>PPKG02000010.1:0-371869 GCA_003706045.2 Peterozyma toletana | reverse complement strand
ATATTATTATATTCTGTTACCCTAATAACTATACCTATAATATAAATTTCTAGCTAAATCAATTACTCTTTCAACTAAAATATATAATATAAAAGTGTGCTACCACCCCCTTTTATATTCTTTTCAATATTATTGCAGATTATCATTTTATATAATCTGTTTCTCAAATAGGACATCAATCTTCTCAATTTGATATTATCCTCAACTAGGACATCATTTTAGATGATCTGTTTCCTGAATAGGATATCAATCTTTTCAGTTACCTGTAAATTTTTGATCATCTGAAACTTTTGTTAAGTTATTTAAAGTTTATTAAATAAACTTAACAAACATTTAATCTCTAAACTCAACATAGTTATTAAGAGAAAACAGAATATAATAATATGGAATTAAGCACGAGAATAATATCAATTCAAGAGATACGAAAGTGGAAGAAAATACCTCTTTATAAGCTGTTATGGTTTTATTTAGTGAATTGATATCATCTAGATTTTTTTGTGAAGTTTACTAGATAAACTCAACAAAGATTTAATCGCTAACCTCAACACCCTCTCTTCGTATAAATTCTCCTCTACTCGCATATTCCACTTTAATTTCTTAGTTTCCTAAATTAAATGTCTTTTGATCTAATGCCTTGGTGAAAATGTCTGCAATCATTTCTTTTGTTCCAAAATATTTCAACTCTTTGTCTTTCAAGTACACATTGCCGGATAAAATGATATATTAGAGTAATATTTATTGTCCTCTTATCATACGAAGGATGGTTTGCCAATAATAAAGCTCCATGATTGTCTTTAAGAATCAAGACCTGTTCTTTCATTTCTAAACCAGATTCATCAAAAACCTGTTCAAGCCATATTGCTTCTTTAGCTTCTTCAGTCAATCCAATATATTCCAGCACTCATTGCAACTTATCTCTGCTTTCTACTACTCCAACTAATGGTACCTCCAACATATTTGAACAAATATCAACAAGTTGTCCTTTTTACTTCCCAGCTAATCTGAATCTGAATATCCAATCAATTGTAATACTCCACTGTGTCTATAGAGTATACCATATGAAACAGTTCTTTTCAAATTTCTCAATATTCTTTGAGCTACTACTTTCATATGGCATTCTCTTTTTTTTGGGTCTTCAAGATACCCAGAAAGAATGTCCACACCGTGAAAAATATACAAACGAGAAGTATTAGAAGCGTAAAAAAGTTCTCCAACAATGCTTCTACATTTTGTCAGATTAGTTATATCTATATTCTCATTTGAGAAGATTGATGCTGATTAGGGATATAGATCACGAGAAAGATCTATTAAATTAGTGGTTTGGGGATTTAACCAGTACGGGATTCGTTGATGCATAGATTATTGAGTGCAATCAAAATATGCTTGATATGACGGTCAATCATAATTGATCAAGGTCATTCATATTCAGACCAGGTCATTCATAATCATAATGCAATGTTCAATTATCAATGAATCGTCTACCGATCAATTTCCCCTAACCCCCAATTTACCAGATCTTACAAGTGATCTGCTTTCCCAGCAATATTCTCATAATAGTCCAAACTAAATTTGATCTCATCTTCATCTTGCTTTATATTTAGTCCCAAGAATTTCTTGACTTTTCCCTCTTGAATTGATATTATTCTCGTGCTTAATTCCATATTATTATATTCTGTTTTACTCAATAACTATACCTATAATATAAATTTCTAGCTAAATCAACTATTCTTTTAACTAAAATATATAGTATAAAAGTGTGCTACCACCTCCTTTTATACTCTTCTCAATATTTTCATGGATCATTTTAGACGATCAGTTTCTCGAATGAGACATCAATTCAAGAGTTACTTACCCTTGAATTGATATCATCTGGAACTTTAGTGAAGTTTATTGAATAAACTTACTTAACAAGTATTTGATCGCTAACCTCAACCTCGCTTTTATGATTTGGGTCTTTTGAGTCCCTCAATGAGAATTACAAATATCATCATCCTCAACAGAAAAATTTGGGCTTGAAAAGATATCAAACTCTTGGTCTCCTTTTTTATGGTTTTCGTGTCCTTGATCGCTTATATTCTGCTTCATTTGATGATCACTTCTTCTTGAATTGATGTGTTTCTCGTGCTAAGATCCATACTATCTTTTCTTATAAACATTTGAACAGTTGAATAACTATTTCAATAACATTACTCATTATCAATTATGTAATCAGCAAAAAAACTGATCAACACCCCCTTTTAGATTATTTTACCTAATAAACATCACTCGAATCCCTCATTAGAAATTGCTAATTCCATTACTATTCAACTTTTATCATTGCTAAATTTATTTCTGTAAACTGTTTGAGTTTGCTTGTTTCTTTTCTGTTATCTGAATTTCTATCACATAAATCTATGTTAAAATCATCTCTACATTCCTGAAATATAAATGTCTGCTCATTTTCAGCTACACATACATATAGTATGAATGATTGACATGATCGTGAGAATGTTGAGAAGGTTGAGAAGATAAGATTGATGGGGAACCAGATCACTAAAAAGATCTGTTGAGTTGGGGACGAGGGAAAATCAACCGAAACAGAACTCGTTAATGTAGAATATGATTAGGAAATTTAATCATTGGTAAGATAAGTTATTTGCTATGTAATTGAAGAAATCCAGTAAGGGTTCAAATCCCTTAGTTTCCGTATTATATATTATCATTAATAATGATCACATTATTTGATATAAAGAAGATTTCCAATGTTGGTCGTTGATATCGTTTGATCTGAGCCAACATCATGCTCTATTTCTTTTATATTTCTCTTTCTTATTTCCTTTATTTCTTATCTATGTTAACAGCAAGATTTGAACTCTAAACTATATTTAATTGTATTATTATTATAATTCAATTTACAAATCACATTATTTTCATATTATTATAACAGGGGATTTATTCAAATCAATCGCTCAATCAAACCAAAACAACTAATAAAGTACATGGAACTCAATCTCTTTAAGATTCTTTCTAATTAGATTAGAATCAGACAATTTATAAACGGTAAACATTTAACAATTGCCATTTTGGGGCAGACTTCAATGTCTTTCCTGAATTAATAATATAGGAGTGGTCACTCTTGAATTTCTATCATCAGTAACTTCGATAAGTTTACTGAATAAACTTTAATAATTGAATAAACTTAAATAAATTTCACATAAAACTCAACAACACTCTATCAAAATTCACAAAAGTTTGAGGTGTTATAATATCAATTTGAGAAAGAGGGATATTAGTACAGTCTGATAAGAATCATAATCAAAAGTGTTTTTATCTACCCAATATGACAACTTATTAAGAGTACGCTTTATATTTAATGGTAGACTTGTTGAGTTTAGAGATCAAATGTTTGTTATTAAATAAAAAAAAAAATAAACTTAACAAAAGTTCCAGATAATATCAACTCAAGAGTTACTCTTGAATTGATGTCCCATTCGAGAAACAGATCTTGTAAAATGATCCATAAAAATATTGAAAAGAGTATAAAAGGGGGTTGGGTGGGTGGAAGCACACTTTTATATTATATATTTTAGTTTGAAAAATAATTGATTCAACTAAAAATTTATATTATAGGTATAGTTATTAGGGAAACAGAATATAATAATATGGAATTAAGCACGAGAATAATATCAATTCAAAAGGTTATGAAGCTCTCGTTCACTGACCTGGAGAAGCTAGATGGTGCAAAGAATTACGCTTTTTGGATCAAGAATATCTACAAAAAGTTGAGACTCTCTGATGATTCAGGAGTAACTGAATACATGACCCAAGGTGATTTACAAGATGAGGGTTACACGCACGCTGACTCAATACGTATTAAGATTTTACTAGAAAAAGCAGTCACCAGAATTATCTTTCTGAGCATTAGCAACACTATCATTTTTCTGCTACAAAACGTTGATGAGGTTGGTCGTGACCTACTTCAACATCTTTATCAACGTTTCGGAAAGATGGATATTGAAACCAGAGTTGATCAAATGAAAAGTATGATGTCGCATTCTTCAAATGAGCCATCATCATTATCTGAGTTCAATGATCTCGATTTCAATTTGATGAATATATTTGCAACACAGTCACCCTCTGTCATTATGGGCACTATGTATTTATCACTTTTACCAAAGAAAGTAGTTGAGAAAATCGTTTTCAACAGTAAAGCAGCAGGTATTCTGGATGACAAATTAGACTATGAAACAATAAAAACACTTTCTTATCAGGTTATCAATGAGAAGTCGTTTAAGTCTGTTGATGATAAAGCAGCTGAGGCTTCATCCGCATCATTCTGAAGAAAAAGAACATTACTTGGACTTGATTCTATCGAAACTCGGGATGATGTTTAATTTGATTCGGGTGCAACTAGTCACATTTTCAAAGATCGAAAGTTCTCTGAAGAGTTGGTGGAGCATTCTGGATCTATTACTGGCATTGATGGAAACGTTATTTCTATTTTAGGCAAGGGCAAAGTCCGCATTCCGCAGATAAAGACTGTCTTAGAAGATGTCTTGTATGTTCCAAGTGCATCGGCAAACTTAATTAGTGTGTCAAAGGCAACGGAAAAAGGTAGCTCGTTTTTGATCGAAAAAGATTTTATCAAAAATAATCGGACTGGAAAAATTAATGCTTACAAATCCGAAAATCATTTATACAAACTTATTGATAACAAAGACGAAAAGGCATTTACCGTTTCAGCGAGGCCTCCCTATATCAAAGAGAACTGAAAGATGGCATCGAAGACTAGGCCATCCAAGTGAATTATTATTTATAAAGGTAAATGATAAATTTCATTTCGTTGAGAAAATTCCATCGGCGAATCTAAAGATTTGTGAAGACTGCATCAAAGGCAAGAACGTCAGAAAGTTCAACAAGAAAGCTACCGAGAAGGCAACAAGGCCGTTAGAATTACTTCACATAGATGTGTGTGGGCCATTCAAGTATGATGAGATTCATTACAATCGTTATTTCCTTACCATAGTTGACGACTATAGTAAATTCGTTACTGCATAGCCACTCAGCCTGAAAAGTGAAGCTGCTGAGTATATTATCAATCACATTCGAAGCTATGAGAGAAGATTTCAGGCTAGTAATTTCAAAGTTACCGCTATTCGAACGGATCATGGTTCGGAGTTTGTGAATAAAAGGTTGCATATGTTTATATCCGACACAGGTATCACTCATCAACTTACTGTCCCTTACTCTTCCTACCAAAACGGTGTTCTGGAGAGAACACATCGATATATTCAAGAAAAGGCCCGCACGTTGTTAAGTGCTGGTCAAGTTCCAGTTGAACTTTGGTCTGAAGCTGTAACGACAGCTGTCTACTTGATTAACAGAACTCCATCACGGGTAATTAATTTTCAACTTCCAGTTGAATAATTTTTAGAAAAGAAAGCCGATCTCAAACATCTTAGAGTGTTTGGATGCTTATGCTATGCCTTAGTACCAACTGCTCTCAGAGATGGCAAGCTAGATTCATCAAGTATTAAAGCTGTGATGATGGGATATGATTCTGATCATCGCGCTTATAGGCTATTTGACTTAAAGAAACAACAGATTTTTGTATCAAACCAGGTCAGATTCGACGAGGAAAGTTTTCCACTTTCCACTGCCAAGTCAGCGCTAAATAAACAATCTGTTGGGTATACGGACTCAAATCAGATAGCAGGAGGTGTTTCGGCTGGAATAATACACAGTATACTATCAATAGGCAACTCAACCAAAGAAAATCTTGGATCTGATGCTACTAGTGCATCAGAAGAAACTATGGATTCTGAAGTAACTATGGATACTGAAGTATCTGCTGAATCTGCACCGGAGGTTGAAACAGACGGTGAGACTCAAACAACTGAGGAAATGATGGAGGATGAAGACCCCATTGAACCCGTAACGACAGCTGCCAATGAAAAGACCTCAATTGATGAGATGTCCTCTGATGAATTTCGATTAATCACATCGGTAAAACGAGATAGACAGGGCCATGTAGTACAAAAGCTGGTAAAAGGTGTTACTGCTTTTAAGCGGACCAGGCCCAACAAAGATATTGTCAGCGGAGAAATCATTCCTACAAGAGGAAATTTCTACGAAATTACAAGAATGGATGACCCATTAAGTGAAGAAGATGAATTTTCAGCATCAGAGAGGGAAAATAAAACTAAGAGAATTAGAGATTCTGAATATTCGATCCCAATAAGATTTGTACCAGATGGAGCATCTGATGATATGATTACTTACAAAGAAAGAAAACTTATTACGAGTGGGTCAGATCAAGATAATTATACAAGCCATGATGCGGAAGATGCAAATACTGGTGATAACAGTAAAGAAATCATCAAACATATTTCAAAAGGGCATAAACTATTTGGCTACATGTTTTATGACTGCGGTATCGAGATTGAACCATGCACCAAACACTTATAAAATGCTGATGAAGTCCGAAGAAAGAGTATACTGGAGATCAGCATGTGAGAAAGAAATCAAGTCACAACAGGAAAACTCCACTTTTGAATTAGTCAAACTTCCAGCAAACAAAAGACCCATTGGATGTAGATGGGTCTTCTCTATCAAAACTGATAACGTAGGATCACACCTTTATAAGGCAAGATTGGTCCTGCAAGGATTTAAGCAAGTGGAAGGTATTTACTATTAAGAAACGTTTGCTCCTGTCATAAGATTTGAGTCTATGAGACTTTTACTTTCAATTGCAGCAGAAAACAAACTAATTGTAGAACAAATGGATGTTACCACAGCATTTCTCAATGGAGATTTGGAAGAAGAGATTCTTATGAATCAACCAGAAGGCTTTATTGATGAGGATAATAAAGATCACGTCTGGCTATTAAAGAAAAGTCTTTACGGTTTAAAACAAGCTCCTCTTATGTGGAATATCAAGATCAATCTGGTACTTGAGAAAAATGGATTTAAACGAAATCATGCAGAATTTGGATTATATCACCAATGTAGTAACAATGGAATAATTATGATAGGTCTCTATGTTGACGATTTGCTTATTGCATGCTCAAATAAGAATGACATGGATTTCGTGAAAGACATACTCAAGATTGAATTCAAGATGAAAGATTTGGGAAAAGTATCAAAATTTTTGGGCCTTAACATAAATCAAAATAAAGGCAAAATTAAGATAAGCTTGGACGATTATAATCAAAATATTTTGATTGAAACCAAAACGGATGAATGTAACTCTGATTTGTCACCGTCTATTTCCGGATTAAATTCAGAAGACTTTGAGAATATTGAAAGAACCGAACTGACAAAATACAGAAGTATTGTTGGAAAACTTCTCTATGCATCCAATACATGTCGTTTGGATATCTCTCACAGTGTTGGGATTCTTTCTAGATATCTTAGAGATCCAAGAGAATGTCATATGAAGGCAGCTAAACGAGTTTTGAGATATTTAAAAGGAACAATATCATATGGTATTCACTATAGACATACCGGTGTACCTCAATTAATTGGTTATTCAGATTCTGATTGGCTGGGAAGCAAAAAGGACAGCTTTTCAACATGTGGATATTTGTTCAGATATGCTGGAGGAGCTGTCAGCTGGAGTAGCAGGAAGCAAAAGATAGTTGCAATGAGTGCCACTGAGCTGGAATACATAGGACTAACTGAAGCAGCTAAAGAAGCAATTTGGCTTAAACAAGTATTCAATGAATCAGAAATAAAGTTGAAGGAACTGGTAATCATATACGAAAAAAATCAAGGAGCAATACTATTGGCAAATCATCCTTCTTATTATAAGAAGACAAAACACATTACACTCAGGTATCATTTTATCAGACAATGTGTTCTTAATAGACTGATAGAGTTGAAATTCTTAGGTACAAAAGAAATGATTGCTGATGTGTTTACGAAGGCACTTGATCAAAAGACCTTTAGGAAACTCAGAGATTTGAGTGGTATATCTGAGTAGAAGAGAATTTATATCAAGAGAGGGTGTTGAGCGTTAAGATCGTTTATATTCGTGATCATGAAGATAAAGTATTAAAAGATCTTGAGTGATCTAAATTATGGATAAAAGTAATATTTTGGGTTGATGAGAAATATACTTATATGTCTATTGATCTGTCTAATATGGGAAGGTTTGTATTAATATGTTTCATATTGGTGCCCCACGTGTTTTATATTGAGACGTCTTATATTATCATGGTACGAGTTGAAAGAATATATAAGTGGTGTGTGTCGACCACTTTTATATTATTGATTTAAAGAAAATGTAATTGAAATTGGCTAGAAATTTATATTATAGGTATAGTTATTAAGAGAAAACAGAATATAATAATATGGAATTAAGCAGGAGAATAATATCAATTCAAGACAGTATCCAGACTAGATTACGAACCAAACATTTGAAAAATGCTGATGAAAACTGATGAGAAAATATATTGGAGACTAACATGTGAAGAGGAATTCAAGTCAGAACAAAAGAGTTCTATGTTTGAGCAACTCAATTTTTCAGCAGACAAAAGGCCTGTTGTATGCAAATCAAGAAAGATAACACAGGAATCAAGCTTTATGAGGCGACTAGTCCTGCAAGGTTTTGAACAAGTAAAAGTGTCACTAATTTATTTGGATAATTCAATAAAAAAAAACTATATTATGAAAAAGTGGACTATGACCCCCTTTTATATTCTTTTCAATACGTTCACTATGACGGTCATTTATAATCATATTGTGATGTACAATAATATTATGCGTTAACGAATCGTGTACCGATCAATTTCCCCTAATTCCCAATTTAGCAGATCTTTTTGTTATCTGTTAGACTTTTACTTGCTATTGCTGCAAAAAGCAAACTTATTGTTGAAGAAATGGACTTTATATCTGTTTTTTTTTTATGTGGACTTAGACGAAGAAATACCGAGATGATAATGATATGTCTTTATTTTGGTGATTCCTTAATTGCGTGTTCGAATGAGAGAGTTGGAGTATGCTAAAGACATGCTCAAAAAATAATTTGAGATGAAAGATTTGGGAAAAGTCAAGAAATTTTGGGGTTGAATACAAGTCAAAATAAAGGTAAGATCAAAATAAGTTCAAAATATCATATTTAAGATATCTTGATCGAACCCAAAATGGATGAATGCAACTCTGACTTATCACCTTCTATCGCATAATTGAATTGAGAAGAGTTAAGGTTAGAGATCAAATATCTGTTAAGTTTACTTAATAAACTTCACAAAGTTCCAGATGATAAAAATTCGAAAGTAGCTGAGAATATTGATGTCCTATTCGAGAAACAGATCATTTAAAATGATTATCTGTAAACATATTGAAAAGAATGAAAAAGGGTATGGTAGCCCACTTTTATATTATATGTTCTTTGTTGATTGATCAACTGATTCAGCTAGAAAATTGTTACAATTTTGACCCTCAAATCCTAATTATCAAGGTAGAGAAAGTCCTTCTTCCATTTTGATTATGAAATCAATGCTGAACTGTTTCATGTCAGGTTTACCAGACTTTTGAAGGTATGATGTTCAACTTCTGTTTGAGTAGCTATGAGTTGTGATATAAATCTTACCCGAGTTACATTGACTTCACAGAAAGAAGTCCTCAAATACGAAAGTCTAACTAATCGTAAATGGCTGAAGTTAAGAAATATTGATATTGAAAGTGTCAAAATTTGAAACGTCTAATGAGCCATTCGAGAGATGTAAATTACTAGCCCAAAGCCAAATTCCAAACGACAAAAAGCTGAATTTTTTGATGATTACCTTATTATTTGATGAAATAATCAATAATCAGTCTAGTGTCATATTCTTCTCTTAAAAAATCAGAGTTATCTCATGAAATAATGAATCTTTTTACACCTTTACAACCTCTTATTTTTCAAAACAGCAGCTGTTATAAGTTTTAAACGTTTGAACAAAATAAGAGAGTGTCCCAGAGAGATAAGACGTTTGATGTTGTGGAGCACTCTATTAACTCAAAATCTTTCAGAACTCATAAATAGAAAAGTTGACCCACTTGAAACATTATCATTGTGGCTTTCATAGGAACTCTGAGAAAAGTATCCAATTTACATTATTCAGATATTTCTGTATGGTTGAAAAGAGCCAAATTAAGTTCTACTGGTTTTTACTTCACTCCTGTCGTTCTCATCATCATTCAAAATATAATCTTTTGACTTCTGCTTTGATTGCTATGTCAAATATAGTAAGTGTGTGATATTGATATGATGTTGAGATTCTGAGGGGTTATCATACAGAATGGAATAGTTAGCACGTACCAACTGGTTGAAACAATGAAGGTTTGAATCAGGAAGCTCGAGCATAATCTTAACCATTCATATAATGTTAAGTTTTACCAACGCTGGAAAAACTTCATCTGACACCTTAGAAGAAGGTCAAAGTTGTTTCTTGGGTTATATACAACAAGAGGAACTAAGTGTGATCATTATCATCATACTGAACTTGGAATGAGAGGTTCCTGAAGAAGGATGGAAAAAGCGTCAGCCGTCCCTTTATTGATGCATCTTTATTTCAAAGAAAAGTCAAGATGTCTGCCAAGCCTACATGATACAGACCTCTGCAAGTACTCTATTTGATGAAAGTTTGATAATACAAAACTCGATTGCAGAACAGTACCATTTCAGCTGACTTCAAATTGTTAGTGTTCTAATCATCTGACAATTGATTATTATACATATGTACTGTACGAGTGTAGCGGAGAGAAAGCATTGATGGCTTGATCAAAAAGTAGAAGGAAAAATGAAATAACACTAGATAGGTAATTATCGCCTTTTTTTAAGATATATGGAAAGATAATCAATCTGTATCAGTCCACCGAAGCTTCACCCCCCAAAAAAAATATTCAGCGTCAGATAGGTACTGATTCCAAAAGCACCATTAACCTATTTACAAAAGCAATCGAGGTATGTAGTTTTTCAGGTGATTGGGAATAGCATTTTCAGTCAAATGCTAAAAATTGTAGCTAAATCATGAATAGGTTCATGGGATCATATTCAAAGAACAAAAGCTCAGTTGCAGTAAGCTGTTCATGGAAAAAGATTGGAGGACTCGGCTACTTCTACCTGAGAGATAGAAAAAATAAGCTTAGGTTATTGGGTTATTTCGTCTTTGAGTGGTTCAGCTGCTGGACGCTGTAAAACTCAAATGAGTTAGTTTATGGGTTATTCGTGCAAGAAAGCGTTTGAAGGAAAAAAGAGAAGAGAGAAAAAAAATAAAGGAAAAGATAACAGAGCTTGCAATTCAGTTCAGTTCGCATAGCGGTGGATCATATAAATATCAATCAGATTGGTTGAAAAGATGAAACTGGAAACTCTACTTTCCGTTCAATTCCCAACTGAACAAACTCTACCTTTTTTTTTTCTTGGAAAAATGGTTGGTTGTATGCCACGCGCTGAAATATGTCACTTGATGACTCCATTTATCCGCGGTAGTGATATGAAAAGAATTAAACCAACAAGAGCCTGGGATATATAACATACAGATTTCCAGTGGTACCATTCACGGGAGTTGAAGATAAGAACAAGGAATATAGATAATAGCCTCTGATCAATATTTGAGTACCTCAATATCAATTTGTTTACGATGAATCTGCAAAGAACCAGAAAGTTGAAGAATCTTATAAGACGATATAATCAGTTGCGATACAATCATCACAGAGCAGAGCATTCACCAATAGCTTATACACCAATAAAGATCAAAGATCTTACAGAAAATATTAGCATTCTTTCTCCATTGAACTACACTGAACAACAGTTTTATCAAAATTCAATCCTAACCGATTTTTTGAAGACCAGAACAGCAAGGCCTGTTTCATTACAACAACTAGCAGGATTTGGAAAAAAATTATCAGAAGAAAAAATAATCAGCTCAGCTAACTTTGTTAGAGAAGAGTTGGCAATAAGGTTGGGCTTGAGATTGAGAGATCTACAGGATAACTTCTCATTTGAGGTCACGAACAATTACCACATTGCACAGGCTTATAGCAGTTACTATAATTCTTTCAATCTATTTAGAAAACATGAGCCCATAAGGACATTAGAGGATAATGATAGCTTCAATGTTTTTTTAAAACAAATTTTAAACGATCATTTACTTATATTGCCCCATTTGATGATGGGTGCTTTGGAAATAAGTATATCCAAGTCGATGACTCAAGAGGAGTTAGATGAATTCATGTCCAAGATGTTGAGATCTAGAATAAGTAGAAGAGTCATCGTTGAAGAGCATATTTCGCTCACGGAAAACTTTGAGTCAGACCCAAATATGCAGAGACCATCAGATTACATTGGTGATTTATTTCATCAATGCTCAGCGATTGAAAATTTGCAGCTGTGCAGTACTCTGACCACGGCATTCATCCAGACTCTATACCCAAATTTGAAGATGCCTAGATTGATAATTGAGACAGAAGACGATAAGAAGGATTTCAAATTTCCATTCATGCTAACACATCTACATTACATATTCGGTGAAATATTTAGAAATTCATATAAGGCGACGATTGACAACTTTTTGAACCAGCACAGGCACTTATCTCAACTAGAGCTATCCATTTTAGAGCCTCCACCAATTGTTGTTTCCATTGTTGAGAACAAAAAAGATGTAACCTTCAGATTTAGTGACAGAGGAGGAGGATTGCCTCACAGAGACTTGAAAACTATATGGTCCTTTGGAAAAAATCCAGCAATGGCAAGAGAGGCACTTTTCAACTTTCACAAATTGCCCGGATTGGATATCACTCCAATAATAAACAAATCCCCACTATTTAGCAAGGAAAACACCAAAAGCTTGGATCCGCAACTTTTGAAACTGCTAGGCGACACAGAGGGTGCCTTTGATCAGAATTCTATCATACCACCCACCACCTTTGAAAAAAGACACAAGCCAACCTTGCATAGCTTGATTTCAAGGCCGTTTGATACGAGACTTGGTATAAGTTTACCTATATGTAAGGCATATCTGGATTATTGGAATGGTGAATTGAAAATGAGATCTTTGGATGGGTTTGGAAGTGATACTTATATCAGATTGAGGAAGTTGGGTTACAGAGATGGAACAGCAGTGCAATTGGATAGAGCTTGATTTTTTTCTTATTCATTCATGTCTGTAATTTCTCTCTATATATATGTTGCGTAGCAGCTGAGAATAAATAATTTCACAGATAAGTTTTGCAGTAAACCTAAACACTTTTTTTTGTGATGTTTGAAAAAAAAGCGAAACAACACAAAAGTATTCTTCTTCATTAGTCAGTTTGAACATCAAAGAAATCAAGTAACCATTCGAATAATGTCGGGAAATACGAATCAGAGTATGTGTTTATAATCCTACTGACCACAAGTCTTGGAAAATAACTAACACAAAACAGATATGACCATTTCTTCTCTATTATCATCCACGAGTGATCAACAGTCATCGACCACTACTCATGGGAATTTTTACAACCCAATCAACAACACAACATCGCCGTCGTATGACTATAACAAGAATCAAAGAATAAAGAACAATGTGATTGTTATAGACGATGAGTCCGAAGATGAAGTTAGTAAGCACTCAATAGTGCCAACAATCCCGGAGCGAACTAATAAAATCTCTTTGATGTCATTGATCAACAATGACACACAGACATCCACGGCACCTTTGAGGCAACCAGTCTTACCATTTCAAATTGGAAATAATATGAGTCAGCTGCAAAATGGTAGCCATCTTCTTCCGATTCCAAAACCTTTAATGTCACCACCAGCCGACTCATTGGTGAAGGCTAGTAGCAAAAAGAAGGATGAACAGAACAAACCCAAAAAACCAAGAGCACCAAGAAAGAAAAAAGAACAAACCACAACAACTGAAAATCTAAACAACACAATAATCATTGACGGTAAACCGGTTGTTGTCAGTGCTCCTGCTTCAGCGAATACAAAGAAGAAGACTGAGGCAAAGAAAAACGATGAAGAGAAGAAGAAAGTTAAACAGGAGGTAAAATCAAAAGATGCATCATCCAAACCGAAGGCAAAACCAAAAAACAAAGATAATTCTGTGAATGCAGCTGAATTATCACCAAAAATGACTACAATATCGTCCTCAGTCAAAGTCCCTACCCTTCTATCATCAACTCTGTCACCAATTGCCGTTACCAAAAATAACCTTAACATTCCGGCAAAGACTGTGAAAAGAGGACCAAAACCAAAACAAACCCAGCAACTGCAAACTCAAGCTTCAACATTGCAGCAAACTCCTCCAGTAAAATCCACCCCACCGCCAGCTACATTGGCAAAATCATTGACTTCCCTTTCACAACCAATATTATCAGATGTTTTGCCGAAAGACAAAATCGTTGAACCAACTTTGGATCCTTTGGATCCCTTAGCTTCAAAAAAAAGTAATTCAGATACTGTTAACGATGAACCAATAATATCGTTGCATATTCCTTTGATTTCCAAAAATCAACCAGCAGGCTCATCACAATTGATTTTCAATGTTATGAAATTGTCAGAAGAAAAATATGGCTGGAACAAGATACATCCTAATGCAAAATATGCAATTGATGATGATGAAGAGGATGATGATATGGAAGATATGGAAGAGCCAGAAGAAGTTGCACTGCCGCCACTTCCACAAGAGGAAACTCCAGAACCAGCACGCAAAAAGCGTAAAGTTGTCCAAACATTTGAAGCGAAGATGAATAGAAAAATTGGGAAGTACGATTTCGAAGATCCATTCATTGATGACGAGGAATTGTTATGGGAGGAGCAGCATGTATCCACAAAAGATGGATTCTTTGTTTACTATGGTCCCTTGATGGAGGATAATACCAAGATTGTTTCGAATCTGGATAAAAACGAGTCAAATAGTAAAAGGGGATCAAGACCAGTCACATCAAGCAATAATACTTCGTCCAACAATAACAATCAAAAGAAAAAACTGCCAGCAACGACCAGCTCTGAAGTGTCGAGAGTGCAACCGGCAACCAGAGTTTCAACTCCAATTGCTATTGCGCCTGCTCCTAACTATAGTTAATAAATAATATTTTGTTTCTTGTTTGTTTTGTCTGCAAGTCACTGCGTTTACTGTTATAGTCAAAATTTATATATACAGATATAAATGCTTCCTTGTTATCATTAAAAAGTTTCGAGAAAAGTTTCGAAATTATAAAGCAGGCCTAAAATCTCCCTAAATAACAGAGAAAATCAAAATAAATGAAATATTCGTTGAACTATCTCAAAGAATCAATGGCAACTGATAAAAGTCCAATAGAAGTGGAAGGTTTTTCTGTAGCCTCTAATCCACTGATTTTCGTCTCAGCTTTATTGACAATATCTGAGATTTCCTCACTTGATAACTTCAGTTTTATAGCAATCAATAAGTTCAACAAAGTCAACAACACTGTCTTGTCACTTTCTTCATCCGTAAATGATTCATCAATCTTGTCTGAAACTATTTTTAAAATTTCTGCTTTTCGCTCTTGATTCAAGTAGATGTAGGTGCTTCTTTCACGTAAGGGTAACGGAGGAGGAGAGTTTCGTTTTATCTTGTCCTCATCTAAACTGACAGAATGCAACGCATCTGTTAACTCAGTGACAACCGCTCTCTTTCTGAGAAGTAAATCTTTCAATATCCCAACAAGTGCCAGTTTGCTGTTCTCAAAAGGACATGTTGCAATGGAATCAATAAGAAATTCGTAGCTGATTGACTCATTGCATAACGATAGAATCTTAGTTATCAACGAATAGCAAATCATTCTGATTGTAGCATTGCTATTGTTCGCACTTATTGAAATCAAAAGTTGTAGGTAAATATTTATAAAAACCTTTTCAACTTGATTAACAGCTGATGGAGTTTTAATCTCGTTATGTAAGGCGTACCATGACCAAAATAGCAAGGAGTCTGATACAGTCACTGATGCTAGATCTGGGCTGATTATTGTTGGAATCAAAAACTTGATGGATAACTTGATGGCTTCCTCTGGCGAGATTTCAATCTTTCTTTTCTCATAAACCGGATCCCTGCTGACCAGATGTGTGATCAAGTAAAGAAGACCTAACTCTGATTTGGGGATTTTGTTTTGCAGCTTCTTTGAATTATTATAATCTGAGATGACCAAATTGTAAATCTCATCGTTTAACACATTGATGGGTTTTGAGTGATCGACTTTCTCAAAAATTTCCATTGAATGCTTTAGCTGTTGTCTAAATTCTTCCTCCAAATCCAAATCACAAGAAATAGCCATCTGTACTGACTTCAACAATAATCCGTGCATGGAGTCTTCAGCGTAGTCAAAGTTGTCAATGTCTTGAGCGTGCGGTAACCTGAATTTGGAGTTCGGATTGTGCAATTCCTTAAAATAGTAGTCAATTGTCCAATTGAGGCTGTATTTGTTTGCTAAAATCGCAACATAATGTGTTATAAAGCTCTTCATTAACTGTTGCTGCAAATAATTCTCATCAGATTCAATTTTCATCAACTCTGCTTCAGACAAATCTGATTTCTCCGGTTTTTTGAGTCCACTATAGTCTCTGACAAAAACGAAAAATCTCCTTATAATGAACAATTTTGAGGTTATCATCGGGTCAATATTAGCGTTCAAAAAATTGATGAAAGCAACAATTGTGCTTGAAAGAAACCTTGAAGGATAAAGGGTGGTAATCTTGGTCAAAGAGGAGTTAATCAACTCGATCAATAAATGGAAAGCAATTTTGAAATAGTATTCGCCATTGAAAAGGCCCTCAGTACCATACTTTTCGTTTAAGGAATGCAAATCCAAAGAAGAAATCAACTCGCAAGCTTTCAAAAAAAGCTCTTTTGGATTACCATCTTTCGCAAGCAATTCAAACATCTTTAAAATGTGAATATGGCCTATGTTATCATAAAAAGCTTCTTCTAATTGCCAATCACTGAACAAGTACTCGATTAATAAAGTAGGTAAATCCCAACCGATTTCGTAAGTGACATCCTTGTTCTCACTCAATACATCACGTAAAGCAGCCATCAAGTCGGTCTTTTCGTCCATGGTGAAGCTATCTGGATTGGATAAATGAACATCCACCAATGTGGCATATGATAGATAATCGTTTGTCTCTCTAACTTCAGCCAACGCATCATGCAAGTATTCAATAATCTTACCAGCAGATAATTGCAGCTGAATGGTTGAATCAGAATCGTAAGAGTGATCTTCTAATGAAACGGTATGATCTTCACTTGTCATTCTTTTTATTTGGTGCCAATCAGTGATACAGAAAGATGACTATTTTCCAGTCTCAAATAAGTCTTAACTAGTTTTTTTTATTGGTTGGTATTTTTTTTCTCGGTGCTCAGCGCTTCATACTCTTCGCAAAACTACTACCTCTGTACGCTTGAGACCACCTTTAAGACATCAACATAAACACAATTACAGATGTATGTATATGGTTGACTACCGTATCATAATAATAAGTGACAGTAATAAAGAGAAATGGATCCACCCTTGTCAGACGGAGATTCAGACGACGAGTCTTCTGTATCGTCCTCAAACTACAACTCAACCACATCCTTGGCGAAAAGCAGTTCGTACAAGGTGAAAAAATCGCCATTGAAGCCAACACTGCTCATCATTGCAAATGAGAGTCTCTCCATTCATCAGGCCAACAAAGAAGATGATGTACAGGTTAGAACGCCCAGTACAAAAAATACTCTGCTTGATGATAACTTCGCACAAAAAGATGGGAGTGAACGGATAGAAGCAGTGGAGGAAGAAGATGAGATCAAGTTGAAAATACCGCTCTCGACTTCAGTAATGCTATCAAACCAGGATATTTCGCCCGCCAAAATACTCGAGTCCTTATCCAAGCCTAGTGTCTCCAAAGTGACAATAAGGTTTCAACCTATTGGATCGGTGCAACCCATAACCCCAAGACTTTTCAAGATCTCCTCTTCTCAACAATTCCAAGCGTTGTACAGATTTCTAGAGAAGAGGTTACAGAAGAGAGGCGGCCAGCACTCGAAGGATGGGGATATAAACCCACTAACTGGGAGCCAAATTTTTTGCTATTTACATAGTTCCTTCAGTCCATCCCCTGATGAGATAATTGGAAACTTGTTTGACCATTTTGCTGTTGGAAATGAGTTGATTGTATCATACTCTGACAAGGTTGCATTTCGTTAACCACACCTTTCCGCTTTGAGCAGAGGGTTTTTCCGAATCCACATTCCTCCTTTAACAGGGGTTTTGAAGCGGTTGACTGTTTTCCGGTTTGAAAAGGTTTTTCTACGCAGTCCATTCTTCCATCATTTGATGGAAAAAATTAATATATAAGTATCCATAAGTTCCACGTATAACCGCTTGCCCTGGATAAACAATTCTAATTAATCTTTAAGAATACAATTATAAATTTCATCATGTCCAGTAACTCATTAGCTCAATTAAAGGCCTCAGGTACCACCGTTGTCACCGACACCGGTGAATTTGAATCAATCGCCAAATATACCCCACAAGATGCTACAACCAATCCATCATTGATCTTGGCTGCTTCTAAGAAGCCACAATACGCAAAGTTGATTGATATTGCAGTTGAATACGCTAAGGCTAATGCTTCGACTGTTGAATCTCAAACCACATTGGCATTGGATAGATTATTGGTTGAATTTGGTAAGGAGATTTTGGCTATTGTTCCAGGCCGTGTTTCAACCGAAGTCGATGCTAGATTATCTTTCGATAAGGAGGGTACCATCAAGAAGGCCTTGGAATTGATCGAATTATACAAATCAGTTGGTGTTGAGAAGGAAAGAATTTTGATCAAAGTTGCCGCTACCTGGGAAGGTATTCAAGCTGCTAGAGTATTGGAAGCCAAGTATGGTATCCACTGTAATTTGACATTATTGTTCTCCTTCTCACAAGCTGTTGCTTGTGCTGAAGCTGAGGTTACCTTGATCTCTCCATTTGTCGGAAGAATCTTGGATTGGTACAAGGCCAAGACCGGTGAAACTTACACCGGTGAAACTGACCCAGGTGTCATCTCAGTCAGAAGCATTTTCAACTACTACAAGAAATATGGTTACAAGACCATCGTTATGGGTGCTTCTTTCAGAAACACTGGTGAAATCAAGGCTTTAGCCGGTTGTGATTTCTTAACCATCTCACCAGGTTTATTAGAAGAGTTATTGAACTCAGAAGAACCAGTTCCAAAGGTATTAGATGCCACTGCTGCTGCCTCAGTTGACATAGAGAAGGTTTCTTTTGTCGATGACGAAGCTGCTTTCAGATTTGCTTTGAACGAAGATCCAATGGCCACTGAAAAGTTATCAGAAGGTATCAGAAAGTTTGCTGCTGATTGTGTTACTTTGTTAGATCAATTGAAGGAAAAAGTATCTGCTTAAATCTTTCTATGTTCATGTTTGAAGGAGGGAGGAATGGAGTACCTGCTAAACTTTGTAGTATTCTTGGTGTTTACGTTTTTATGAGAAGTATAAAATTATTTACTTGAGCTGTTTCAATTGAATTCATGATTATTTAAAATAATGTGTCTGTGCTCAATTCGGTTTTCTTGAATTATAAGTAGTTTCATAGATTAATAGAGCGTCAAGATAATATTAGTTAACTATCTGTCGAGAAGCCTAGCTGGGTTGCGGTGTTTGAGTCAGATTCCTCATCCCGCACGACCAACTCAAAATGCAAACAACAATCACGAATACCCTTCTATTTGTACCTTTTAATTGATTCAAACAACCATTTTAGAAATGTCACAAGTGCCCTCGATTGTGAACCCTTTGAAGCATTCCAAATTTGTAGAATACCAAATATTATACAGCGTCAACCTAACTCAAAAGAACAAGAAATGGCACGATGGCAAATTGAAATTTTTTGACTTCAATAAAAAGGTCATCATATATTCTGAGAGCGGTGTCGTTGTAGCAGCTGAGTTTGTTAAATCTGAGTCTGTATTAACGAGAAGCTCTGGTAATGAAATAAAGCTAACAAGCTGTGTTGTTATCATTGAAGAGGAGCTAGGAAGATATGAAAGAGATGTTTCAACTCTATTCAATACATCAAACAAAAGTAAGGATAACAAGGCAATAAATGAGACAACAATACCTATGAAGAGAATAAAGTATAGCAATAATACAGAATTGAGATCGAGAAGCAGTGGTAAACCCTTGTCCATGATAATAGATGGGAGTCTCTCAAATCAAAGAACTCCAACTTCAGCGGGAAGGAGAAGAATAGGATTAACCAGAAACAGTATTCATTCTAAAATTGCAACGAAGCAAACAACAAGATTATCTGCTCCTGTTTCGAGTCCTTTGATGAGTATGGTATTAGAAAGAGACACAACCGAATCACCAACAAGCAACGTGCAGGAACCATTAATAAGTCGAGATGCTTATGATATTGGAAAGGTAGAAACACCATCCATGAACCGTATTCAAAGGATCATGTTACCCACACCAGTATCTCTGCAATCCAATTACCATGAGCGAAGACATTTCCAATCACCAGTTGATATACAGCATACCCCAATGGTCAGAAATGCTAGGAGAATGTTGAGTACATCAAAAAATAGCCCAGGAGTGAGTATAGGAATCGGAAACCTTGCTGCAAAAGAAGTTTATACGAGCAAATCACCAGAGAATGCACACCATTCAATTTTAAGCTACGCAAATAATACGCATAAGACTCTTGGTGAATTAGTAGTTGAATCGCCAATTCTGATGAATAGGACTCCTTTAACTCCAATATCATTTGGACAGCTTCTAAGTGCAAACTCAAACAACAGAGAAGTGACTCTCTTACCCTCACTGAAAAGTTTGTCAATGGGCAAGCCAAACATCAACATTTTCGCAAGTAGCGATATTGAAGAAAACATTTCTGAGGATTTGTCAGAGTTTGATGAAGATGGGGATGAAGATGGGGACGAGTTCGATTGCTATTTGAAGAGCAAAAAAAACTTAAAGATAGGTATTACAAATTTGAAAAAACTTATACCGAAGGATAGGCTCACTCAAACCATCACCTATGATTATGGGAAGGGTGATCCCGTCTCAGCATCTTCCTCCAAAATATTGAAAAAGAGATAGATAATTGATATGTAGCTGAATTTGTTTCAACATTTGAGATGACTCCTTTTAGCAGGGACTACGGCCCCTCAAAGTTAGCACCCGACCTGTGTATCGCTTCCCAAATTCAA
Organism: Peterozyma toletana; assembly: GCA_003706045.2. Classification (NCBI taxonomy): domain Eukaryota; kingdom Fungi; phylum Ascomycota; class Pichiomycetes; order Alaninales; family Pachysolenaceae; genus Peterozyma; species Peterozyma toletana. Next base: position 350,694 of record PPKG02000010.1, on the reverse strand, counting down.
AGTATTTTGATCTGATTAAAGCATGTTACGTTAGGTGGATGAAAAATTTTGACGCTTTCTTTCAGATAGATTTTTTGTTGGCTAATCCCTCCAATCAAATGCATTCAAGGCTCATCTAGGAACCTTCTAAACTTTTTTGTTTTGATTTTAAGATGCTCGAGCTTGATCTCGATGATGTCTATATCTTAAAACTTACTACTTCGTGGAAACCTCTTGAGTTCTGGAATATTAGATGTTGTTTAGGAATATCAATTCCTCTCACATAAAAGCATTTCCGAATTAGGCAAGTAAATTCCTTGTCTGTATGAAGTAGTGCAATTTGAATTAATTTTAAAATTACCACTTCAGGAAATCCTGTACAACAAGATAAGAAACCACTGATAATGCAGTGTTTACAAAGTCTTAAAATACCTTTTTTAAGCATGTAAAATTTGAGTTGTTGAAGTCTAAAGATAAAGAGCAATCTCGTGAAAAGCATATATAATGAACATTGTTTCTTCCCAAAATTGGAGCTGAAAATATCAGATGAGTCTCAGATCATTATCAATCACGCATAAAAATAAGTATTATGTCAGCTGCAACAGTTACCCCTGCTCCACCCCCACCAATGGATGAAGCTGCTGCTTCCGCTCCAGGTGAACACACATTGCCAGCTTCATGGTGGACTTCAGACAGCATTTTCGAATTGGAAAAGAGAGCCATATTCAACAAATCATGGTTGTTCACCACGCATAGTTCCAGATTCAAGAAAGCTGGTGACTACTACGCTTATACATTTATGGGCACCAATTTTTTCTTGATCAAGACCAAAGAAGGCGAAATCAAAGCCTTCCACAATGTCTGCCGTCACAGAGCTTATCCAGTTGTTAGAAAAGAAAAGGGTTCATCGATTATTTTAGGTTGTAAGTACCATGGTTGGTCATACAACACCGATGGTAAGTTGACCAAAGCACCACATTTTGAGGGTGTACAAGGTTTTACCAAAGAAGCTAACGGTTTATTCCAAATCAGATCACATGTTACTGATCAAGGTTTGGTGTTTGTCAACTTTGATGCTTCTGAAAAGGGGCCTGTTCCATTTGACGAATGGTTCAGTGGATTACAAACCGAGATGCATGAATATGATTTTTCAGACTATGAATATCATATGAGTTATGAATTAGATGGTCAGTTCAATTGGAAGACCTTGATGGATGGTTACCAAGAATGTTATCATTGTCCAACCGCTCATCCTGGCTTGAACACTGCATTCAAAATGCAAACATATCAAGTTGTTCCAAAGGATAAGTATTGTCGTCATTATGCCGAAATTGTTAGAGAAGAAGTTGAGATTCCAACTAATGACGTTGATGCGGACGAAGAATCATCATGGTTTGGATTCGGTAAGAAGAAGGCTGCTCCTAAGGTCACTCTGACAAGTGCTAAAAAAGAAAACCCAGGTGGTAACTTCAATGGTTTATGGATTTACTTGTTCCCAACTAATGGTGTCAACTGCTATTCTCCAGCCTGGTACTCAATTAGAGTCTTACCAATCTCCCCTTCACATACAGTTTTACAGTATGATATCTACACCAAGAAAGGTATTGCCGATGACAAGAAGAAGGAATTTGTCGATTTCTTGCAAATGGTTGAAATAGAAGATTACAATTTGTGTGAAGCAACTCAAAAGAATTTGAATCAAGGTGTATACTCAACTGGATTTTTGCATCCAACAAAGGAAAGAGGTGTCTTACATTACCAAGGTGTTGTTAGAGACTTGGTGAAGGAACACTGGGCTCTTGAGAAAGAGGCTGGACGTCCTATCAATCCAGCCTATGTCGGCGGTAAAGCACCATCGCCTGAGGCTCTTGAACTAGAGAATTTATGTAAGGAAGTCGAATGTCAAGGTTCAAACCCAGAAACACAAATTCCAGAGTGGTAAAAAGTTGGAGCAATTTTGTTTTTGATTCTTGTGTTTAGTATATATTTTCTCCAAACCTTTATTAATTTGTCATTTTTTTGTCTTTTAACACTGATGTTTCCTACAGGTAGGTTTTCCAATCAAGTCATATTATTTATTCAAAATCTTGTTTTGAAATTTCGAGTCTTGAGTGTTAAGTCTCCGTTCGCAAGCTATTACCGCCTGGTCAAAAAGATGTTTGCGCAAGATTTTTCCGATTCTCCACAAAAACGTCAATTAACCAGATGATAGGAGATAACATCCCTTTCTTCCTTCATATGGTGTTACATGTGTTGTGATTACCTGCCCTTTCGATTATGACTTGGCTTTTGAATTATAATGTAAGCTTGTCATCCAAAAGCACCACATATCTTACCAGCGCCCAGATCACCACCCTATTTCTGATTTAAGTTTCATCAGATTAGACGCCAGTATTGATCATATTGATAAAACATAATCTTGATAACAAGCCACATCCTGCTTTAACGTAATGGTGAAATCGTTTTTGATTTGGATTCCATGCATAGGGATATTACCTTCAGTAACGACAGCATCTCTCTTCAGCTATTTCAAAGCTCACCATCATACGTCTGCCTCAGCAATTGGATTAGAAAGAAGCTGTGCTCCATCAATATCAAATACCGATTACACAGGATATCGCATAGAGAAAACGTTTAAACTAGATTACAGAAATAAGTTGTTTTTCAATGAGCTGCATATTATTGGGTGTCAAGACGGACTGGGAATATCTGATATCAGAATTCAATATGACAGTTTAGATGATAGTTATGTTCCATGGGCTTCCGAGGTTTGCCACGAAACTGATGATAAGACCTGTTTCAAACTAGCAAGAAGAAAACTGTTTGTATTAAAAGACTCTAGCATATATACACAGGGAACGTTCATAGGAGGGATGTTTACCATAAACGAAAGATACAAGAGTAGCGAAGATAAGGGTATAAATAATTATAAACCGTTTGCACCATTGTTAGCAGAAAATGTTCAGAACCAGTGGATTGAGATTGAGAGAGATGGATCTATTGTTTATCATGTACCTTTGATGTCGACACCCAACTTGAAAGAATTGAAACATGGTGATATCAATCCATACGAGCCAGGGTTTGAAGATGTTTGTCATCAATGGGCTAAATACATCAATGTTAATGAGGCGTATGAAATTGACGATGTGACAAATAAATTAATGAAACAGGCTTCCAAATTTACCCAAATTCAAGCGCTGGAACAGTTTGATAGAAATAAAGCCAGGATTTCAGGATTGTTCAAGTCTGCAGCGACGCCAGATGCATTCAAAAAACTATTCCAAAATGATTTTCAAATTGGGTTAAGTGATAGCGGAGGTAAAGGTGGCAGCGTCGATCACTTCATGATCTATTTGGCACAGGTATCATCACCTCAGTATTTCAAAGACGTAGTAACTGCTTTTCAAAGTCTTTTCGAGAGTGTCAGCATTCAAGAGGAGTTGTTTAACTACGAATCGCTCAAATATTCTCTGAGCGATGTATATTAGATTTGCTATATTTTCAAAGCTTGGTGATATCTATATTTATGGCCAAAAGCTTTTCGAATTCTTCACAGAAAAAACTCAAACAGTAGGCCACATCTGAGAAACCATAAATTCCTTCTTTGTTAAAATGTACAAGAGAACATGACCGAAAGGTTCATAGTCAAACTCATCAACCGGAGATACACTCTTGTCTACTTCAATCTCACATCTGTCGTATACTCAAATGATAAACCTTGTTAGGGTTGAAATCATGAGAATACACCAGCTATCAAGTTACAACTACTGAAAAGTTGAAACGACGCCAATGAACAGATGTTGTGTCTGAAGATTTAGCAGAAATGTACTCAAAGTTTCAGCGTTTCATTTTTTTTTATTGCAAAATTTTGCTGAGTACGTTTTTCTGCTGTTCAGAGATAAAGTCGTGTATATTAACATAGTGTTAGGGCTGCATAGTATATGTAACTCAGGTATATCAATTATTGAAACATTCGTCATTCGTAGTATTCATGATATCAAACCCATCTCCAAGTAGTAGAGAAATCTGAAGCTGTTTGGCAAAATTTAGGCCCATTTTGGTGAGTAAACTTAAAATTAAGGATAGTTCCTAATGTATGGGTGTAGTGAGATGACAAGAAAAAAATGTATGGATGTGATTTAAAATTTGTCAAGAACTACTTATGATGTTATCGATAAAACTAAAAGTATTGTATACATCAACAGACAAGTTTAATTGCCATGTCTTTAGCAGATCTGCTTTTGAATACTTTATCAGATGATGATGAAAATGATAGCTTTGGGGAGCAAGAGTACGAGAAGGAAGATAATAGTATGCTAATCAGTGACGAAGAAGAGATTGGGCCAAATGCAAGAGGTACAGATGGTGACGTACTCTTATCAACCCTAGAGAAAATGATTAACCAAGGAAGAGAAATGACAACAATTGATTCGGTATCAAGAATAAACCTAACAGATGTAGATGACATAACAAAAGAATCCAAAATATCCAAAATTTTGAAACCAATAATAAAGCAAATTGATCGACTAATTGAGAGAAATGATGAGGATGAGATTGATGAGGATTTGGAATACAATTTTATAATTCAAATAAATGATTATTTATCTCACATATCATCCGAAATTTCAGTTATCCATACATTTATCAAACTACATTATACTCCGAGATTTCCTGAATTGGCAACATTGATAGCTGACCCAATACAGTTTGCCAGAACCATCAGATTATTAGGCGACAATCCGTTAGAAAATATCAAATTGCACCAAGATGAATTAAAGCAAATTTTAACGAATGAGAAAATATTGGTAATTACGATGAGTGCATCATTACAAGAGCAAAAAGGTTTCCAATACCCATTATCCGAGTCAGATATTGTAAGAATTAACAAAGCATGCGATTTGATATTAGAATTGGAGGTATCCAGATTGAAAATAACTTCCTATGTATCTTCAAGACTTTATAAGTTTGCACCAAATTTGACAAATCTAATAGGAGCATATACTTCTGCACAGTTGATGTCAGTAGTTGGGGGATTACAAAACTTGTCAAGTACACCATCCTGCAATCTACCAGCATTGGGTAATAAACGACAAGTTGGTATTGGTTTTGGTCAAGTCGGAATAAGATTACAAGGATACCTTTATCACCATGAGTTGGTTCAGCAAGTTCCAGATGACTTCAAAAAGCAAGCATTGAGGATTTTGAGTGGAAAAATTATATTGGCTGCAAGAATCGACTTATCAAAATCTCTGAAGGATGGATCTTTGGGGTTGAAGTATAGAAATGAAGTTTTGACTAAATTGGAGAAGTTACAGATCCCACCTGAAAGTTCAAGAATAAAACCATTACCATTACCCGTTGACCAGAAATCTAAAAAGAGAAGTGGAAAACGATTTAAAAAGCTAAAACAACAGTTTGAAATGTCAGATTTACAAAAGTTACAGAATAAAATGATATTTGGTCAGAGGGAAGAGGTGGTTTACGACTCATTTGGTACTGAAATTGGGCTTGGTATGACTTCAAAAAAAATTGGCGGGAGTGGTAACATCAGGAGTATCAAGAATTCTGAGAATAAAGCAAGGATGAGTAAAGCAATGTTGAGCAGGTTGAATGACGCTCATAGTGATGCTAATAACAATTCTAACAATGGGGAGTTGATGTTCAATAAACTGGAATCACAAGGTGCTCTGAAGAAGATTGAGAGAAGTGGGGATAGATGGTTTGATTCGATCAAGGATCTAAAAAGAGGATCCGAAGATAGTAATGGTGGGGATAATAAGAGGATCAAAAGATGATTAGTTTATAGCATCAAATAGCATATAGGTGTAAGAAATTATGAAGAACAAGATCTGTGCTCCTCTATCGAGCGACTCACTAGCTAAGCCAGTAAAACAATCTATTGAATTTCTCCTGACATCCCACTCATCACAATGTTTGATTCATTGATATTGCAGTAGAGAGGGATATATTGATCGGAATATTAAGAGCAAAGAAGAATGTAGTCAAGAATAAATGAACACTAAAGGAAGTAGCAAAACAAAGGGAAGCATGTCTTCCGCAAGAAATGATAGCAATTTTTTTTTCAGATGGAAAAATAGCTGTAATACAAAAACGATAAAATGAGTTTTGACGACAAAACAGAAGCCTATTGAGGTTTCATATTCATTTGCAGTAGAGAGGAGCAGTTTAATGTTATATCAGTAGAAAAAGAGAAAATAAATGTCAACAGATGAAGATCATTTGAGAAGAGGTATAGTTGTCTCGCCATTAACGCTGGCGCTTGCTGGATCAGTATCGGGTGTTGTTGCAAGAACAGTAACGGCACCTTTGGATATGATAAAAATCAGATTGCAACTACAGAAAAGCTATAAAGGCAAGGAGCTGAAGTACAGCGGTATAATAAACACTCTATACAAAGTTGTGAAGACTGAAGGACTAAAATCATTATGGAAGGGCAACGTACCAGCTTCAATAATGTATGTTTTATATGGTTCTGTCCAATTCTCTTCATATTCCCTGCTAAACACAAGCTTGTCGCAGTTGGAACAAATTCACGATTTCAAATTGAACACCAACCTTTACTCGTTAATCATTGGCTGTGGATCGGGAATTTCAAGCATCTTGGTCAGTTATCCGTTTGACCTCTTGAGAACCAGATTAGCATCAAACGAATTACTGAAGTTTGATTCAATGCTAGTCAAAGCCAAAGAAATTTATTCAAGAGGTGGGCCGAGATCTTTCTACAATGGACTATTGCCTAGCCTTATTTCAAATTCAATGAACACCGGTATAATCTTCACAACATATGAGTTCTTGAAACTTCAAAATAAAGATGGAAAATTTAGAATATTGGATTCGTCTTTTGGTTTTGTTTCCGGCATTTTTGCCAAGACTTTAACTTTACCTTTTGATCTTATTAGAAAAAGATTACAGGTTTTAGATAGCGTTAAAGGTAATGGTTGGCTCAAAATGAGTTTGGAAATTCTCAGAGAGGAAGGACCAAAGACCTTTTTCAAAGGTTGGTTACCTCTGGTTTTAAAAACTGGCCCAACAACTGCTATTTCGTTATGGGTCTATGAGTTTGCTGTAGGATGGTTTTCTAGCGAATAAACCAAACCAGTCTGTATCAAATGTATATATTGGAATAACTTTTTATTCTCAAAATATTTAGAAATAAATTAGCTCTCTTCTAAGGGCGATTGAACAAAAGAAAAAAAAAATGTAAAAGAGTTTGTGAAATAATATCCTTTAGGTAAAATAAGATCAAAAGTCAATTTATGAAGCATGTTAGAATAGCAGCCACCACCAATACAAAGAAAACCATGAAAAAAGACCCAGCTTTTTCATTGTTTTGATTCACTCAGATTCATTATTATTTGAAGATTCTTGACTCTTCCATTCCAACAAGCAAGACAACTCGCTTGTATCACACGCCTTCGCAAAGAAAACGTGTTGCAACAATTCATCACAAGTCGCTCTATATTTAACATCAACGCAAAGACAAATCAGTAAGAATTTCTTGATTTCCTCGCTCAAGTTTGATGAGTTTTTCAACTTTGGTGTACCATTCGTCAGAATCAAATACAACAGCTTCAACGGCTCTTCGTTCAAATATGGTGGCTCACCTTCTATCATTTCGATAGCCATGATACCCAATGACCAGATATCGATTTTCTCATCGTATTCTTTTTGTTTGACAACTTCTGGTGCCATCCAATACGGTGTTCCCACCATGGTAGCTCTCTTGTTTCTTTGATCAGTCAACTTTGCACAAAACCCAAAATCTGTTATCTTAACATCACCTCTTGCATTCAACAACACATTATCAGATTTGATATCTCTATGGATGATATGCTTTCTATGAAGATGTTGCAAACCCTTGATTGTTTCCAAACAGATCGAAGATATTTGCGGTTCTGTAAGTTGCTCATTATGATCAATTACATCTGTCAATGAACCCCCCTCCATGTACTCCATCACAACCCACAAATCTGATGAACCTCTGAGATACAGCTCCAAGAAATTAACAATATTTTTGTGTTGCGAATCTTTCATCACCAAAATTTCATTGACAATCAATTCCTTTCTAGGTTGGACATTTATATCCATCTGCTTGACAGCTACTTTCATACCATTTCTCTTCAATGATCTTGCCAAATAAACACTACCACTTGCACCTTGACCGGCTTTCTCGATCATCTGAAAGTATGGTGTTGGATCAGCATTGATAACTACAGATTTCAACTTATTCATTATCTGCGCTTCTGTCATTGCGCTTACTCTCTTTTCTTCATTCTTTACCCTGACAGGTTTTGCATATTGTTGCTGTTGCTGTTGTGGTTTGTTGTACGCTCCAACTGCAGCTGCAACTGCCATGTTTGGTTTGGATTGTTGAGGTGATGGACCCGTACGTTTGTATGGGTTTGGAATTGCTGTTGAAGGTAATGGTGGAGCTGTCCTTAAGTTGACAGGAGATGATTGTTGGTGTTGCTTTTGCTGACCATATGGGGATTTGGTTTGAAGAGTTAATGGAGGTTTTACATTTGGTGGTAACTTCTTGTATTGAGTCTCGTAAATCGGTCTCTGAATTTTTGCTCCTTCTTGCAATTGCTTTGTTGAAAGAGAACGCTGAACGCCCAGTTTGAAATCAGTCTCGATTGGTCGATTTTCGTCCATCTTTTCGGGAGATGGTGGCTGTGAACGCGGTGGTGGTGTCTTTCTCTTCGGTGGTGGTGGTGCTTTCCTCAACGGGATTATTTCAGCGTTTGGTTGAACGATTGGAGCTGATATTTTCATCGAAGGCACAGGTGGAGCCTTTCTGACTGGAGTGAATTGGTTCGATGGGGCTTTACTCCATTCATTTAGCAACTTTCCATCATTCGAAAGATAGTCGTCTTCTTCATTTTGCCCAGACATGAAGTTCAATACATCAATTACAGCCTCTGGATTTTTTTGAAAGTCCTCATTTGTTATGTCAGAGTTTTTCAACAAGCTTTTCCAGTAGTCTGGTAACTCATCTGTGTAACCGCCACTTATTGGATCGATTCCAACGTGCTTGACACATTGGAAGTTTGTTGGAGTTGAAATATTACCGTTACCATTCTTATTACATTTGGGATATATGGCATTGATCCAGCCGTATAGGTCGGTATCCGATTTGACGGAGACAAATATAGACTTTTGGTTGTATGATCTCAATATCTCAAAACAGTATGGCCTAATCGAGTTCCTTGTCAAGGAGGTGATGTTGATCAACGGGATACTCGACGAGATCTCGTCTTTGTTTTCGTTCTTGTAGAAGTCCAAAGTGGTATCATTCAACACAAGAAATCTCTTTGGCCACCTAAACGACATCAACCCTTCGTCTTTGACCTGCACATACCCTTCTCTCCTCTTTGACGACAACAAGTTCGATGATGACTGGTTCTTGGCCAAATTCGAAGACGAATTGGTCGACGAATTACTCGAAAATGATGACTTGTTGGTCGTGTTGTGTATTGGCGTGGTATTATATGAGGTGTACTGACCGCCCTGCTTCAAGTGATCAATCATCTGGCTGGTATTGTGATTGCTTGCTGCTGATAACGACATCCTGGGATACAAATACTATACTTAAAACACTCGATGTATACCTGGCAAATGAGATTCTAATTAGGTGTTTGTTCTTGACTTTTTTTTAACCCTTTTTGAACTTTTTGAAATTTTTCCCTCCTTGCTGTGTTGTTTTGCTTTACAAAAATAGAGGTTTACGAGCGCCGTTGCGAGAACTCCCACAAACTGAAATTTTGTTCGAATAAATAGATATTAACGATTATATTAGTTACAAGTCAACAGTGCTTTGTGTCTGGATCACACAAGAGTCGATAGCCAGTCAATCGAAAGAAGCAAAAGGAGTTTGACAAAGATTACTCATCAGATTCAGAGAGAGAATTTTATGAAACGCACGCGTATCAAAAATAGTAGTCTTCAATGAGTATACGTAACAGATGATGGATGGAGATCGTAGACGAGAGGATCACAAAACTCCTGAACAGTTGTAGATGGGAGCGAATGGAATCGAGTTTGTGATCAATCGAGCCCGACTTGAGCCAGTCAACCTAGGGCCTGTAGTTCCCCTTTGGACGCGACTTGCGCTTGCGGAAAGGCCAGTTGGCGCCCCCTTTGAGAGTCGAAGATGGAAAAGCGCTATCCAAGATCTACAGATCAAGTCGAATATTGGCTCTGGCTAGCCAGCTGTGAAATTAGAGACATCTATTCTTTAAAGATGGAAAGATCAAGGAAAATGGAGTGAAAACAAGGCAAACAGAAGAGAATAAAAACAGATTGGAAACAGATTGGAAACAGAACTTTTGTGATCTTCACTCTTCAGCAGGATTGACCGCATTGTAGATATCGCCATAGGGCGGAGTGATCCTGTTCCAGATTTTGAACTGCTCAACACCTTGGTTGACTAACATATCACAGCCAGGGATAACATTGAACCCATACGCGTTCTTCGCCAACTTCATGATATCGGTCAACCTTGGTTTGTAAGCAGCCTCGAGCAACGCTGGAGTGAACTTTTCTTTTGAAGCATTAGCAAACAAAAGTTGAATCTTTGTGAGTAGCAGTTCATCGATTGGTTTATCAGCTGGAACTGTGCTGACAACAATGGCAACAGGTTCAGCAGCTTCGACTTGTGCTAAAGAATCCAAGATTTCGATGTTGAAATGTTCTGGAAAAGCCGCCTTGATTTCAACCAACTTTGTAACGGTTCTACTAGTGATGTAAATCTTCTTACAACCTAGTTGATGAAGGGCATAAACGGCAGCACGAGAAGTGCCACCTCCGCCGATTACCAAACCGTTAACGCCATCAGTTGGCTTAAAGCTTGGAACACCATTTCTGTGCATTGATTCAGTGATACCAACCCAATCAGTATTATCACCTCTGAATTTTCCATCACCCAAAGGAATAACCGTATTGACAGCTCCAATAATCTGAGCAGCATTTGTCAATTCGTCTAGGTACTTCATAATGTCCAATTTCAAAGGGATAGTAACGGCGCAACCACCGAACGATGGATCTTTCATAAGTTTCTCAAAAACGAGGGAGGCATCATCCGTTTCGAATTTGTCAAAACTGTGAGGTAAACCTAACGACTCATATCCAGTATTATGCAAAATTGGAGATCTTGAATGTCCAATTGGTTTACCTACAACATAATACCTAAGCCCTTTTAAACAACCGATTTCGTTTGCGAACTTGTGAATCTGCTTGACCGACAATTGTCCTGGGGCGGAGCTCGACGGTAATGATTCATGGGTAACAGGTGTCAATAATGGGTTTACAACTCTTGATAACTTACCGAATTCACTCATGTTTATGCAGATTAATGGTTTCTCAACATGTGACGATCTAAAGTTCTCCAACTCAAAATTATCAGAAAATTGAGTAGCCATACCGACAAATTTAACGATATCAACATCTGAATCAACTGCTAACTGATATTTTGATTCCCATTCCAGATCTGTCCATTTATAAGAAGCATTAAAGTCATGATGTGACCCAATGATTCTGGTGAAACCTCTTTGAGTTATAAGTGAGTTCAAAAGATCGGTTGGTAAGCTCAACTCTAAATCAACATAAGCAACAGATAACTTGAAGGCTAGTTTGACCAATCCTTCAAGACGTTTCTTTTCAGAGTTTGGAAATTTACCACCTTGTTCAACAGTCCTAACAGTGAAAACTATTGGTAAACTCGAATGGTTTCTAATTAATCCAATTTGACCACCTACAAACTCTTCATCATAGGATCTTAAAAGATCAACACGTAATTCGATGGCATCAGAACCAGTTACAATTTCTGAAATCTTGGAAACGTGATCAGTTAAATCATCAAATGTCAAGCATACATAGTATGACCTTCTGGTTGGGATTTCAACCTGGTGAGCACCAGTAATGTTCAAAATGTACTCACTGAAAGATGTTCTCAAGTTTTTGAACTCTTGTTCTGTTTCACAATGAGGGGAGAAAAATAAATGTGACGAACATTCGTTGTAAAAAGGTTCACGTCTTGTCCAAACTTGTTGAATCTCGTCTGCTGCATCTCTACTGACTTGTTTCACATTGTAAGCTGGACGCGTTGTGTCCTTTGCCGATAAATATTTGACAGTTTCATCGATATCACGATGCAAATGTAAAACAATACCACCGCTTCCAATATAACTCTTCAAGACTTCTCGAGATTCTTCCCTTTCAATGACACCACCACCGGTTGAAATAATATAACCGGTTGGATATTTGGTGAATGATTCAGCAGTAACTTTGGTTTCAACCTCTCTAAATGCATCCCAACCTTTGGTGTCAACGAATTCTCTGACATTTATTCCAGTGTACTTCTCAAATTCGTCATCCAAATCAACAACTTTGAAACCTAGGGTTTCGGCAAGCCAATTAGCGGAAGTGGTTTTACCTGCGGCTCTCATACCAATGATGACAATACTCTTATCACCATTTGGAGTCGATTTAGCGGCTGTGACAGCTGGTTCATAACCATCAAGCTTGGCGTTAAACTTTGTATGTAAAGTATCCCACCAACCTGGCCATGTTTTACCAGTACATGACCTCTCTTGAATAGTAACAGCTGAAGGACACATACCTGCCAACAATGAAAAGCTCATTGCGACTCTGTGATCGTCATAGGAATAGACACCATCTATTGGAACCTTCAACTTCTTGTAGTCAATACCTTGAATGACAATACCGTCAGGCAATTCAGTGGCAATCACGCCAAACTTGGCTAACTGAACACGCATTGCCTCAATACGATTACACTCTTTGACTCTTTGGTTTGCGATCCCAACGATTGTTGTCTTTTGGTTTGGATCGTTTACAACAGCAGCAACAACAGAAGCAGTCAAAAATGCGTCGGTCATTGGTTCCATATCAACCATTGGCAAAGCTCTTAATCGTCCCATTGGAGGGCCTTGAACGGTTGTTGAAGTAGCGGTTTGAACGACTTGACAACCCATTGGTCTCAAAACGTCAACCGCAAATCTGGCATCACCTTGTAATGAGGATGAACCAATGTTTGGAACGGTACATTCAGTTCCAGTCATAGCGGCAAACGCCAATGGATATGTGGCAGATGAAGCATCAGATTCAATCACATATTCTTCTGGATTGATGTATTGACCTTTTGGAATATGGTATGTGTATTCTTCAGTTTCTGATTTTCTCACCTGGATACCAAACTTGGCCATCATACTGATGGTCATATCGACATAAAGCTGGGAAATTGGTTTCCCACCAACCAACGACAAAACAACTGGTTCTTGTGCATATGGTGCACACAACAAGATTGATGAAACGTATTGCGATGAGATAGTAGCGGCTAATTCAATTCTACCACCCTTGAAACCCTTTCCTGATTTGACTCTAACAGGTAACGATCCTTCATTGTTCAAGTATTCAAACTCTGATCCATTAGCTCTCAAGGCATCAACTAAGGGACCATTTGGTCTCTCTTGCATTCTTGCATTACCTGTCAAAACTATACTATCAAGCGAATCAGTTTTGTTAACCAAGACGGCAACGGTAGACAAAAATCTTGAAGCAGTACCGGCATTACCCAAATAAATCTCTTGTTCGCAGGCAACAAGATTACCACCATTACCATTAACAACAACTGTTTCACCATTATCTTCCCAAGAAATTGTTGCACCTTGTAAATGACTAACAGCATCCAACATGAACTTTGTGTCATCAGAATGTAATAAGTTTTTGATCTTACACTGACCCTTACCTAAGGCTGCCATTACCAAAGCTCTATTTGAAATAGACTTTGATCCGGGTGGAATAATGACATTTTTGGATGGTGGAGCTGTGAATGGATAAACAATAGTTTCATCTGTCAAAACAAATCTCAAATCTTCATCGTTGACGTATGATGCCTTCGGTTCGTAACATTTACCAATGGCTTGCAAAAGTACGACCTTCTTCTTCGAACCATCATTTTTCTTATCGATAGCCATTTTGGACAACAATGTATCAATATCAGCTTTTTTGCCTCCAATTTTTTTTTGAAATGATTTATCTGAAACAGATACCGGTAACCCATAGGCTGTTAAACACTTCGATAACCTTGAAACTCCTACTGGTGATAAAATTCCCAAATATCTACTCAACTCGGCTTCTTTCACCGCACCGATTGAGACACATTCACCATGCAAAGCTTGTGGAGTGAACACAGCTTCATAGGCATGACCAATTGTATGTCCGAAATTCAATAAGTTTCTCAATCCACCTTCTCTTTCATCTTTAGAAACAACTTCTGCTTTGACTTTAACAGATTCTAAAACCAATTTGAAAATGTGTTCTCTCAATGATGAAAAATCAACAGATCCATCCGCTTTCCTATTTCCAATAACTTCCAAGAAAGATTTTGAGTATGATTCCAATCTTTTGAATTCGGATTCATTCCAGATGGCGGCTGTCTTGATGACCTCAGCCATACCATTGATTAACTCTCTTTCTGGTAAAGTTTCCAAAAATGAAACATCAATGAAAATGTTTTCTGGTTGCCAAAATGCACCAATGAAGTTTTTACCTTCTGGAGTATCAATTGCAGTTTTACCGCCGATTGATGAGTCAACCATTGCCAACAACGAAGTAGGAACTTGCGAAAATCTGACACCTCTCATAAAAGTTGCAGCAACAAAGCCAATCATGTCACCAATGATACCACCACCAACTGCCAATATGAATGTATCTCTTGTACAACCTTGCTGTAATAAAAAATCCTCAATGGCGGCTTTGGTCTTTCTTGATTTATTAGCTTCACCTGGAGTCACGAAAAAACTCAAGACACGAGATTCTGGCCTCTTTTCATTCAAGACTTTCTCAAAATTGATCAAGAACAGTTGAAATTTATCAAGTTTTTCAATGTTTGTATCCGTTATTATCACATAGGTAGACGAAGGTTGACTTGTGATCGTTTCGTCGATGATATGATCTTGAATGTCATAACCAACATGGATTGATTCTTTTTTCAAGATTTCAACCTTTTCAATGCTAAACATGATTGCGAAAATCAGTGTTTTTTCCTAGCTTATCTATCGAGAAAGGGTTTAGAAAGTATGTAATGAAAGTTCGAATGCCTGATTAATATAGGATGATTCAAATTTTTCAAACATCGTTGAGTCATCATGGGCTTATTTTTTTCGCTTTCAAATGACAGTTTACAATAACAAAATCACGGGTAAGTTGCCGAGACAGGATGACTCAATGAGTCATGTCAGGTTAGCACCCACACATCAGATTACACTCAAAGTCATTATCGAAATTCATTAGTTTATATATAAATACTTTTTATGATACCAAAGAGCTTCAAAACATATATGAGTGGACTCAAAACAACCAAAACCATGAGCAACAAACCTTTCAAGGCCAAATAAATTTCCACTATGATGAATATCGATATTGCGAATTCCAAAGGAATCAAAAGGGGTGAGTCGTGGAGTCTGGATTCTATGTTTTTGAACACCATTTCATTCAATACGGGTGCAGCTTTCAAAAGATCTATGGGGATGGTCAAAAGATTTGGCTCATCGGGGATACTGATTCCCTAAACTTGCCCAATCTTTGTTAACATCTAGAGGATCTGGCCTCTTGCTCTTTTTGGTAAACATGCTGAACCGATTTTGATCGACTGGTATATCATCAATGACTTGGATAATGTCTTTCAAGTCAACCAATTGATCATTTTTCAGTTTTGAGACATTTTTATTTGTTAAGTACTGCTTCTCTCTATAATTGTTGAAATCTGAAGCCAATTGCCTTTTTATACCTTTTAATTTAAGCTTAAACTTTGAGCTCTCCTTCTTCTGAGCCTGTTGTTCAAATATTTGATGAGACTTCTGCTCCACCAATTGGTGAACGTCGCTTTCATATTCAGCCGAGCTGTTAGATGATTGTTCAATTGAGTCGTTAGAAAAAATCGACTCTTTGTCATCGCTCTCGTTA
Organism: Peterozyma toletana; assembly: GCA_003706045.2. Classification (NCBI taxonomy): domain Eukaryota; kingdom Fungi; phylum Ascomycota; class Pichiomycetes; order Alaninales; family Pachysolenaceae; genus Peterozyma; species Peterozyma toletana. The sequence continues at coordinate 334,710 of PPKG02000010.1, read as the reverse complement.
CTTGTACTACCATCATTGGTGTCTTCCACATCACGATTTTCAGGCTCAACCAAAGTCGGTAGGCACGAATAAATGTAACTGAAAAAATCCCAAATTGAATACAGCTGTACATCATTTTGTTGCTCTATCGTTTCTTCATCAACCCATGCTTCTGGGTTGAAGTAACCATCATCTTCGTAATGGGTGTAAACATCATCAAAATAAGAGTTGCCATCATATCCAATTGCCAAAGTAGGCATTGCCTCCAATTGCATATCTTTTTGAAATTCTAGCTTTGATTTCAGCATTTTTAAGTCTTTTGACCCAACAGGTGGTAGATACTTTTTCTTATTGTTTTTAAAGTCACTATTATTGGTGAAATTTCGGATAAAGTTTTGTCTATGCTCTTCCAAATTCTTTCTTCTCTTATTGTCTGAGAAGATCAGATTCACTGGATTGTACTCCTCCCCATTCTGATCAATGAAGTTAGGACTATCTTCAACCTTCTTGGATCGTCTTTCTTGAGTAACAGTGTAGTATTCATCGTGTGGTGCTTGATAGTGGTTCATCAATGAACTATTATCATCATATCTGTTATCATCAGCATCGTCATCAACTACCCTTCGTCTTACCAGTGGAACATGTGTTCGCCCTGCCCTCACTGCCTTACTAGTAAAACTTCGATCATCACTCACAATTTTGTTGGAATTTTTACAGTTTATATTGTCGCTGAAAATCCTTCGATTCAGCTGGTGAGCATTATTTTGTACACTTTGAAGTGTTCGGTTCTCGTTAACTTGTCTCGGCAACTTTTGCTTCGAAGTTTGAGCTGCACCTGATTTCTCTTTGGAAGATGTTCCTCCTTGTGGTGATTGTGGTAAATTAGGCAATCTTTTCTCGTAGCGACTGCTTAAAGGTTGACTAGCACTCCTATTATTCTTTTTTATGGTGGATGTTGCATTAACATTGGAACCCCCATCTGCATTGAGAATTTTACGTGATCGCTGATTGGCCTGTTGCTGAAAAGACTGCTGGGATCTAATATTCAGTTGTTCATGTTGATGTGGATGCTGATGTGGATGGTGAAATCTAAGTTGCTGCTGCTGCTGCTGCTGGAATACTCCATACGTCTGCTGAGAATAAGCAGGAACCGGTTCAGCCTCATCACTTACTATTCTTGGATAATGCTGTTCTCTGTATAAAGGAAGCATTCTCTCTGATAACAGAAGATTTATATCTGTAAAGATTTCTTTATCTTAGATCTTTTGAAGTTCTTTGATGATCGTTTAATATTCTTCGATGGATTTAACTGCTTGATATAAAGAATGTTTAGGAAAACCCGCCATTTTTTTTTTTTTCACCGAAAAAATTCTTAGCTCCGACCCGTCTAGAGGATTTGAAAGGAGAGCTTTATATATGGATCATATTGGTTGTTAATAACAAAACAGGACACAAGTGGCTGTATTTTTTGTTTTTTGACTATAAATGGTATGAAGATAATAAAATATAAAACTATGATAAAAATGTGATTTTGCAAAAAGATAAATGAAAAAAGAAAATAATCGAGACCCAGCCTCCAGATTAACTACGATTGAAACCAATCAAAAATTAATAGAAATAAAAATGAAGTTAACAATAAAAGAAGTATGAAGCTCAAACTCTTTCTCTTGCTCCCAATCCTTCAACGAGTTCATCTAATTCTTTGATGATGTGTTCAAATTCTTTACCAACAACTGAGCTTTTGATATCTGAGATGATTCTACCAACATCAACAATATTGTTGCTCTTTGAATCTTCTTCTTTGATTGATGAAGGCTCCCAGAAAGATGTCAAGTTTTGACCAGCACCATTGAAAACTAATAAGTTGACAGTATCATCTGGAATGTCCTCCAATAAACCTTCGGAAGCGTACGAGATCAAATTTTTCTTCAACTGTGCTGGTGTAATGCCTGAAGATGCACCGTTGAAGAATTCAGAGTCTGAACCTGGTTGTAATGAAAGAAAGTATGACAACAAACCGCAAATATGTGGGGAAGCCATCGAAGTACCCGACAATGTTGCTGTTGCCTTTGTCGAACCGATATAAGTTGACAAGATGTTCAAGCCAGGGGCAAAAATGTCGACACACTTACCCCAATTAGAGAAATAGGCCCTCTTATCGCCCAAGGTTGAAGCACCGACAGTAACTGCATTCTCAGCAGCCAGGGGAGAGTAATTACAGGCATCTGCGTTGTCATTACCAGCGGCAACGGCAAAATGTAATCCAGCCTTGACAGCAGCATTGACAGCCAAATCTAAAGCTGGTGACTTACCACCTCCTAAAGACATGTTAGCAGTAGAACCTTTAAAGCCCTTCTTGTTTTCCTTGACTGCCAGTAAATGAGATTGGGCGGCAAATTCGACACCCTTGACAACATCTGACATTGTTCCGGAACCGTTAGTTTTCAAAACTTTAACGGCAACCAAATCAGCACTCTTGGCAATACCATATGAGTCTGAACCAATGGTACCGGCACAGTGAGTACCGTGACCATTGCCATCAATATCTTGATCATTGGCAGGGACAGTCTTACCCCATTTGGCTCTACCACTGAATTGCTCATGGTCGACATTGATACCAGTATCAATGATGTAGGCAGTGACACCCTCACCACCATTATCATCAAAAAGATACTTATTGAACGAACCCAAGTTCAAAGGTTTTCTGTGTGAGACTCTTGCCAAACCCCATGGAGCACCGTTTTGAACCGAGAATTCATTCGAGTGGACGACCGAGTCCTTTTCAACGAAAGCAACCAAAGGATTCTTTCTGATCAAGTCGATGGTCTCGTCCATGAACATACCAGTGTAACCAGAGATGGAGTCCCCGATGTTGAAAGCATCCAAAATGCCACCAACCTTAGACAATCCTTTGGCCTCGACCGATTGGAAGAACGCATTTGTTGGGTCTTGCTTCGACAAGTTGACAATGCCGTTTGAGTGGGCGTCTTCGACCCACTGCTTATGGAATTGAATCTGCTCGGACGACAAGCCATTTTTGAACACGATGATATAGGAGTGTGGAACAATCGTCGAGCCCTGGGCTTCGGTCGAGAATAATGGAGCTTCCTTCGAAGCCGGCTCTTCTGCGGAAGACCCCTTAGCGCAAGGTAAAAGAACATGTTTTTTGACCTCTTTCCTGTCCCTCAAGGTCTTGAAGATAGATACCTCTTCATCGCTGTCCAAGCCAGGAATGACCAATGCATGCGAAACGCTCAATGTTGATAAAATGGTTAAGGATAATGCGTAAGATAACTTCATCGTGGGATTATCAGTACGAGAAAAATGAAAGCTGGCTGAATAATTAGTAGTCTAGAAATATATCTATATAATACCAATTAAGCAAGTATATTGATATATGGATTGCAAGTTTTATTGCAAAGCGTTTATGTCTAATATAAATTCAAATAAAAGGTGGCAAGAGTTCCTTTGACACAAGATAACGAATAGCAAACACAGAAAAAGTCAAAAAAAAGAAATTTTAAATAATTGTGAAGAGATGAGGACAACGGCCGGGTAACACACCACACTTGGTGAGTGTTACCCCCAAGATGAATGGTTGGTTTATTGTTCTTGTTCAGCCAAGTTGGGAGTATTCAAACAAATCTATGATAGAAAGGGTCCTTGGGAGCATGGAGGATTGTCGTGCCAACTTCCAGCTACATCGCAGCACTTGTAGAGGTGTAGAGCGACTCACCTTCAGTGTCGGTGGCATCGTCGTCGTCATCCAAGTCTTCTTCACTAACCTCGTTCCAGCTTGCGATTGTCAACACCACAAAACCCAACACGACGATCAAGTCGCCGAGAACTTGGGATTTGGTCAACTTGATACCGAAAAAATAGTACTCGGCAAGACCGACAAACAAAATGGTCACCAAAGATGCGACGCTAGACAACACGGGCGACGTTAGCGAGATCATAGCCAAAAAGGACACCATGAATAGGATGTTGGATGCAACAGACGCAAAGATAACGAGCCAGGTGGTCGCGTCTAGCGGGATGTGGAAGCGGTGGATATTTGTGAAATGGATGAAAACTAGCGGAATCCAGACAAACGACAGCGTCAAGAGTCCTAAGATCGACATCACGAAGTTCGAGAAAGATGCTTGCTTTCTCGAGCTGACGGCCGTTGCGGGTGGACACAAGAACTTTTTGAAAATGACCTCGTATAGCCCGTACAACACGGCACCAATCATTATGATCAAGTTACCATACGCTCTATACGGATGGTTATTGTTTCCATCTCCAGAGTGGTCACCGCCGTATGCTGTTACAAAAACACCAAATATCGCAACCAACACACTTGAGACCTTTAGCCAGGAAAACTTCTCGTTCAACAACGGAATCGCAAAAGCATATGCTGCGAATGCCGAACAGTTATAGATTGCAGTGACGTCTGACCCGGTAGAGAGCGATAGTGCAATATACCATGATGATCCGGCCGTCGTTAGTATTAGCATGACTATGAACGATTTGAGGATGATATACCTAATGGGTGCCGACCTCAAGAAGAGTCTGACTGATTTCGGGGTAGACTCTTCGATGACATACTCATCGTCGTTGATCTCGTATATGATCTGTGATGTTCGGTATATGTTTTTGTGTTGATTGAGGATGGATTTTCTGAACGTTTTTACAAACCCGTTCCATTTCTTTTGCCTTTGGGTAAACTCATGCAACTCCCTGTTGTTGTTCAACAAGTTTTCCTCCTCTAGCTCGTAATAGTTATGTCTTTTTGACGCTTTGATATGTCTATGGTACTTCAAAAAAGTCTTGTAGGCTGCAATTGACAAAACCTGCACAGGCCACAACATCCACCACGATCCATGCGTAAGGTATATCAATACAAACGGCTCGTTGAACGTATTCAACGAGTACAAATAGGATGTGAGTTCGGTCTGAGATACAAATCCCACTACGGATAAGACGAATAATATGAAAACAAATACGATTTTACCATACGACTTTGACGTCTTATGGTCTACCGGAATATGATTTCCTCCATCCAGCAGTTGGTTGTAAGTACTCGACCTTGGTGATAATACGCTCATGTTTGCTAGACGAGGTTATAACGAACAAAATGTTGATTGAATTGAATTATACTCTATTCAAGACTTGGTTGATTGAAAAAAAAAAAACGTCACTTATAATTCCATTACGTCACATTTTACAAAAGAGGAATATAGTGTCTCAAATATGACAAATACCAGGAAATCTTTGTCACATCAAAAATGTTATATTTATTGTTTTGTTCTAATGGTATTCATATCACACCAAGTGTACTTTGGTGGACTAATGATGAATGGTAATGAGAATAGTGGTAACAATGAGTATCATAATATAGCAAATAGCGGTAATAGAGCACACCACCCAGTGTCTTCGCCAATAGCGGTATCCAGCAGATTGATACTAAAGCCAAATATCAACTCACCAACGCAAACAAGATCGTCAAGTATATCATCATTAGGGGGCCAGGTTGAAATCAATAGATTCAGAAATAGCAATAAGAACCACGATATTTTGCAGAACGATGCAATCAGCAGCAGTGAGTCTGAGGAGGACGAAAATAACATCAACAACAACCAGTTGAGGTTCATAAGAAACTCGCATTCATCGTCAAATTTTCAAAAAACAGTTTGTGACTTCACGCCCATACAGTCGCCGTCAACAACCCCAACACAACAGCAATCATCGACTTTTGAGTTCTTGCACGATTCGCACGAAAAGTTGATCAAGTCCCCCAACATTTTTTTGAAGAAGTTGATCTCAAAGTCCTCTTTGAAACCGCAGCTAAAGTCCTTCAAGAGGATATCCAATGAACTACAGGCAGAACAACAGCCGTTGCAGGAAGAAGTTTTGAGTGAGGCGCTGGTCACTTTTGCGATGAAGGATGATGAGATGCTTTTGAATAACCACCAGTTGAGATCTTCGCATAATTTTTTCAACAGCGGATCGATGCTACACGATGAAGATAACATGAAAAAGTTTGACGTAATAAACAGAGCAAACAAAGCCTGGAACAACAAAAAAACAAACTTGCATAAATTGAAGCTTTTGAACAGCAGTAACGAATCAATTCTGCTAACTTCGAACTCTGAATCAGAGTCAAATAACGCGATGAAGATGAATAGTAAAAAAAGAAAGTCCATTGACTGTGAGGATGAGAATTTTATAAAAAGAAGAATTGTCTCGACAAGTCCGGTACTAACAGGTTTAACTACGATAAACAGTAACGGTTCATCATCAAATAATGGGAGGTTCAGTAGAAGAAACTCGAAAATGATGCAGTCTACTTCCGATGACTTAGAGAAAATGACTTTATAACCGATGGAAAAGAGGAATTTTGAACATATTTTTATTACTCTCTTCTTAATATATAAATGAAATGAAATTTACGACAAGAACGATTGAAATCAGGTCTCAAATGATTGAGTTATAGGTTCAACACCGTGGGATATCTTATCTTTAACATTCGTGGTCGTGAAAGTTGGGCAAATCTCAAATTATTTTCACCACCTTGAAAAATTTTTAGTGTGAGTAAACTATATTAAAAGTTGACAAACAAAGCTACAGCTTATTGTAAGTTAAACCAACAAAAAACCTTCATAAAACTGTAATCAAAATGCCAAAGAACGGTAAAGGTAAAGTATGTATATTGTGAATGTTTGCATTTCGAAGTTCAGTTTGTTTTTGACTCCTGCTGATGACCGTGACACGTTAAATGGTGAAAAGTGCATTTGATTTAACCGCCAATCATCGTCAATTGGAGACATGAATCCCATGAAAGTTTCGTTTGAAAATCATGGATCTGTATGTCTTTGGAGAATGTTTCAGCTGTTTTGAACGCTCAGCAATGAAATAATTAAGAATTTAACACTAACGTCCAATCCCATGATTTTTATTTTTGTCTTTCAGGGTGGTAAAAATAGAAGAAGAGGTAAGAGTGATAACTATGCTCAAAAGAGAGAGTTAATCACAAAGGATGAGGGTCAAGAATACGCCCAAATCACCAAAATGTTAGGTAACGGTAGAGTCGAAGCCTCGTGTTTTGATGGTATCAAGAGAATGGCCCACATCAGAGGTAAATTAAGAAAGAAGGTTTGGATGGGACAAGGTGATATTATTTTGGTTTCATTGAGAGATTTCCAAGACGATCAATGTGATGTTGTTCATAAGTTCAATTTGGATGAAGCAAGAACTTTGAAGACAATTGGTGAATTACCTGAAAATGCCAAAATCAATGAAACCGATCAATTTGGCCAAGATGATGAAGACGATGTCAACTTCGAGTTCGGTGCTGCCAGCGATGATGATGATTCAGATGATTCAGAGTTAGATATTGATGACATCTAGGTGTCTAAGTATAAATGAGTTCTTTCATTTGATTTTTCATTATTGGTAGAAAAAGAATTTGACTTTATGTATGCTTTTTTTTTTATTGTTGGGGTTTCATTATTTCTGTTTTATATTTATTATTTTCCTTATATATATAAAAAATTGATTCTAGTTATATGTCTTATTATATGTTGGCTCTTGGGTCAAACCTCTTCAATGCAAAAGTGTTAAACGATCCCTTCCATGCTTATGCTTGGTAAGTGGTATGCTATCAATTGAGAATAGGGTAAGAACAAAAATGAAAGATTGTATAAAATGAAAAAAATAATTGTTTGTTGACGAAGTAAATGTAAAAGCTTTGTAAAGACAATAAAAAGAAGAATATGAAAAAGAAAGAGAAGAGTGATGAGAAGGAGGAGAAAAAAAGACTTATGAACATTTAGTAAGGAACTTTCATGTTCTTGAACTGCAAATAATAAGACCATGATGACAAAATATCAAGCTTGAAGCTTGGCATGTTCATTAATCACTTATTTCAAAACTGTCATATCTTCTCAACTCCAAGTTTTCCTCCAAATCTCCATCTCTAAGTTGCATAGAGCGTCTACCTTGATAGACACCAAGGCCATTATCCTGAATCGGTAAGTCACCTAATCCGTTCTTACTTGTACCAAACAAATGTTCTCCCTTTGGAGACTTTCTTGAGATGTTAAGAAGATAAACACCACTAAAAATGATCAAGAATCCACATATCAAAGAGATGATATTAACCAGTGATGTTGTATTGAATCCGCCAAACAAAATGAATGATGCGCATAATGTGGCTGTTGTGAAAGTTACGTAGTACAAAGGATTAACGATAGAGGTATCGAATTGATCCAATGCCTTGTTGAAATAGTTCATCTGTGTCAGAATACAAACAACAACAACAATAATGAAAAGATATGTCGAAAGATGTGTAAACTGATTATGACCACTCAACGTCAACTTTAATGCAATACCAAATGCCTTGATCGACATAACACTGACAGAACCAACAGATGAGCAGATCGAAATGTAGATCATTGGATTTTTGGATCCGTATTTTGGAACGATTCTATAAATCATGAAAACGGTGTATACCAAAACGACAAGACAGTACAAGATAAACAGTGGGTGCATTGCATAGCCCAAAATTTCATCCACTGTTTCAATTTCCTTGTCAGGTGGAGCATGCAAGACGATGATGACAGAGCCCAACAAACAAATTGCACATCCCATTTTACCCAAGGTACCCAACTCTTCCTTCAAGAAGATCGATGCCAACACAGCACCAATAATAACTGATAATGCACCCAAAGGGGTGACCAATATTGCAGGGGCAAAAGTGTAAGCTGCAAAGTTGGCTATCTCACCAATGGCCATAGTCATCATTCCTGCCCACCATATTGGGTTCTGTAAATACTCATACCCTTGCACTTGGTCAAACCCTGAGTTCTTCGACGCGTTTAGTAGACCTTTTTTTGTGATTATGAATGAAGTTCCTATCGCTAGTGATGATGACATAGCTAATGCCAAACCAATATATTTATCCTCAACCATTATATCTGAACCTTATCTTTTCTGGAAAACTGATATCACAATTAAGGCAATTATAATTAACGATAGTGTTGACTAAAACGTTCTATTCTCTCTAAAATCTGATCAAGTCTATAGTACAAAGCGAAGGCCCTTTTGAGTTAATGAAAAGTTTCCTTAGCTGTTCAAGATCACCTAATGGACACTTATCTGATTTATGATTAACGTGTTCTTGACAAATGCTTGGAAAGAAAAAAAAAAAAGAAAAACAAGTAAGCCACTTACATCTATACACCACAAATATAGATACACCCATACATTACGTTACACCTATACATTTTACTAACACCCATACATAATATTTCAGTGTGGTTGTCCCTCCTATGGTGAAAATGAGCAAAATATCCCAGCTGTCCTCGCAATAAATTCCACAATATCCTTATGATGCTAGCTGACACCTTTGATCTTAGTGAACCCAGAAAACTCACCAAAGACGAGTTATCGGGAAATATGGAACAAAATACAGCTTTGAATGATGAGTTCGAAAGTGAAGTTTTCAGATCAGTTTTGGGAGTGCCGGAATAGGATCTTGAAAGCAGAACAAAAATCAGTGGTCGGATTATAATTTTTATCACGAAATGCCTATAAGTAACATTAAAATCAACAAAAGCCATAAATAGCATTGTGAATTGTAAGAGTGAGACTGTTACATTGGCAAGAATGGTTTCGAAGATTATCAGTAAGAATACGCTGATAGCAGCGTTGATTTTATTACCTCCACTAGCTATTGCCAGAGCAATGGATATGAATACGGATGACATCCAGCATCCAAACATGGAGAACATCCACGGAACTTCCAAATCGATTCATTGGGTATTGACCATAATTGCATTTTTGATTCTACCTTCAATTGCGTCTGTTTACGCATTCACAGAGAGACATGCAAGAGCAACCGCTTTGCAGTTGGTGATTTCAATTTCGATTGTTGTTGAGACGTTATTTTTCAGTTTTCCAGATATGAACGATCATGAGAATAAGACGAGTAGAGGTACAACATGGTTTCTATCATTTCTATCTATCTTCACATTATTGATCGGTACTATGACAACAACTTCAAAAGTTGCGTTGATCGATAATGAGATCAAAGACAGATGGCTTGCTGTACTTGGGAAACGTCTGTTATTGTTTTTGCATAGAACATTATCAGTCATGTGTACCTTGACAGGTTGGGTCAAAGTCTGTATGGAACCAGTTGCATTGTTGGGCTTTTGCTATGGAAAACATACGGGGCAATGTCTTGCACATGGTATAATGGGCTCTTCTTTTGTCGTTTATGGGTTTTATTACGCAGTTTTACTTTTGGTACCATGGATCAGAGAAGGTGCCAACTCGAATCAAAGTCCTGAAATGTTTGATTCATGCGTCATCACAGCATGGGGTTTTGTCAATACCTGGACTGAGCACAGATGGGGTGCAGAAGGCTGGGGAATGGGTGACTATCAACATACATCGATGGGTATAGTGTGGTGGTCAATGGGATTGTTAGGAATATATTTGAGTCGTGGTGGTAGAAGAACGTTTATTCCTGCGTTAGTGATGATGTTCACTGGATATTCGATGGGGCAGCATTCACAACACATGGAAATTAGTACAAAAGTTCATGCAATGTTCGGATTGATGTTGACCATTGCTGGGTTGTCTCGAATTATTGAGATTTCAATCCTTTTGAAGGACGAGAGATCATTAACAAATAAAATCTTATCATTTCAGTATATTCCTTCGTTTTGTCTCATTGAAGCTGGTATTTTATTTATGGGTGCCACTGAGGAGCAATTGAATTTGGTTCATAACTTGGGCTCTGATCATTCTGCCTATATTTTGGTTTTGACAAGTGCAACTTCAATCATCTTTCTATGGTTTTTACTATTGATAGAATACTACTTGAAGCTAGTTGGATCTAGTGAGTTGGGAAACTCCGCCGGCTATGATATGATTAATGAGGAATTTGAGTTGGATGATATTTCTGATGATGAACATGTTATCGCAACACCAGAATCAGTTTAACGGAAGGAATGGAGTGGAGTTTTTCTTTTCTCTTTGAAGAAGGAATACACTTGATGGCCACGGAGATTTACAATAAAATGATGGCTTTAAAGAAAAGCGGAAACAGTACTGTATAATAAAATTTGACATTAAGTTGAAAACTCAAAAAAGATTAAGAAAATAGTGAAAATTACAGTTCAAGAAACACCCTGAAAGAAAAGTATCGTAAAAGCTAAAAGCAAAATGTCACGGCATACCACGAGTAAAATCACTCCAAAGGAGCTCAGTTAAGTGTATGAAACTGAAGTCAGATGTGATGTTATCATAGGTGCCATTTGTCTTCAATAAAAAAAACCCCAAATAAAACAATAAAATCAAAAACACAAAGCAGGAAAGTAAGTCGCAAAGAGCCATTATAAAAACAAAAGTATCAGTCATAAATATTTTGAAAAGTCAAACTTATCAATAGTATCGTCAGTAATAGGCTCACTAGCCCCGTAATCAATTTCTTCAAGGTCCTGCCCAAGTTCAGATGCCCTTCTGAAAGCCAGTGATCTTCTATCCTCCTCAATTAATGGTCTGATACACTCCTTTCCGCTTTCTGTTCTAAAATGTCTACCTAAAGCATCTTGTCTAGCAAAGCTCTTACCACATCCCCATGGAGTATTCTCATCCATTAAAAATCCGCCACATTTGTAATGTTTTTCACCTGTATGTAAAATCTCATGCCTCTTTTTATCATGCAGCCTTGCAAATGCCTTGCCGCATGTTTTACAAATGAATGGTCTTTCATCTGTATGAGTTCTTAAGTGGGACTTTAAATTGTAAGGTCTCGTGAAACTCTTGTTACATTTGGGACAGAGGTGGATTGAGGGATGTATTTGGGTCCTTTTTGCAGATCCATCTGGAGCCAGTAATTCAAGCATTTTTTGCCGATTTTTGTATGGGTCTGTTATTACGTCTAATGTTCTCTCCTCTCCGCTTGATCTCGATCTTGAGCGTGAGCGTGACAGTGAACGTGAACGATTCTCAGAAGCAACACTTTGACGTCTTCCTGTTCTGATCCGACTGTGATTATCATCTGGAGTTAATAGATTGTTATTTTCAATCTTTGCTGCTTCATTGAAAGAGTTCGAATTGTTATTTGAGACAATACGTGATATGTTTACAGTTGGGATATTATTGTTGTGAAAATTTTCATTACTGTTCGATCTTGATCTATTTCTCACTGGTGAGTTATCACGGGATGAATTTGATGAAAACAAGGATGGTGTTCTTGCTCCTACATCATTTGCAGTCTCGACTTTAATTGTTGGGTGTGAAACGGGTGTCATTGTAGATGACAACAAATTATGATTGTTCATTAGATTGTCGGCTGTCAAATTATTAATATTATTCACATCTGGATTCATTGCACTTGAAGTATTTGACTGTTGTGACCTCAAGTAATCAGTAACGATAGAATCAATATCCAAATTGCCAGTATTTGATGAATCGTTTTCGATGTCAGTGAAAGAAATAGATGCTGCGGCAATTGCGGTATTAGCCGAATTCAAATCCAAATCAGCTATACTATACATATTGATACTCCCGTCACCAATAATAGACGTGGAGTTGAGTGCGGGAGACAAATCGGCATGGTTCTCTGAGTACGGACTCACAGGACGAGATGAAGCCTCAGACAGATTAGATGAGAATCCTCTAGCATCATGGAACTGGGGGCCATCAAACGGAGTCAAAAACGAGTTATCGACCCTTCTTTCAGCTGGTTGTCCATATATTGATGTAGGTGGCTGGTTCATCACTGATGAGTACGTATTAGCCGCTGATATTACACTCAAATTCGACGCTGATGTGTTGTTTGTTGGGTTTGCGTATAGTCCCTTTGTGCTGCTGTTGATATCTATGAGTGATTCATGTGATGGATTTTCAAAAGTGAATAGCTGGTTGGATCCAGTATTGCTGAGTAAGTTCGGGTTATAAGTATGAGCCAAACGAGTATCGTCGAAAGAAGCCTGTATGTGGTCTTGCTGCTGGTCATGCATGGATATCTGGATCAACGGAGGCGGAGTGAACCCAACTTCAGAAGTACCCTGGGATGGTGAGTCAAATATCTGCTGATTTAGATTCAAAGAGTCGTTGATTGGCGACTGAAACTCTGTGGTCGGCGAGTCGAAATTCGTAAAGTTCAAAAACTGCTGCTGCACCTGCTGCTGCTGCTGGATCTGAAATTGAATTTGCAGCTCTGTCAGCGGACTCAACATTGGGCTTTCATCTGCGAAACACACGCCATTGGCACTGATATCTACTGGATGGTTCGCTGAATGTGCGGCGCTCGACTGTACTGAACCTGGGTGTCCTTCTTCTTGTATGGAGTGGAATAGCTCTAGCATCAATCTCTCATTATCTTTCTGGCTGACATCATTTTGCCCACCTGTGTTACTCATGGTATTAGTTGTTTCACTATATTTGACTCAACAAGCTCATCAAGGAGATTCCCACAAACAACTAAAACATAAATAAATAGACGTTATTTTTGGACCTTTTTTTTTCTTTCTTTTCCACTTGCAAGACGGAGTTCTGTCATTTTGCGTTATTGTGCCAAACTTGGCGTGCCGATAAGCCAGCCAGCTACATTTCGCCAGGAACGACACGAAGCAATAGGCCTATCATCTGTATAGTGTCTATAGCCTATGTAATATGTGCTCTCTTGATGCTTCAGATATCTCCAGCACTAGCTAGCCAGCTACCAGGGTAGAGAAGAGAAGAGCAACAAAAAAAAAAAAAAAAAAAAAACAGGTATTCATCCAAGCTCACTTCGTTTCGTAGATCACGCAGACACTATTCTAGTACCACAAGGCATATCAAGAAACCTCTGGGCAGAATCACGATTGTCGGGGGTTTGTCTGCGGCAGACGGACAACAGTCTGGGATGCGGTGAGTGTATGGGCACGGAGGGCTCAGTCCGCTGGCTCCCAATCCCAAGAAGAAAGAATGTGATGTGAGTTAGAGTTAGGATCTAAGCTCCAGGCAAGCCAACCCAGAACCCCAGGCCGCAATGCTCAAAAGGGGGAGAAAACCCAATACCGTGTTGTGCTGGTGGTGGACTCATCTGAAAGCTCGGCTTCGCTGAACCTGGTGAAACATTCCCAATCTGAAATCAACCGTTTCCAGAGCATGTAATATTCGTGTAGCAAGTTTGGAGCTAAAAAAGCAACCAGCCCTGAGCAGCTCGGAGAGGTTCTAGAATGGGTGCTGGACATGAAAGATATGAAACGAAAACTAACATTCTCCGACATTTTGGGGGTTGCACTCACCCAGTTTGAGGTCTAGCCCTTTGAGGTCATGTCGCTTAAGTCAAAAATAGCTCAATGACTCAGGTACGGCAGCAAGTGGTTGTAGGTGTGCAAGTGTGCAAGAGATGAAACCAAATGATGTGGTTATATATAATATAATAATACATAATATAATATCACGTAGCCGGTGTCCAGTGTGAATGCTGGGCAGAATACCGCGTGTGAGTCGGGCACGAAACACCAAGAGTACGGTACCTCACCTGCCTGGCTAGCACCAAGAGCCACCATCCTCAAACGGGTCTTGGGATCTACCCAGCTGGCACTCAACAACAATTGCCTATTTGTTTCCCACATGCAAAAGAAGTTTTACCCCTTGCAATTGATCGTCAGTACATTATTTAGCGTTAACTAACGTTGATGTTTATCCTAATCAATCTAAAAAAGAAAAAAAGTCTCCAAGACTGCTTTTGCGGTGACATCATAAGCAAGTGTATATACATGTTTTGGTGGTGGTACCGTTAGGTGAAAGTGCAATGGCACAAACCGGTGGCTTATCATTTCCAGGCCAAGCAGCACCAAGCAAATGTGGGAAAGGTGAAGAGGTGGACTGAAAATCTTTCTTTTGTGTGTGTGGTATAAAGGTGATTGTGTTTCCATCGAAGTTGGTGGGCGTGGACAGGCCCAGAAGAGCAAGCGGCCTCCCCCAAGAAACACAGCATGGACATCAGCCTTTTGATCAACCAGGACCACCAGGTACCGCATAAGAAAGCATCGATACTTCAAAGAATACACGATTCGCCGCTGGTGTTGAACACGATACTACAGACGAAGAAAAAGGGCAGCTATCAGTGCTCACACTGCCATTCGAGGTTTCCGGACTTTTTCCAGTTGGCTTCACACTACGATGAGTTCGAGATCCAAAGGGAACACCACTGCAAGATCAGAACTTGTCCCTGGCATATAATCGGGTTGCCAAACCGAGCCGAGTTGACGAGGCACATGAAGAACCAACACACACCACCACGGTATCAGTGCAGAAAGGGATGTGGCATCAAGTTCAACAGAGCAGATACGAGGTCCAGGCACGAGAAAACGGTCCACAACAGCTCGAGCACCAACGGGCTTTCGTCACCACCGCCTTCCTCTTCCGAAGGAGAGGCGAGCCCAGGCTATGATCGACAGTATATGATCCCGGTATACTCACATCCTCACAACCACTACAGTTTTTACTCTTGGTCCGATGCTAAATCTAATTTCACCACCAACAAATATTTTGAGTCATATAGCTACAGAATATAAGTACACCTCTTTCGGTACGCTTACCAGTAAATACTATTATGTTCTTGAATCACCAAATATATATATATATATATGTAGATAGATACGTTGTCATAAATAGAGGCAAACCGTCTGAATTGCTATCGCTGAGTGGAAAATCCATTGTAAAAAAATACAAATATGAGCCTGCAAAACATTAGACGCCATTATATATTTGAAATATTACGACACATAATTAGTATACTACGAGAGCAAGCGTACATGTTTGAGCCAGTGATCGTTTCCAAAAGCATTATATCGCCTTCTGAATCTTCATATAATAGCAGTTCTGCAGAACTGCTCAAAATAGACCTGGAGTCGAAGGGTTCACTTCTCGCTCCTTCGGATGACGAGAACGATGGACTACATGATCCTCATGAGTTTCTATCATCACCGGGCATATACGATAATCCTTACTACAATAATGAGATATACAATCAAGATGTTTTGGGTAATGGGCGGTCTATTGACCACGGTGTGCTACAGCCTGACGCCAAGAATATACGGCACACCAGCTACAAGAATGAAAGAGCAAAAGCGGAGTTGGAAGAATCCATTGACAGAAGATTCGAAAACAATGTGACCATGAATGGCAGCATATGGCCGGAGATGCCAGAGTGGTCGGTCAATCCCTTTGCTGTTTATGACAGGGACAACGCTGTAGGGGTTGAACTCAGCAATGATATCAACGACGCCGAAATCAACTACAAGCCTATGATGAACTCAACAGTGCTTCCAGTGATACCCTCTATCAACTTAAGTGATGACCCATTACACTTTTTGAAGTCTCAGGAATCCATAATACTTTCAGAATTGAATGAAAAAATAGTAAAACATTCCAATTTTCTACAAAATGGGCATGGGAAAATCAACAAGATTAGATCACAGATCTTACTATGTTTGAACCAGCTTTCTGAAATTCATCAGGCAATGAATGAACTTTACATCTCCGAAAGATCAAATAGAATGATAATTCTTCAAACTTTTGGAACATGGGAGGAAAAGAAACTGATGTTATTGGAAAACATCAATCATATAAAGAGCACGGATAGCGAGGAAGGTGCCAAGTATAATCAGTTGCTAAGCGATTCTAATAAGGTTGACCTGGAAATAGCAAACTTAGAAACAAGATTAGCACTGCTGAAGTCTAAGAGAAAAGTTTTGAGACAGGAGTTACAGTCTTCCCAAAGCATTATTGAGAGTAGATCAAGTTCATTCATTGAATCATTACAAACACTAGAAAAGTATGAAAAAAGAGCTATAGTAAAACTATTGAACTCATCAAATGATAAGTCGCTAAGAAACTCGGACTCATTGACATCAAACAATACCAAAATGATTTCTACGAGCTCGGCTGACCCTCTATCGGTTTCACACAAATTAGATCTATCAGCAATATCACAATTTCTTGGGTTCAATAAGAGGTTACTGGATGAAAATTCATCTTCATCTCATTTGAAGGCAGAAGTAAAGTCATCAATTAATGTATTACCGGTGATTGAATCTTTGACCAGACAGGTGGATGCTATTGACGATGAAATAGCTAAGCAACAAACTCAGGGTGACAAGTTCAAGGAGTGTAGCATACTTTGGGGTGATGCTCTTTCAACAGTATTGGAGATGGAAAGGTCAATTTCGGAAAGTGTCAAATTGAATCCAGAGTCATCAAAAACCACCATAGAAAAGATTTTGGCTGAAAACTTGGGAATTTTGACCAAACGATTCGAAACAGTTTTTCAATTGAAATTGAAATTCGCGAATGACCCAATACTTAGTGAGATTGAAACCATTAAAAAAGCACTATTTATGATGACAAATGATGTTAAATATCAACCACCTGCAAACACAACACCATCATCATCTTCCTCACCATCTCCATCTCCATCTCCATCTCTGGATTCACCATCTCCATCGATTGTTTCAAAAAAACAACCTCTGATTGAGTCACTATCAACAACACATATTATTTATGACACCATGTCGCCCCAGAAACAAGAATTGAAAGAAATAATGCCCTCGTTCATCAATAATTCTGGATCACCACCTATTGCAACGCTAGCATTATCTGGTCCTGCGAGTTTTTCATCTTTTAGCAAGGAATCCATAATGAAGGGGATAAGCAATAGTAGCAGCAGTAGCAATGTCAGCAATAACCCAGTGAAGAGGAGTTTGTCAAAGTATAATATAGTCACCGAGTATGTAAAAGGTTCAAAGGCATCAAAAGCTGACTAGTGTCATTTTTTTGAATGTAGTTTATCATATTGATTGTACATGGAGTTTACTGATGTTTCCAGCTTCTCTATGAACCACCGCTACTACTTTTTGACATAAGATAATTGAATAACCACAGTCAAAATGGTTGCTTCCAGTAAGCTGAAAAAGCTTTATAAAGAAGCCCACCTTCTTGCAAATTGAATACCGTATGTATGCACTGGAAATTTTAGTGACCAGATTTTTAGTTTAGTTAATCCAAAAGATTGAGTATAGTAGGCAGTATAAGTCCATACAGACAGCATCAATATCGCATGTAGGATAGCAAAATATCTCTTTGCTCTCATAAAGCTTACAAAACATGAATAAAAGTCAAATGACGATATAATTTTTGATGACATATTAAAGCTATGGAAATTGAAAAGAAGTATGCAATGTAACATAAAAAACAAAATGAGATAAGGCTTTATGTTGATGCAATTGTGATAAAAGATTGAAAGAAAAGAGAAAGAGTGAAATTCTTGAAAAAAAAATGCAGTTGTTATAAGCATAATAATAGAGGAAAAAGTGGGGCATTTTCAGAAGATATGATAACAAGAGAAACCAGATCAAATAGGCTTGACATTGTTAATACTGTTTTGAAAACTCTTTGAATTACCTCGCTTCTTACTCCTCTTATGCTTTCTTTCGTTATTTTCAGAACGGTGTTGTTGCTGGCCTTCACCACGATCGTGATCCTTATTTTTGTCATTATCTTTATTATTATTGTAATTATGCATTTCTGGAACACTTCCTGATTTATGAGGAGCACTATTATCGTTACCACCCTTCTTCAAGTTCTTATTTTTGGTATATGATGTATATCCATATCTGTCATATGAGTTACTAGAAGAAGTGTCGTTCTTGTTGATGTTATGGTTTGAGCTATGGTTGTGTTCATTAAGAATGTCATTTTTCTTTTGATTATTAGAATTCAAGGGGCGACTGTTGTCATAATCTTCGGTATAATGAGAATTTGAAGAATAATCAATATCGCCAATCATGTCAGCATTTCTTTTGAGAGATGATGGAGCGGTTGGGGGTTTCCGTACAACGTTCGAGTAGGTTTTTGTATAAATGACTGGAACGGTTCTTGAAAGTGAAGATGGGTTAGAACTTGAATCGGCAAATTTCTTTGCAAAAACCACTGACTTCTTTGGAACAACTGAAGTTGAACTTTGGGGGACAAGAGTTCCGGACTTGACTGCTGGTACTACAGGCTTGACAGCAGGAGGTGGGCCAATGACACCGGATCTTGAAATTGATGTTGTTGAAGTAATCTCTTTGTTTGCCGATGGAAGGCTAACAATACCCGATCTTACAGATGCAGACAAAGTGTGATCTTCAGATTTAGAAGAAGGATTACCCACGATGCCTGACTTGACACCTGGAATTGAACCTGTAATATTCGACCTTTTAGAAGAACCAATTTTTGCTGGGTCCAGTGCAAACTTTCTCTTCAACCTAGGGTCTCTAGAATCCAAGAAATTGTTAGCATTGGCAGATACAGTCAGTGGTTCTTCCGTTGAAGGCTTTGGGACAATTCCGGTTGTGATTTTAGATTCAGACTTGGATGATGAAGAAATGATATGAGAAGAGGCAGAAGGTGGGAAAGGTGGTAGTGTTGAACCGACTGATGATACACGACGTGGTTTGATATTCTTTATGTTATCAGCCGAAATCACTGGCTTTCTTTTCTGTTGTTCATATGGAACTGTGGCCCTGTGCTTTGGTGGGTCAATTGGTGACTTTTTTTCTAGATTTCCAGAGTGCTTTGGAGCAGGTGGCATAGGGGGTAAATGTCCCGTTTTGAGAACGGTTGCAGCAGGTTTTCTCAAATGAGTCTCCTTTCTTGTTTCGTACTTATTATTCATCTGGAACTTACCGTAATCTTCCAAGAACCCAGGGCCTGCAGCAGCAACATCGTTTCTGCCCAGAGCATCTTGAATCAATGCTCCCCAAACTCGGTCCTTTGATAAAGATTCCCTATTACCTAAAATCCAAAGTGAGGTCCTCGCACGAGTCAAAGCAACATTCATACGGCGAACATCACTCAAAAAACCAATCCCTTTGTCCGCTTCACTGGCACGAACACACGACATGATGATAATCTCCTTTTCTTGACCTTGAAATCCATCAACGGTGTTGAAATCAATCTCTCGTAAAATTTGAGCTCCATACCTTCTGATGAACAAATCTTTTATAGCCTTGATCTGTTCCTTATATGGAGAAATGATACCAATTCTACCAGCCCAGTTTTCATCTCTGTAGTCCTGGTGTAATTTTTGGACAAGGTCAAAAGCCACTCTAGCTTCCAGTCCATTATAGAAGGATTTGGTAAGTTGATTTTGCTGTTGACGACTTCCAACGATATCAAAGAACATATATGGCTTAAAAGGTTCTTTCTTGTGCCATGCTCTTGTATTGAGTCGCTCCATATCAGGACCATCAATCAATCGCGAGTTGTAAAATTCTGCGCTTGGAAACTTGGAAATTTCAGGATGCATACGATATTGAACGTTGAGGAGGTACACAGAATTTGGATGTTGAGTCTGCATTCTAACAAACAACGACTGCTCATATTTATAGTTGGCTGCTGCAGAAGATAGAACAGTTGGGGGCAATTGGTTCGGATCACCAACCATAATGCATCTCTTACACCCATATCTCAATGGAATGATGGCTGAAAGTTCAATGGATTGAGCCGCCTCATCGATAACAACTGTATCAAACTTGATACCCATATTTGCAAGAAAATCGTGGGCAGAACCAGATAAGGTCGAGCAGATTACTTGGGCATTGTTCAAAATCTTAGCCTGAACGTTTCTTCTTTCGATTTCTCTGTTTCTATATGAGACAGAGATTTTTTCTCTCTGTTCATCCAATAACTTACCCAATTCATTTCTTCTCAGAATACATACTTGAAGCCTTTTATTCATCTCGGCAACTAATTCACTAGGTATATTATCAGCTTTTAAATTTTCCCTAAGCTTGTTTCTTTCCAGAAGGCATTCGTTATGTTCCTGTCTGAGCTTTGGATCAGCAGTCGTAGACTCATTTGCTCCCTTCAACTGCAACTCAGTGTCGACTAGCGATTCTAAAGTTAGATCTTTGACGGCTGCATTGATAGCTTCCGAATTACCCAACCTAACAATCTTAGGATTGAAAATTTCTCCTTTTGAGTTCTTGATACCTGCACGTAAACGTACAAGTAATTCATCAACAGCTGCATTGGAAGGAGCACAAATCAATATTCTTTGTGGAGCAGCAGCAGGAGTTTTTGAAGATTGAGATCTTGAGGTACTTGAACCAGGAATAGCAATTGAGAGGGCCAGCTGCTTTTTGGGTGCAGTTAACTTATAACCAACAATACCTAAAATCGTCTTAGTTTTACCTGTACCAGGTGGACCTTGAATTAAAGAAAATCCATCAGCATCAACAGATCCTGCGATAGCTTCTGCTTGCGAAGGATTGACATCATATAGTCTTTGCATTTTGGAAATCTCTGATTCTGGTAATTTCATAGGAATATTTGGAGTAGCTTTGACAATCTCATTTGCCAAATCATAGTAGGGTAAACCCATTAACGAGGAGTACTCTCTTTCTATGGTGATCATTTGCATAACTTTCATTCCGATTAGTTCTGTTCTAGGAGTCAAAAATGAGATCAAGGGATTATTTTTGGTGGAAACCCTCAATGTTATATCAGAAAACTCAGGATTTGCATGCTTAGTTTCTTTAACTTTGGCCAAACAACAAATCTCTGATTTTTTCACCTCGGAATAAGTTGGAATACCATCTTTCACCTTCGATGAAGAACCTTCGGGGAAAAATGATAAAACAATCATATCTGAATCTCCAATTCTTCTATCCTGAAGAACATCTCTTCTGATAGATGCATATACTTCAAAGAATGAATCAGTGGTGATTCTACTTCCAACAATAAGCTGAAATGGGTTCTCTTGGCCGATCTGTTTCGATCTTAGCACTGACTGCCAACATTCCAAAAGTAACAAAGGTTCAAATGTCGATTGATAATCACTTGGTGAATCGAACACATCTTTGATGATTGAGTAGTCTCCAGTTCTTGAATCATAATCTTCTGGGAATTCGTCGGTTCTCGTGTATGACCAACTCAATACCTTACGATACAACGGATTCATATCTATACTCAGTCTCATTCTCAGATTGTACTCTTCTCTTTCCCTTTGCCCCATTTCTTTTCTCTTTGAAGGCCGTTTCAAGGCAGTAGATCTTGGACCCATCAAACCTTTGGTCAAATCAGTTTTGGTTTTGAACTTATTAAGGACCTCTTGCTTTGTTGGTGGCAAGTTGAACAAGGTATTGATATCCTCTGCTTCAGAATCAGAATCAGAATCAGTATCGTTGCCCTTTCTTCCTCTATTAAAGCCCGCAGGTCTTGCAGGATTTATATGTGCTGGAGCTGGAGTAAATTTCGTGACTACCTGGGCCTTACGTTTTAGCAACAAATCCATTTTGGCATCCTTTAGCAAATTGTTAGTTGCAATCTTCTTTTTACTTTGAATCACTGGCGGCGTGGATGATCGACTCAAAAACTTTGATAAATCAACACGTTTGGAGTGACTGTTCGTTTTTGAGCTCACTTCATCATCATCATCAATGATTTCGACAACTTCATGGGCTGAAGCCTTTGAACTTGGTTTGCCATTAGCATATACACTTGAGGCCACGGAAACTTGATCTTGAATTTTTAGTTTAGACAATTGAGAATTTTTTCTATACTCATTTGCTTCTTCCACAATATTATTGACCAAGTCTTCATCAAAATCCCTCGCTTTATTCAAAATATCTGATCTTTGTTGTTCAGTCAACTTGTTGTTGAACTTTTTAGATTTGGCACCATATTTAGCAAGTAAAGTGATAACGTCTTCACTGATTGTCAAATCTGATTCTGCAGCTAAATGTAAAGTTTTGAAGATCAAAAGAACACATGAGTTCAAAAGAGATTCATCTCCCAATCGCAACCATACTAGCATGTTGGTGAAAGTTTGCATGACATCGATAAACAAGTCATCCTCCGGCAAAATACCCTTTAGACTCTTGTAACATTCAATTAACAAATGTGAAAAATCTAGGGTATCTCTTGTAAAGTCGATCAATATAGTTTGAGGATAGTTATAAGCCCACGATAATGCCTCACGGTATATAACATCCAAAAAGCACCAACATCTATTCCAAAAAAGTTTTAGACTTTGTTTGCTAATCTCTGAAACTGTTCCCGACGCAAGATCGACGAACAGACCATTCAATGGATCACTCATTGATTTGATGACATCCATTAAGACTCTCACTGCTCTTGGACAAGGCTCAAAAAATCTAAGAAAAATTAGCTTCGTCAAGTTGTTACTTATGCCTGATAAACAGTTCGAAAGGTTTAATTTCAATAATTCGCCAACACCTTCTAACCTGCCTTCGACATCAAATGTTTCATACAACATATTAACAGCAGCCTGATAAATAGGCGATTCAGATGATAATATACACGACCAATAACCAACAGCAGCATTTGTATCACCTAATAGTTTCTTTCCAAACACCGGATCATAACCAGAAAATTTTGAAAGTAAAACTGGAATTTCCTTCTTCAACTGTGAGATAGTGTTGTTGAACTTGTTGATTTCATTAATGTTGTTGACTTTGGGGTCAGTTTGTTCTGGTAACTTTGATGCATCAATGCTGACAATAGCACACAAGTTGGATAAAACTGTCAAAATTTCAATAGCAAAAGGACAGTCATTGATTCCTATTTTCATAGCAGTATAGTTCCATAATTTCTGATCAAAAAATGTTGCTCCCAAATCGAATTGTTTGTTCAGCTTCAATAAATAACAACTTTCAGCAAACGATATCAAATCATACTCCATAGCTTCAGTGACAACTTCGATAGCCTTTGAACGCAATGGGTTTGTTTCCTGAGACAAAGTGACTATGCTTGGATCAGGTTTGAATGAAGTTCCTCCATTTGCAATATCAACAATCAACGGAATATGCGAGTTTATGTAGTTACGTATATCTGGTTTCAACAATAACTCCATAGCCAATTTAGGATCATACAAACTATTACAAACCTTACAGCACAATGCCATAAGTTCAAATCCATAATCGATGATAAATACAGCATTGGGCGATTTAATTTTCGAAAGGAGGAACAGAACCATCTTGACACCAATCTGTTGTTGTTGAGCGAGTAAGTTTTCCAATGATTTGAACATATACCGTGTCCATACCAATACGTCTGAAATATCAAAGTATCCCCTATTTGCATGACTAACTTGAGGTGCTGAATCCAAAAGAATAGTAAACTGAGGATTAGAGAATATGGCATCAAGGATTTGATTGTAATTGAGTGGTTTCGTGAGATTCCAGAATTGAGGTCCAAATTTTTTCAAGAATATTCCAAGAGTCGAGATCAAAGCAGGTAACGGTTCACACAAGAAGGACATTATCTGGTTTGTCAAAACAGTAAATAAAGGAACAATTTGAAATGTGACATTCTGAACGTAGTACTCGCTAACTTCCGGTTTTAAAAGTCTTGCTTGTAAAGCCTCTGAACTTGCCAGAGTTATAAATGGTTTCATATAGTTCCAGAAAATGATACAGTTTTTATCACTATAATATTTTGGATCTTGTATCCTCCATAGATGCAACTGATATTCCTCAATGAATGACTCATCAAATTCCTGAATTCTAGAGATATACTGTTTCATAAACTTGAAACTCCACTCCCTTTCCAGTGGGGATCCATCGAATAGTAAATAGAGAAGGCCAGGAAACACTATCTTTGGCAAATCTGGAGCTTCACTGACCAACAAGTTAAAAGAACTAGTGAATAGGCTTCTCAAACGAGGGCTTAGCCTAAGCATGCCAGGCCCATACAAGCATTCTTTCAAGGCTAGTGTGTATCTATATAAATGGGGACCTGAGCTACCCGACAGACCAGCTTCCAAGATGGCAGCAAGCCTCTCTGAATTCCACTGCAAAATGATCCTGTTGAAGTCTTGAACGTTCGAGTACGCTATCTTTCTTTTTATTATAAAGTCCTTGATGAGTTTGGCCCTGCCATTGTGGAAGCTCCTCACACATTCTTCGCAAGTTTCCAAGCAATGTGCAATTTTAGGTTTATACCATGTTAGCACATCGCTCTGTAGAAACGAAAATAGGATCAAACTGTAGAAAGCAACCTGGGAGACCTCTGCATCGCAGAACAAGTGCCTGGAAGGCTCCAACTTCGACAAATACGTGAAAACCTCTTGCAACGTCTTCTCTTGCAATACTTCATTGCTTGGATGTTGGTGTGATTCTTCAATCAAATCTAGTAGCGCTTGTGACATATCTAGCTATTTCATCAAATTTTTCAGCTACTCCTATTCTTGACGTCTCTCTTTAACCTTTCTTACCTGCTCGAAGCTGATAATATCCTACTTGTACAGCTTTGAAACCTTTTGTACAATAAAAACCTCTTCATACGATGGAAAATATGAGTGGATCGCGTCGTATAAAAATTTTGAGGAACGGAAATTCGAAGGCTGCTCCAGGCTATAATTGAAAAACGATATGTTGTTTACAAGTTTCAAGTAGTTGAAGTGGACGTACCAGATAGTATTTATAGGCAATGAGGTGAGTGTTTGGAGCGATGGCATTAGCGAAATGAATCAATACTAATATGAAGGAGAATGGGGATTTGAACAGTGGTAAATTTGTTCGTGCTTCGAAATATAGACATGTTCTTGGGCAAAAGGCCAAGAAAGAAGCAAGTTTTGAGAACTTGAAAATCAGTACCAACGCCTTTGATGCGAATTTGATCAAGGCCAACACGAAGTATGTTGGTGCATGCTGGCAGGCTGGTGGTGGTGGTGCATTTGCAGTCATCCCGTTGTCGGAGGTTGGGAAGGCACCGGACTTGCTTCCGTTGTTTCGCTCGTCAGCGACCGTGTTGGACATTGAGTTCAACCCGTTTGACGAGAGTATGATTGTTTCTGCTGGAGACGATGGGAAGATCAGCATCTGGGAGATTCCAGAAGATTTCTCGATCCATAACTATTTTGACTTGAACGACCAGGTCAAAGATGTGACCAGCCCGGTCAAGGAGTTGAAGGGCCACAAGAGGAAAGTTGGATGCCTTAAGTTCAATCCGGTCGCTGAAAACATATTGGCGTCATCGTCATTGGACTATTCCATCAAGATTTGGAACATTGAAACCGGGGATGAATTGGTCACCTTGCAACAAAAAGACTTGATCCAATCTTTCGACTGGAATTTCAACGGTACTCAAATCGCAACAACATCGCGTGACAAGACTATTAGAATCTGGGACGTTAGATCAGGTAAGATCCTTAGTGAAGGTGCAGGCCACACTGGTGCAAAGTCCTCTAGAGTCGTTTGGTTAGGGCAATCAGATAGAATCGCCACCACCGGTTTCAGTAAATTGTCCGATCGTCAAATTGGTGTTTGGGATACCACAAAGATTGAATATGGTCCCCTTGGTGGATTTTACACAGTTGATTTATCATCCGGTGTATTGATGCCATTCTATGATGCTCAATGTAAGATGCTTTACTTAGCCGGTAAAGGTGATGGTAATATTCGTTACTATGAATTTGAAGACGATGAATTATACCCATTGTCAGAATATCAGTCAACTGATCCACAAAGAGGTTTCTGTATAGGTCCTAAACGAGGTGTCAGCGTTCATGAAAACGAAATGTTGAAGGCTTATAAGGCATCAGGTAATGACACTTTTATTGAGCCAATCTCATTCATTTGCCCAAGAAGAGGTGACTTTTTTCAAGATGATATCTTCCCTGATGTCCCAAGCTCTAAGGCTGCATTGAGCGCTTCTGCATGGTGGTCCGGTGAGATTGTTGAAGGTCCAATTTTGATGAGTATGGAAGACGTCTATAACGGTTCTGCACCAACGTTATCTGCCTCCACTGCGGCAGTTAAAGAGGAAAAACCAAAGGAGGACGAAACCAAAGCTCAAGCCCCTCCAGTTTCAAAACCAACCCCAATTGTTGAATCTCCAGTTGTCTCAAAGTTACCATCAAGAGCAACTACTGGTGTCGATGAGTTACTAAAATCATCGACTACAGTCAACGATTTGTTGGAAAAGGTCAATGATTTGTCCGACAATGAAATCGAGAAATCTAACTCAAAAGAGGTCGATGATGACGAGTGGAATGACGATAACACTGAAGAGTTGTTCCATTCGGTAAAGAAGGATGTCGATGTCAAGGTCGAACCAAAAACGCCAGAACATACATCTGTTGCCGAAATTCCACAATCAGCATCTGTCGATGCCAATACTTCAGAACCTATTGCTTCCAAAACACTGGAACCAGCCAAGGATGAGGTCGCGAAACAGAAGGATGCAGATAAACCAGAACTGGAAAACAAGGAAAAGGTTTCGGTGGTTGATTCTACACCTGCCACACCTGCTGCTGCTGCTGCTCCTGCCGCGTCGAAGGTCGTTGGTGCCGCTTCTGCTTTAAAGCAAAACGTTGAAAAATTATCAGCAACTGTTTCCAAGTTGGAATCACTTATTGAAAAATTGGTCTCTAGTGGGTTAGAAAAAGATGACAGAATTCAATCATTGGAAATCAAAATTGATCAACTCTTGAAAAAATGATTTGGCGGGCATGAAGGATGCATTTTTTAACACGGCTCACTAATCAAATATTGACTTTTTGTTTTTACACATAGCGTTTATTTGACCTTTTATTTTTTTCCAATTTTTGAGCTTTGTCTTCAATGACACAGACGTTTGTATTTGTATTCTCTTGAAATCTGTATATTTTATATATTGGATATAAATCTATGTTATTAACTGTAATGTCATCCAACGACTAATTTAAAATTAGTGATAACGCCTGGGCTGTCATTTCATGAACTTGAACAGTTCATCTTTCACGATAAATTCAGAAACAGAATCATATTTGAGGTCAAATTTTATTGGTAGCCAAATCATTCGGCTTTTATTTTGCATCACACTTACACCCACATTATTTACTGAGGTATTATTCAATAAACTTATCATATCTAATCCCTTTTGTAATACTCTGTATAAATTTGCCTAACGTAATACCTGATTCTTAAGGGGAATTTCTGACGTTCCATCTGTGAAGCAGCTGTTTTTGAACCCCCTAAGGACTGAACTCTGCTGCTAAACATTTAATATGCAGTATTAAACAATATAGTCAACAATGTGTACGGAACCCATGATCTGCTGCTTGAGTTAAAATCAAGATAAGTTTCAAGGGTTTTCTCTACTAGCACATTATAAACTGTTCATTACGTACCTACTCACCAACTATATTGCCTTCACTTAAATTACAAAGCAAAATCTCAAGAAGTAAATACCCCAAACCAACCAAAGAGTAAACAAGAAACCAAAAGTTAGGGTTCACAATTGTTCCAAACAATAGACCTCAATTTTACATATAATAATAAATTTGGATGGCTCAATTGGTTGAAGAAACATTTGCAATTTGAATTGAGTTACTAGGGCCATCACTGACAGACCTTAATTCAATAATAAGCTTCTGAGTTTTGGACTTCTTGCCTTTAAACACTTTCGAATTCTTCTTCCTCTCCTTGTGAACTATATCTTTTCTCAGAAGGTCAGTCTTTGCCGACTTCTTGGATTTTTTCCTTTCCTTTTTCTCACGTTTTTGTGCCTTCTTCAGCACATAATCTGGATCCATAGTTTTGTCTATCAGTTTGAAAATTGGTGACCAAAATTCACCAAGAAACGTATCAAGACGATCAGCATAGTTTGGTTGTTGCATTTTAAAATTTTCAATCAGCGCCTTCATCATCAAAATCGTTTGTTTCTCATTTGCTGCCACTTTCAAGCATACATCGAATATATCTGACCCATCTCGTACACCAGAAGTTACATTCTCTTGCCTAATATCATCTTCCAGAGCTGGTCCAATTAGTAGTTGCTGCGGGACGTTGGAGACTTCAGTGGATATCATCGTAACATCAAGGTTGGATCTATTGGACTCGTTCACGTTTTCCACACTTTGTTTGTTTTTATTAACATCATAGTCATAGTCTTTTTTTTCGCCTCCCCCTTGATTAATAGGTTTATTCAATCTCTCTTTCCCTATGTCATTATGATCGCTTTCACTCTCTACAAAACCGTCGAAATCAATATTCTGACTATCACCAGCTGCAGGATGTACATTTACTGCACTTTCTGGATGAAGTGAAGAAGGAGATTTGTCTGATTGTATTCCTGTGGCCACTGATGAGATGGATAGTAAATGATTTGATACCTCTTTGCTCCTAGAAGCAATAAAATTGTTACAATCATCAATATTATCATTGCTTCTCAAAAGAACGGAGGAGTCAGCCACTTTTTCCAAACCACTCATAACGAATCTTGATTTTGAGTTCTCGGGGCTCAAACTTATTTTTGACGACCGAGACGAACTGTTGGATCCAGAACAAGTTCTTTTATTTGAATTTCCACTGTTCATGGAAATGTAGTTCTTGATTTCATCTCGTGTCTTGATTGATTTCACTGGCTTGTTCTTTCTCAGATCTCCACCATTTACTGGTTTAGTTGAAGCTGAGATGTCAGAAGCTGAACCGCCAGGATTGTAAGTAGCTGTAAGAGGGAGTTGCATAATAGCATCTCGAATGGGTTCGAAATGAGGCAGATATCGTGGGTTCCCAGAGTTGTTTGACGAGTTCAGCTGTTGCAATGGTAAGCGTGAATTTTCACCTAGCAGGGGGCTTGCCTGACGGGAATCAAGGTCATCCTCTGGGACAAACAAACAATCTTTTCGTTGATCTTGACTTGGAGTGCTTGTTAACTTTGAGCTGATCTCCAAATTAGAATTGATCTCATCCACATATAACTCATGGTCTTCCCTCTTACATGCTACCGGAGGAGTATCATGCTTTTTTGGAACGAAAGAGATCAAATTTGGTTCAAAAGATAAGTCATTTGATTGATTGGAGTGACTTGTATCATACGAAGCTGCTAATAAAAGCTGTTTCAATGACTCATCCATCTCCGTCGGTTCAATATGCATACTTTTGAATATTCGCCTAGCAGCTTGAAGTGAGATCCACTTCCCATGAATCGAAGGATACACCTCTGTGTATATATAGTCCGCACTGGGATCTGTTTCAATACTGTCTCTCATTTGCAAGATTTTAAGAATCTCGAATGAGTTTGGGTCATCAGCATCTTTCATGTTTTTTGCTTTCAACAGTTTATGAAACAAAAGGTCTGCCATACACTGAAAGAACAGTGGAGCCGCTATATAGTTATCAGAAAGTCTTCTTAATAACTTGATTTTTCTTGCTCCCGACAACTTTGTCCTTGCTTTGTAGCTAAACGTTTCAGTAACTTGAGATAAGGGGACGTACTTTCTTCCTTGGGCTGGAAACACATCTGGAACCTCAAAGTTGGAGGGTAATGTGTAAAATCCAAAATAGTCATCCGACAAAGTTTGATAATTTTTTAACAAAGTGCTCAGGACTTCTGGGTTAAAGATGAAAGCTGGGTTTGCTTTTGGCCAGTTTACCGGAGGATTTCCAGGATGAAGAAATGGTTGGAAGAACGGTTTTAACTGAAGTTCTTCCATCAAGGGTAAAAGTTCAGAGACAGATGTCCAATTTCCGTACATGAGACCTTTCAATGTGTATAGATTCTTTGTATTAAGATCGATTTCATTTTTTTGAACAGCAGTGTAGTTGAACTGATGTTTATAATCATTCAAAGCAATGCCTTTTGCCAACCTCAACACATCAATTCTTTTCAATTTATCAAGTTGAATGCTCTTCAATATTCTAATATGCTGCGTGTATGATACGCTTATTATCATTTCATAGAACAAATTCCCACTGTACCTGACAACGTAAATATTATCATATTCTAGAATTGGAGCTAGTCTTTTGTGCAAATGGTACTTATCTGCCAACCTTCTGGCCTCATTTAGAGGAACATAAGTTCCTTTGAATTGGGCTTGATCAATTGTGGCAGAAACCTCCTTTTTGAACCGACTTTTGAGGATATCTTTAACTAGCTCCAAGGCGTGTGCCCTACTGATATACAATGAATATCGCGAAACACAGACCCAGTTGTTAATCTTTTTTCTGGCTATTGCATATCCCTCGATTAAGTACACCAGAAACTCAGCATCCTCAAACAATTCGGTTGTAGATATCTCTGGCTCATGATATTCAATTGACGCTTGAGATTGCATTAAACACAAATCAGCTATCCCCGAACTTGACATCTTGAGCACCTTTTGGTTCTTTCTTCTCTTTAGATCTACACTTGAGTAAAGAATACAAAAGGCTCTGATAGTATAAGAGTACCAAAACGTCAGCAATGATGATAGTTTGATTGTTTGAGATTGAAGTTTCAGTTTGCTTTTCATTAAGTTTGATCTTTGTTTTCTAGAAACATTTTCTGGCGGTGCGTTTGTTTGAAACGGTTTCATTCAATACCAGTAAAATGCTATTGCTACAGCCAAACACAAAAGCGAAAGGCATTCAAAAATGGAAGGAGAGAAAAGTATGTACAAGTAAAGTAAACATTTAAACTGCATTTATCTACCTCCAGTATTCATCAAAATCAACCTCTTCTTTCCCTTCTTTCCCTTTTTGCTCTTCTGTTCTGCCTGTTGTTTCAAAAGTTCCTGGACAAACAGCTCACTCTCCTCCAGATCTGCAATCATGTGTTCCAATTCTGATTCAGTGGAGGCAATTGTGGTACCCCAAACAGTCTTATGATATTTTGAAAGATCACTTTCATTTTCGTCATTTTGTTCTATTTCTGACGACATAAATAGCAGCGGTAACTGATCGTCATGCTCATCGGCTAGTGAGTTGAATGAGTTGTGTGAACTGGAAATTCCATAATCCTCAAATCTTGAACTATTCTCCCTTGCATAGAACTCTCTTGTTTTCAACTCCAATTCATTTTGATAACGGAGTCTGGATTTTTCTTCTTTGAAACTTTTGAAACGAATCTTATCAGATCGAGAGAGCAACTCCTTTTGAAATATTTGATAAACATCAGGCGGCAAAAATGAGGTTCTTTTGTTATTCGCTAGTTTTTTCCCCTTGCTTATGCTTGGAAGATCATCTTCAAACCAGTTCAAGTCCAAAAAAGCGACCTCAGTACCCAAAGGTAAATATCCCAAAAACTTGAATCTCTTCAAAAGTTCATCGTTAACAACAAAGTCATACTGTATATTTTCAACCTTGATTTTCAAGCAAAGTGGGAAATTTTTGTATTCACCATATAAAAATTTCAAGATCTTGTTATCCAATTGGGATACGAAAAAGTGGATTCTTGAGTTGAATGAAGTTTGATAGAAAAAAAAAGTGTTTGTGTCATCAAGTTCATGTTGTTCGTGCTGTTTTAATGATAACCCTTCAAGTGAAAGGGTCAGGTCATCATCCAAATTAGAGTCTAACGGAAAAGAGGTTAGCTTTTTGATGTTTTCAGAGCCATACGATTGTTTGATAGCCTCAATTTCATTATCAATTCTAAGGATTGCCTTTTTGGCGTGAATACCATCATCATTGAATAATATGCTATCCTCTTCCAACTGCGCCTTTATACTTTCAATCTCGTGAAGAAAGCTATCAATTATAAATTCCAATCCACCTTTCAAGATTCTAGCATATTGAAAAAGATTGGTGCTTTTTATTTCCAACTGGTCATTTTTAACTTTCTCTTCTATCCTACCATTGAACCATGGAAAACTTCCACTATACAAATTAGGATCTCTCAATTTCAACTGATATGGCAATGCAAGAACCTTGTTATGTGGCCTAAACATCAATTGTAATACAACGTCTTCTCCAATTTTCGGTATCTCAAACCTATCATCAATCGGATTTATGAGTGCTGGAAGGATTTCTTCTTCTTTAATGACTTTGGTACATAGCGGACACTCTTTCAACTTCTTTTTGGTTCTAAACGCCTCCTTTTTTGAAGGCATAGCGTCTTCGCTATCCAAAAATCTCAAAAGACAGGCATAACAAAAAGCATGCCCACAAGATGCCATACGTGGAGCAATGATTTCCTCTGTCAAACATATTGGACATTGGGTATCATTTTTGGGGATTATCACTCTCAAAATGTTTCCCCTTGCCACTGGCAAGTTGGTATCCAACACCTGAGATCTATAATCTCCTCTTTGATCCACGACTAATTTGAAATTAACATTAATGTAGCGATCTCCTGTCAAATGAATTTTCTCGCCCAAGCCGTTAGTCTTTCTTCTTCTGTTCACCCTCTTCAGTGGTGCCGCATAATTACTGTGTTCTTCACGGTGATCGGGAAGAGAGAAGTCAATCAAATGATTGATTGAAATGTGGCCTTTTCTCCCACTACGCTTGAGAACCGTATCTTCAAAGTCAAGGTCCAAGCCATCTTCACGCTTGGAGGAAGCAAGATTCTTGTTGGTTCTGGGCTGCTTATAGCCGGCCTTATCGTTTCGACTGGTGGAAATCTGCTTGTAGGGTGGCTTCTTACTGATGGCCAGACTTTGTGGGCTCAGCAACCCAATGGATGTATCCTTTTTCATCGATAAAGGAACAAATGCACTTGCATTCACGTTATAGTTTGGTGTTGTACTTGAATTCATTGCGTCTGAGTTTAATTGATGCTACCGCTGATGATGTCAACTTGTGCTGGTATGATCTCCACGAGCCTTTTTCCGTTTTTTCTAATCAAGCAAGCAAAACCAAAATTTCTAGTAGAGCCTATTGAGATGCGACCTGAAACGCCCTAGCAGCACTATATATAATACAATAAATATGTTTGTACAAGGCGTATATCTATCTATACACACTCTTCTGAGGTTGAGCTTAACACCTAAATTTTTTGGCATCGACACTACCTCTGCCATTTCCTCAAGACTTTCGCGTGTCAATTGAACCAGTCTGGCTTAAACTGTAGAGATGAGCTTGATTAGCAGCTAGTGGTAAAGATTGAGGTCATGTAGTAGCTATATCTTTGACTCACAGGATAAAAGATTACAGCTGCCAGTATCTTGCTCGTTTAATTGGGTGTAGACGTTTCATCCCAGAGCGTCAAAGGTTGAGGTGAGAATACCACTTGAGATTCGCGTACTACAACGACTTGACTGCACCAACCGTACCATAAAACATGTTGGAAAGGAACAGGTGGCCAATAGAGGCCTAGTGCTCGAATATCATTGAACTGGAACAGATATATATTGCAAGAGACAGATTACCGTTTGTTTTGAGATCAAAGTCTGGTTGCGCACAAGGTGAAGGAAGTGAGGGTACCATAAAGATGAAGAAACAAAAAACAGATACCGTGTTATTGTTGAGGTCAAGTGAACTCAAGAACAAAAGTATCTAGACTCAATGCCGGAAAAAAACAAAAAGGTGAACCTATACTCCCTCTCTGAACTCAAGTCGAACTGTGATGATAGTTTGTCGTATGTGTTATCAAATGAGTATGAGCAGGACTATAAGATTGTTGATGCAAAGCTCTTCTTCACGTACGTGTCGATTATAGTTTCTGGCGGGTTGTTTGCTATGGAAAAGAAGTACAACAACGACTTTTCCAACTCGTTTTACTACAACTCAATTGTGTTTGGTATTTTTGCATTTTACCTCTCCACTTTTATTGTTTGGTTGATCCAGAAGTTTGGCGAGAAGAACCAAAAGTTTGTGGGCAAGTCATTCAAGGACGGCAGCAAAGTGTCCGTGTCAACAAGGGTCAAGAAGCTGTATGAACCAGTATATACGGTCGAGGTTAGCCTCAGAGGAAACTCGGTTGAGGTGGATAAACCATTTAACGAGTTGTATGATGATCAAGGCTATTTGAACTTAGAGGTTTACGGAAAATTTGTCTTAGGGTTGATCGAAGGTTTAAAGGAAAGGAAGGCCAAATGATTTCAAAGTGTAGCTTATACAGGCAATTAAAATTGATACATAATAACGGAACAAAAATCTATATTTCTACTCCTTCTTGGTCTGAATTTGCTCGTCCATTTCACTAAATCTCCTTAGGTATTCACTTAACCAAAACGGAACTATTTTCAATAACGGTACCCCATAGCAGTAAAACGGGTACCAGTATGTGCCTCTCATTCCATTTTTGATGATCCAAACGATGCGAACACTCAATTTTTTCAGGTCAACTATTGGCGCCAAAAACCTCTTTGAAACATGAACATCCTCAAACATATGGGTGTTTAGCTGCCCCGGGACGATCAAAGAAAATCTGATGTTCTTGAACATCGACAACTCGTGGCTTATCGACTCATGAATTTGTGATAATGAAGATTTGGACAGCGAATATATCGAGAGGTTTTTGGGTCCAACCAATCCCAAGATTGATGATATTGTAACCACGTGTAAAGGAGTCTTTCTCAGTATCGCATTATCTGTAAAGGTTTTCAATATCCTTATCTGTGAAAAAGTGTTGGTCTGGTAAATACTTCTTATCTCCTCAAACGTCAACTCATTTAAGCTCTTTGTATGTGATACTCCTGCATTATTGATCAATACTTGAATATTCTTGAACTCGTCAATAATTTCTCTCAAAACGACTTCCAATTCTGCATCATTGGATAAATCACACTCAAAATACCTTATATTCCGAAACTTTCCAAACTCAATAAAGTCCGGCTTTATTATATCAACGATAATAATGTTTTCTATTGAGTCACCCATCTCATTCAAAAGTCTGTGGACCATTTGTAGACCCAAACCTCTCGAACCGCCAGTTATCAATACATTATTGGTCTTATGCAGTAAATGACTCCACTCGCCTCTGCTTTTATAGTTGTTGTTCAAGTGAGCTAAGAGATGCCATGCCAACACAAACACTGATACTACTATGTAACTGAAATTATTTGTGTATGCGTACAATAAGAAGTTTATTGGAAGGGCATAAGTTTTGGAAAAAATGGTTTTGCAAAAATAATGGACCACTAAGTCTATTGATAAGTAACTATCAACCACCACTGGACCATCCACGCTGTCCATTTGCTTCCAGATATAAATTTAAGACTATAAAGGACTTTGCAAAGCTGTTTTCTTGGAATTTTTCATTTTTATATCATCTGCGTACTGTATTATGCTAACGATTTCAAAGAAAAGTTAGTAGGTTATGAAAATTGAATTATAGTATTGAGTGATGTTACAGAATAAACAAACCGAAGAGATCTCGTCTGAAGGAGAAAGAAGGAAGAAAAGAGCGAAGATACATAAAAAAACATTTATAATATCAGTAGATAACAGCCAGCTCGATGGACGAAGAGAGATGACGGCAAGCTAGTTACCATCTTTTTTGACGGATCGAGCGATTTCAACACCTGCAACCTTCTGATTATACGATGCAGTAGGAGTGAACCTTCTAGTGGAGCGAATCTCGTCTGATGAGTAACCAGGAACTCTGATATCCCAATTTCTCTCCAAATCTAGCTGAATATCCTTGACATCGATACTGTTCGACTTACGATGCTTTGCAAGACGACAAGCCATTGTTGTGACACTATTGACAAACTCGTCAGCTAAATCTAAAATTAGCTCCTCAACATCACCATCGATGGTGGTTTCACCATCACCTTCATCGGCGCCGACACTTCTGACCAACTCTTTGAGCTTGTGCTTGAGTAAAACTCGATCACCCTCCATCTCAAAAGATGGTAATTTAACAATAGCAGGGGTGGTCAAGACAGAAGAACCCATAGCAGAACCTCCTGTTAAAGTCGGACGTTGATTTTTCATCATAACGGCTGGTGGAGCCTTGACATTTAAGGTTGAAGGAATTGGGATTGTTGGAGCAGGTGACTTCATGTTCTTTGCAACAGATGCCCCATCAATCAAAGTGATTGGACCATTTGGAATGGCCGCAGCGCTAACTGATGTGACTGGAGTTGAATTTTGAGGCGATGCCGATCTCCCAATAGGAGTTTTTTGAACTGATGTAGTCTGCTGTTTCTTATTAAGTGGTTCCCCACCTTGTGGAGTCGAGTGAATAGGTTGCTTAGATGGTAGCTGAGATGCAGTTTGAGCCTGAGTTTTTGATAGTTGAGATGTGAGCAGTTGTTGCTGAGTGGTGGCTGGCCTCATAGAAGGTGCTTGAACTTGAAAGTTGGATCTTTGGCCAACAGGAATCTGCAGTTGCGCAGGTTGTTGAAGTTGAGAGACATGTTGATTGGAAGCTGGCCTTTGTAAAGGTTGTCTTCTAGCTTGTCCCTGGTTCGAGCCTGCTTGCTGAGAGTTGCTTCTTTGTTGAGAGACCAGCCCTTGTTGTTGCATTTGAAGTTGGTTTTCCAAAGCTCTTGCCCTCAGAGTATTTGCTGCATCATTTCCAGTAACTGATGCACCATTCGCTGCTTGTGCATTACGCTGCTGTGATTGAAGGATTCGTTGAGACATTTGAAGGGCAGCTTGTCTGTATTGCTCATAACTTGACTTCAAAATTTGCTCCTGCTGTGTGACCTTGGCCAATTCTTCAGGGGATAGTCTACCAGACAGTCTAGTAGCAGCCATGTCTCTAAGCTTGATGTTGAACTGATCTAAAACTTTTTTCATTTTTTGAAGTTGCTGCTGTTGCTCCAATTGCAGATGCTGAACTTGCGCTGGCCTACCCGTACCAGAACCAGCAGCTTGACCGACATCTTGGGTACCCATCAGACTCAGTGGCCTGGAAGTCTGTTGTCTGTTAGCAGCAGCAGCCTGACTGGCCCGCAACAGCTGTTGTTGTTGTTGTTGTTGTTGTTGCAGAGCCTGTTGTGTTCTTTGAGCCTGTTGCTGAACAGCCTGCTGATGTTGAGCAGCCTGCTGAGCCTGTCCCTGAACTTGCTGCTGTTGTAAATTTTGAACAGAAGAGTTTCTCTCAATCGGTTGTTGTTGAGGAGTTGAGACTGACGAGTTGGAATTTTGCAGAACCGGGCCTGGTACTTGAACCGATGGGTTGGCGTTAGGGTTCAGTGGCGACGGAAGTTGTCCTGGAGTCGGCGTACCAGCAGTAGGAGGCGTGCCATTGGCATTTTGCTGCCTCAATTGTTGTTGTTGTTTCTGATAGTGAAGCAAAACCTGTTTGATTCTTTGAGCTTGTCTTAAATGTTCTTGGCCCTGTGGGGTCGAAATTCCAACAGCATTTGCTCTTTGCATCTCGCTTCTCAAGTTTTGAGTTAATTTCTGA
Organism: Peterozyma toletana; assembly: GCA_003706045.2. Taxonomy (NCBI): domain Eukaryota; kingdom Fungi; phylum Ascomycota; class Pichiomycetes; order Alaninales; family Pachysolenaceae; genus Peterozyma; species Peterozyma toletana. The sequence goes on along the minus strand of PPKG02000010.1, from coordinate 296,682 downwards.
ATTTGTGCTGGCTGAAGGAAATACGTTGGAGCTCCCAGTCTTTGAGGTTGCAGTTGGGCCAGCTGTTGTTGTTGCTGAGGAACAGAGCTCTGTACATTAGACAGCAAATCATTTTGTTGCCCATTGCTGTTGTTATTCATTATGGCTAAATTTGAGGAGCTGCAACTGAATCACAGACGATAGATTGGGAGGTGAACAGTCTGATTGATTGATTTAATACCTTTTTCTTTTGTAGTGATAGTTTTTGAATTTGAGTAATATTTTCAATGATTCGATACTCAAAAAGGTCGTGTAAATTTTCAAAATTGTACTGTGAGAGTTCTATTATGTTCAAAGCAAAGCTCTACAAGAGAGAATGTTCAATAGTATATAGTGATATAAACCTCCATCTGCCCAAAAAACCAGCTGTGATGTCAAACAACAAGTGTACCATAATCGGCATGATTACTAATTGTGACAGTTTTTTACCATCTCTAGAACCAATTGCTTTTTTGACTCGTTTGGGTTGTTCATTACAAATATTATAGCGTCATCTCCATCTATGAGATTGATATTCTGTCCTGATATGACCTGCACACAACTACTTTCTTCTCTTGGGTCCGACTCGACATGCCAGATCTCGATGAAATTGCTGTTCGAAATAATTAAATATCCCTGATGGAAGCAAACCTTGTGGCACTTGAAGTTGAATTCGATATATTTTGTTCTTGAAATATTACCCATTTTATTGGCAAATAGGGCAAAGTCGTTGTACACCAATAAAAACTCCCCCTCATTTAACCTGAACATACCAAGGGGTACAGCTTGGCGCAATCTTCTCTTGTAAGTATCCAAAAACTCTTTCAGCTGATCCACTCTATAGTCTTTATTTAGTGGTGGTGAGGTTAAATCTGGAATCGTCAATGACTTCTCTAACGACTTTAACGATATTATTTCAAACCCTTTGGAGCAATACCCTGCAAGAGTCTTTTCAAAAATGGCTAGCCCTGTACAGTCACTTGGGAAGTAAAAGGATGTATATTGCTCGAACTGCTCAACCCTGAATGATAACGAATTGAACTTTGGGATGAGTACTTTGAAGTAGGAGCTATTTGATTTGGATTTCATGTAGAACAACATTGTTGTAGCATTATGTTCTCCGATTTTGAAATAAGAAACGTCTTGGTTTGATAATTTTTCGCACAAAATCTTACTCTTACCCATTACCGAATCAAGATGAGCATAACTCAAGCTCTTGTCAGCCAAAAAAACAATGACACCATACTTCTCTATAAGCCCGATTTGAGTGACATTTTTGAAATTGTAGACAACTCTCCTCCAGTTTCTATGAAACCCATACTCATTTACAAAAACTCCACAATCAAGGCCAATTATTGTGTACTTTTTCCCCAAATATGAAAAATTTGAAGCACACAAAACTCGACCATGCATCTGAGTTCTTGAATCCATTTCTGCAAATCTTAAAGCAGACTCTTGAAGGGCAACTTCAACTGGACTACCTTTGGGCAATATTGCGACGCTCGACTTTTCGTCATCGTAAGCAAAAGCTGTATCAGATACAACTTGTAGTTTAAAATAACTTTCAGTCGATAGCTTGTATGAATCTGAGATAGTTTGGGATATTTTTTGAACCCATATATCCCTTATAATCATATCCTTAGTGTAACAGGTATAACTATGACTTTTCTCCACTCTCTTTATTTTGAAGGAGTACGTTTGCTCTGAGGAAACAATTTCTGGTTTGATGGAAGACAAACGTTTCAATTGTGTAGGACTCGAAGACGGTAGTTGGGGAGAGTTATCTTGAACCGGTGTTTCTGGGGGTCCCTCTGTAGATTTGATTTGTTGTATCAACAAGTACTCTACAGGAATTGGCTTCTCTGCTACCTTATATCTGATTCCTTCAACCACCTCTTCCAAAATCAACAAATAATTATCCAACAATACCAAGTGTACTTCTGAATCATATTTGAGATCCCTTTTCTTAAGCAAATCGCCTCGATACACGATGCGCCTCTTTTCGTATCCTAAGTCCAAGTTGACTTTGGTAACGCTGGACCAATCTAATGACTTCTCAAAATTTTCCAACAACAACTGATTTTCAACATAAGACTGCATCGCATCGATGAAATCTGACAACTTTTTTATCTTTCTGTTGACTTTGGCGTACAACTTCATCTCTGAGTCATCCACATCTAAGTATTTCATAACTTCTCTGATAGTGATGCTTGTTGTTGTCAAATAATATATGAAGTATGTTGAGAACAACCTATCTAGATCAAGCTTGAGTTTCCTGACCTCTGCACTATGCCCAATTTCAGATATCCAATTTGCAAACAAAAAATTGTCTGTTTTCAGTCGATCAATCTTCATCCGCACACCAGCCCTCAGCTTCGTGTACTCTAAGTAGGGAATCTTAACATCATTAAGCCACTCAAAGTAAAGGGAGGGTAGCCCATTGAGATATTTTCCATCTTCCTGTATCAAACGTTTCATTGGAATCAATAAATGCTTTTGAGCAGAAGCTTTTAAGGGAATCACTTTGCCGAATGCCTCGTTATAAAATTGTCCAGAATCAAGTCCATGAAGTGGAGGATCATGGAGCCTATAGGACTCACCAATTGTCGATACAAACACCTCACAGCATCTGTCAAAAGTGCTAGCTCTTGTAACTAGTTCATACTTCAGACTTTCTCTCTTGACAATCCTGTCACCCAAAGTTTTAGCCTCATCCGAAGATATTCCCCAATGTTTCAACCAAGTTTCACCAAATCCGTTTTCGTCCACAGGAGTATCTGGATCAACATTCTGATGGTTCTCCAACATCTTTGAAACAATGGTAGCGTTTCTTCCCAAAAGTCTTCCGTGAGTTGTCAAACTTGAAGTTGACAGAAGCTCGCTGTATTTCTGGTTTGCTTCTGATACCGCCGAATCAGCTGCTGATTCTTGCTCTTCAAACTCTATCGGCAAAGTACCACTTACTGAAACTGCTGAAAAGCTTGAGAAATTCACTGATTTGAAACTGTCATCAACATAGCTAATACATCCATTTTCCTCGAAGACTCTCATTACAAAGTCAACATTAAGTTCAAGTTCTTTAAGAGACAAGGTCTTGAAATGGTGCTCCAATAGCCCAGCCAAGGATTTTTGTAGTTCAATTTTGGATATGACATTGAAGTGAGACCACTTCCGAAGAAGGCAACTCCATTGCCAAACATCTTCTAATGACTTAGGGTCTTTACACTTCTCAAAATCATCTTTACTCAATGAAATAGCAGAGAACGGCAATGTTGGAAGAATATCTATGTCTGGTATCACTTCTATTGGTAATGGATTATTTGATATCCAATTGTCATCGACATCCAGCGTTTCAATTTCCCCGTTTGATGAATTCTCACTCAAAGAAGAAGAATCGTTAAGCATTCTTTCCATTACACTCTGATCGAACTTTACTGATGTTTCATAAGCACCCTCATTTTTTGTCTTGCCATGCCCTATTGTTGACAACTTACTGAATATTTTAATTGGTGAAGGGGTTCTTCTAGACCTCGTCGGGGTGTCAGGTAGTATTGAGGTTGATCTTCTTCCTATCACACTACTCATAGAGTCATTGGGATTTGACGGAGAGTCAGATACATTTGTCTGTATTGTCATGGTTTCTGGTCGTACTGGTAATGGCTTATCTATAGTTGGAATCATGCTGGAGTTTGGAGATGGAGTCCTTGAGTGCCTCTTTGGGGTTTTTGGAGTCAAAGCGGGAATTGAAGGCAAGTCCATCACGGGCGACGATGTCAAATATGGGGGAGACATGTAGTCCACACTTTTGAAAGGCCTTTCAGTAGGAGAATCATAAAGATGATGATTCAAAGATGGCTTCTGAGGCGATGGTGAGTTGTTCTTTTGCAGGAATGGATTGAACGAAGTAGGCGGGGGTGATTGTAAAGCTTGGTGCTGAAATGGTATGGATGTAGTGGGTGAAATGAATCGTGTTGGACCAATGTCTGCCACAAAGGTCTTGGATACGGGAGTTGACGACTCATACATAAAGCCATTCGTAGATCCGTTGTTGATGAAGTGATTAGACGGCGGACTTGTAATAGGCGAATTCATCATTGCTTGCGGTGACTTGTTGATACCATCAAAGCGAGATAGTAGATTGACACTTGGACTAGTATTGTGATTTCCTGATCCTTCAAGTTGCCTAGGCCCAAATAATGATGGTCTGGGAGTGGAGTTTATAGATGAATTGATGTAATCCGAGTAGTCCAACGATAGATTTGGTGATTTGATGGGTGTAGAAGGCACGGTATTTGGCTCAATGCGACTCTTAGGTGGTAGTTCAGGAGCTAGTATCGATGTGTTTCGGATCAGTTGGCCCCTGATTGGAGACCTATTATGACCAGAATTATGATTGAACGACATATTCAATATGAGATACTTTTCATATACTGAAATCTGTCTCCTCTCGTATTAGTGTTCACAGATTCGTTTTTGTATTTATACCTTGAAGCCCCCAACGCAATTTTCGTGGTTTTTAAGTGTTGATATTTTTGTAGGTTTTATACGTTTTATCTGTGAATTTGACCCAAACTTGATAGTTTTATTCAATACACAACCAGTAAATCAACTTTATTTGATGACAAAAGACTTGGTTATAGACAATGGTACATACTCTATCAAGGTTGGATATGCATCCCAGCTGAGTCCCTTGATAATTCAAAATTCGGTGGTGAGATCAAAAGATCGGAAGTTTTTCTTCTCAAATGAGGTGGATCATTTACAAGATATAAGCCAAGTCCAAATCAAAAGACCATTGGAGAATGGGCAATTGACACTATGGGACCTTGAGAAGAACATTTGGGACTACGGTTTCCACAAGCTAGGTCTCATACCCTCGAGCACAAGTGATAATTACGATTTTGGTGACACCAACTTGATAATTTCGGAAACTCCATTTCATTTGCCCCAACTATCAAGGCAGTTGGACCAGATAATATTCGAGGAATACAATTTCAAGAGCTTTTACAGGGCTCCTGCCGCGTCGTTTGTACCATGGAACTACAAAAGAAATGGTGCTTTGCTCAATGAAGGAATCGAAGGTGCTAGCACGGGAATTGACAACTTTCAATTGGTAGTCGACTCTGGGTTCAACTGTACTTGGGTTATTCCCGTTATCAACGGTCTCACATACTGGCAGGGTGTGAGAAAATTGAGTATTGGTGGTAGATTTTTGGATGGATTGTTGAGAGAGATGATTTCATTCAGGTATTATGATGTTACGGAGGAAACTGTTTTGGTCAACAATATAAAGCTGCAGACGTGTTTTGTTGTTGAAGATTACAACACCACAATCGAGAATTACAAGAGATTCAAAAAGGAAAATTCCATCGAGTATCTACTACCAGATTTCAAAAACACCTCCAGGGGATGTGTTTTAACTGAGCTGATGAAATCCAAGATCGCAAATTCGGATGACTTGCAAGTTTTGAAATTGAATGATGAAAGATTCACTGTTCCAGAAGTAATGTTTCATCCAGAGATTGCACAGTTGCATAAAACAGGATTGACAAGAACCATAATTGACTCTATCCAGGCATGCCCGGAATTGGTGAGACCGCTAATTTCATCGAATATTGTATTGATCGGAGGGAATTTCAAAATACCAGGATTCCAGAAAAGGATATACAACGAATTGAAACAGAACTTACCAATGGATTACAATATCAGAATTGCACATGATATTGCCAATTCAGACATATATGGCTGGGAGAGTGGATGTGAATTGTTTAATAATGATGGGTTTGGCAAGGTCTCGATAAGTAAGGAGGAATACTTGGAGAACGGTTCAAATTGGTGCGCTAAAAGGTTGAACTTTAGTTTAACATGAGATATAACGGTACAACACTTACGTTCATAAATCAAAAAAGAATATAAACAGATAATAATAATCTCCTGATGTTTGAGCACAGCCAAACATTCAGCTAGTCGGGGTACTATGAAAGAACTTATACAGTTGTGATGCAGCTTCAGTACCAATAATCTCACTCAAATCCTCTTTAGTCATATTAACTAAATCACTCAAACATTTGACTTGTTGGACGATCAAATTCACATTCACGTTATTGATACCTGGGATGTTTTGAATCATATCAATTGCAGTATCGTTGAATCTTTGTGGTGTACCGTCAGAGTTATTCATTCCTATACCAACCGCAATCAGTGGATCTGGTTCATCTTGTGAAGCTTTCAATTCCAACAAAATCTGAGCAGTTTCGTAGGGCGAAGATGACCATATTATTTTCAACTTCGGAAAAGCGATAAGTAACATCATAAGTTTTGATTGAATATCTTGCTGGATCAATTTTGAAGATATGGGATCCGACGAACCCCCACCACTACCGTAAACCTTCGTACGTAACTCTGAAAAAGGTTCCAATGAGAAAGATTTATTCTCATCGAACTCAATGAGTAGCGTGGGCAATTCGTAATGCCTAAACATCATTTCACATTGCGTGTACAATCTTCCCGATTTGAAACTGGAAATCAAATCTGGTATTGCTTTACGTTCGATGCAAATACGTGGTGAAATGATATAATCACCAACGGTTAACATGCAGGGGTATATTTTCATACCAGTCCTATAAAGCAAGTTAGGTAAACGGGAACCATGGAATTCTCTTATGTCAACAATTACCCTACTCTCCTTACTTGGATCTTTGAACCCCGAACCGCCAGCAATACGTGTGTTATACAGAGTGTTTTTGTGAGCTCCTTTGAGTTTTGAATCTGGTTCAGATTCTGAGCGAAACGTCGCAGCTAACTTACCTTTTTCTCTGATCAACTTCGTGAAACTTTCCTTTTCTCGTTTGATGTTTAGTAAGTATCTTTGCTCTTCCACGCTGTCACCGTAATACATGAAAAATGTCTTGGCTGGATTGTTGTTATTCATCAGCTGGTACAACTCAACTCTCCTTATAAATGAAAGGTTGGGTTCATACATGATGATATATGAGGGCATTAGTTCTTGCAAAATCAAATCTTGAGTTTTCTCGTTGAACTTTTCAATTATTATTTGATCCTTTCTTTCAATATAGTCAAAGTCGCATTTCGTTTTGCTGGATACAGTTGCTTCACCTGTTATAATTAAATCAGTATCCGAATCGTCAGCTTTAGGCGTAGCATGGTCTTCGCCGTTATTCAATGATCCTAGCAAGTTCTCGACAATTGTCGTATCAATAGAATCTTGCTGCTTTAGCAAATCCGTAGAAAATAACCTTCCAACTGCAGCGACTGCACTTCCTCCTCTTGTTCTTCTTCTTTTACCTGGAGGTGCTCTACCACGGGTAAATGTTTTGGATATCGAGATTTCCTCTTCAGTATCTTCGTTTTGCCTTTTCAACCTTTGCTGATTTTCTAACATTTGCTGTTGTATATTTTGATTATTCGCTATTAGCAGCTCCTTCCAGCTAAGATATTCATCTATTCTGCGAACCATGAACTTTCTTGCTGAATATCCACTGTAAGAGTTTTGATTCTTGTTGGACTCTTTCATTGTTGTCAAAAAGGTCTTTAGTTGACGACATACACTGTTATCTGAACACATTATCAAAATGGGACCAGTTGAATCAGAATCACCTTGAAACTCTCGTTGCTCATTTATATCTTCCAACAATATGGCCAACTGCTCCCACTTTGGTAACTCTTCAAGCAAATAAGTTTCATTTTCAGCTTTAGAGGTAGACTTGATCTTTTCAAAGACACGTTTTTTTGCAAAAGAAATAACAGTGGTTGCCTCATCTAACATTAGCCAAGGTGATTGATTGGTCTTCATAACGTTGACAGATGGTTTGTTAGACTCAACGATCAGTTGAACACTTTCATAAAACCTTATCGAATCATACGTCAATAAACGATAAAGCAAGTCTTTCAATACTGATAGGTCATGTACCAATTGTTTCGTTGTCCATGAGATTCTATGCCAAACTGGATCCAATGTTGATCTGATCACATGGACAAAATTTTTATCCAATGCATTTTCCATCACCCAGTACTCTGTTGCTGTTGTTGGGTTATGTCTACGTATCTCACCAAGACAAGCCTCAATACAAGCTAGAATACCAATGTGAATCTGTTTCATGGACTCAGTCATGTGGACATTGATTTCAGTGACTGTGTGTCTAGGATCAGTTGACGACAGATTGTTTCTTTTCTTGAGCTGCAACGATGATGTTACATCAATATGAAATCTCGGCCATAAAAACGACTTCTTTAATTTCAAATCTTTCAACTTTGTATATAAAGGTTGGAACCCACGGGTGAATGAGTCCGGCTCATCTGATAATGCTTTCACAAACCCCCATTTATTTTTTTCGCGGTACAACGATAAGATGAATGCTTCATTGGAGGTGTCTGATATTCTCTCAGCATGAAGTAGCACCAACCCCGTTATCAAGTTTGGATCAATGATCTCAGACAAAAGATCCACCACAAATACTCTTGATGTTACTGAAATGATCCCGCCTCGTTGATACAATTTCTTTCTCTTATCGGCCGTAACAGACTCTCCACCAATAACGATAAACGGTCTCCTTATACTTTCATTACTTGGCTCATCCAAATCATCAAATGAATCGAGCCAGGAAAGCTCCAAAAGTTCGTCGGCGATCTTATCGTTCTCCTCTTCAAATGCGTTGAGCAAAATCACCAAACTTCTTTTATTCTGCTTGCTATGATTGTTTGTGAAGGTTGCTGGAGCGCTCAAAACGTGCAACAAGTTGGCAGTTATAGGCTCTATACCCAAGCCTTTACCCAAAATAAGTAGCCCATCATCTTGAATCAAGTCTTGAATGATATTCTGCTGAAATTTCAAAGAAAGCGATAAGCTAACATTTATTGGATTGAGTTTTATCTTTTCTTCTACATCTTCTTCTTCGGCAGGATCGTTGATAAATGTCTCTACTTCACTTGGGACTGGAATTGAATTATTGGTCAACCCATCCTCGTCTTCTTGAACAAATAAGCTCATAATATTCACTCAAATGCTGTTAGTTCGCATCAATCATTGATAATCACTATTGATTGCCTTTACTTAAAATTGTCGTGTGTATACACAATATTCATGATTTTTTTTTCAACAAACTAGAGTCATAATCCATTTAAGACTGATTTCAGGTTCAAGAGATATTTAACTCGATTGAGAACAGACATAGAGTAAGATAACACAGAGACATATCATGTCACTCACTATTAAAGAGAAGGTTGCCTTGTTGGGGCCAGATGAAAAGTTTTACTCTTTTGAGTTTTTTCCACCCAAGACAGACTCAGGTCTCAGAAACTTGTTGGCCAGATTATCAAGAATGTCGGCATTGAACCCATTGTTTGTCACGATCACATGGGGAGCTGGTGGCCACACCGCTCAAAAGACTTTGGAGCTAGCAAGTACATGTCAAAAGACGTTGGGTCTCACAACTTGTATACATTTGACTTGCACGAATACCAACAAGACGATTATAGATGAGGCTTTAGAAAATCTGAAGAAATATGGTATTAGAAATATTCTTGCATTGAGAGGTGACCCTCCAACCGGAGAGGAGTTCTATCATCCAGATCCAGACAACGAGTTCAAGTGTGCGGTTGACTTGGTCAGGTACATCAAACAGCAATATGGTGACTATTTCTGTGTTGGTGTTGCAGCATATCCAGAGGGTCACGTCGAAGGCTCAGACAGCTCGAACCAAAACATGGAAAATGACTTGCCATATTTGGTTGAGAAATTGAATGCTGGCGCTGAATTTGTCATCACTCAATTGTTTTATGACGTTGAGAAATTTGCTAATTTTGAAAAAGTTGTCAGATCGAAAAAGGAGATCAAAAATGTTGATGAGTTACTCATTTTCCCTGGTTTAATGCCAATCAACAACTACCAGTTATTCAACAGAGCAAGTAAACTTTCACATGCTTCAATTCCAAATGTTGTTTTAGAAAGATTTTCTGATAGTAATATTCAATCAGATGATAGCAAGGTTAGAGAAATTGGAGTTGATGTCTTGTCAGAGATAATCTCTCAAATAAACACAAAAACTGACAATAGAATTAGAGGTTTTCATTTTTACACTTTAAACTTAGAGAAATCTGTCGTTGAAATCATCAACAAGACTTCAATTTTGAAGCAAATTCTCACTCAATCCAAAAATTTTGAAAATGCAATCGACTCGGATAGTGATAATACTTCCGTAACTGCAGCATCAGTACAAACCACAAAAACTCTTGAGAGCAAACTTGGTCGGTCAGAAACATGGGATGAATTTCCAAATGGTCGTTTTGGTGATTCCCGTTCACCTGCATATGGTGAAATTGATGGTTATGGTCCTTCATTGAAAGTGCCTCGCGCCAAGCTTACAGAGTATCTTGGCAAGCCATTGACATTGAAGGACATCTCAAAGGTTTTTATCAACTTTTTGACACGTAAGATTGATGCTTACCCGTGGTCAGATATTGGATTGAATGCTGAATCAGCTTTGATTCAAGAAGAATTGATTCAAATGAATGAGAAGTTTTGGTTTACATTGGCATCTCAGCCTGCAACTGATGGCTCAAAATCAACTGATAAAATTTTTGGTTGGGGTCCTGAGACTGGTTATGTATATCAGAAATCATTTGTCGAATTATTTGTTTCAAAAAAAGATTTGGAAACAAAGATTTTACCAAAATTGCAAGACAATCCAAATTTTAGCTACTTTATTGGAGATGCTAAGAATCATTTGCAAGATACTTCATCATCATTGACTAGTACTAATACAGTTACATGGGGAGTCTTTCCAGATAAAGATGTTATTCAGTCAACAATCATTGAAGCTGAATCTTTCAAACTGTGGGCAGAAGAACTGTTCAAGATTTGGATTGAATGGCAAAGATTATACCCAGTCAACTCTGCAAGTTATAACTTGATTGGTGATATCATTGATAGTTATTGCTTGGTTAGTATCGTCTACCACGATTACAAGGATGAAGATGGATTATGGGAAACCTTATTGGACTAATAGCTTTATGTCTTTTAGAATTCAGATACGAAGGATAAATTCAACATTTTTACCTCCGACGACAAGTTATGACCCCCTTCATTATTTTTTCTCATTTTCACTTTCGTTTTTACGTAATATAGCTTAACTTGCGTGTATATGTTGATTCATATATACATGAACAAAATTTTCAACAAGTTTTCAATTCCATCAATAACTATCATTGGCTATTTTTCAGTGTATGCTTCTTTTTAATCTTCCCTGCTCCATACTTATTTCAACTCCTTACCTCAAATCAAACGCCTCCTTCCAAGTTGCTCAACTCGTTTTCCAACCTGGTAATTTCTCTCTCTACATACCCATCGTTCAACTCTTTAATCAGGCCTCCAATATACGTAATATCCTTGTTACAAATCATCAAGCATCCTCTCACCCCGAGACAGTTTTTCCTCAAAATAACACTCAGACCTAAGGGAACAGGTAAAATCTGGGTTTCTCCATTTCTATTGAATATAGCCAAGGGCTCCAAAGTGATACCGAAACAAAGATTTCCAGCGCCATCACGAAGGGTGAGTTTATATGTGGTTTTCAGCAAAGCAGGCAGCAGTTGACCTTCCCGTCCATCCAAAGCATGAATGGCCTTTGGTTTGACCTTTCTGATTTTATCAACGCTCCCAGATAATGAATCATCCACCAACTGTAGCATCTCCAACTGCAGCATCATTGAGGTGGATATATCGCTGATGTGTAGAATCTGAAAGAGCGTATCCTGCTGGAGCTGGAAGTTGGCATTCTGCGAAAACACTAGAGGATTGAAAGTAGCGCTCGAAGCAGACTGATGATGCTGGTTCATCTTATTCTTGATAGATTTATCGAATTTAGTAGCGTTTGAATTCAGATTCCGATAAACGGTAAAAAAAGATGGTTATGTTATTGAAAAAAAAGACAAAATTTTGAGTGAACATCCAATTGACACATACGAACAAGAGAGAGCAACACAAGAATTTATGCTTATCTACTCATTATATATTCTCAATAAATCAGGTGGTTTGGTGTACCAGCGAGACTTTGATAAAGGTCTCGAGAGATTGACTTCGAATGACTACCTTGTATTGGCCGGTACTCTCCATGGAGTTCATGCAATCGCTTCGAGTATAACACCATCATTTGCCAAACCAACCTCAATATATGATAACCCCAACTTCAAAAATACGAATAGTTCAGGCTTGAAGTCAATCGAAACAGATCTCTTCAAGATGTTTATATTCCAATCGTTGACCGGAGTGAAGTTCATGCTTATCACGAGTGCTGAGTCGGACGAGAATTCCCATCAGAGCGACTTGACGGGCGGGATCTCCAACTTGAAGTTGTCCACCGCTTCAAGCAATCACTACAGCAGCGACTCATCGATCAATAGGAATATAGTGGATCTGGAATTGGTCTTGAGGAGGGTGTACACCTTGTTTGGTGACTATGTCATGAAGAATCCGTTCTACAGTTTGGAGATGCCCATTAGGTGCGAATTGTTTGATTTGAAGCTTGCCGAATTTGTGAAGTCCATTTAAAGGAAGCACTCAGAGAGAGATGGTTTGCGGAAGCCCTAAGGCTTGATGGTGGACAACCCACTCGTGCAGCACACAAGCAATTTGTTTGTACTATGTGTGACGGTCTACACTTTGTGTTCCCACCTTCATGTTCCGATTCCCTTCCTCTTAGCTTACTCTGTTGTGGCTCATTGCTATCCACCATTCGCCGTGCATCAAGTGCAAAAGACCATTGAAAGACTGGAAACCCAGTTTTCCCTTTCCCTTCGTACCACTTCCCCAGAGTCTTCCGTTTCGCCATCAACTACATGCATATGTACACTAAATAACAACTCTTTTAACCTCAAGCCAACCAGATTGACTTGGGGTTTACGATATATAGATAATTATACTTGCCTAATCAGGTAATTTCATCTTATAAGTACCAAGTCTTCAAAACGCGTTTTTTGATCTTTTTTTTCTGTCATAAATCATGAACTCAACATCATTTTACAAGAGTTGATTGAGCTGATATTGCTTTTTCTGATTATCAATCATCAAACTTGTCCTTAGAGCTCAAGCATCCAAGTGTGAAAGACTTTTTATATTTGCTTTAACCTTATACTGAAGATTATGACTGAAGAAGATAAGGCAGAGCAAGCGCCAGTAAAAGTTGATAGCATAACCGAAGAGCTGAAAGTTGAGGTTTCAACAAGTAAGGTACGTATTCCGAACTATTCATAACAAATGCTCTTCTACTTCTGCTCCAAATACTGACTTTTATAATGTTTTGCTGTTTCAGTCCAACACACCCGAGTACGATTTGAAGGATTTTCCAGGATTTAAACCTCTAACTGATGGTGAAAAAATCAAGAAGTATTTCGTCCAGGACGATAAATCGCAATTCGATGTGGAAGAGACTGCCAAGAGGTTCAAGTATTTACTAGCCTTGACCGATTTGTTCAAACATTTTATCGACCAAAAGGCTGCAACAGACACAGATTTCCAAAATGTTTTGCAGTTGATTGGTGAAGAGAAGGACTCGAAAAGACGAAAGACGGAGAAGGAGGAAGATGCTGAGTTGTTGCAGGATGAAGAATCAAGTAATAATGGTATCTACGAGTTCACCGAAAGTCCAGGGTATGTCGATGGTACCTTGCGCCCATATCAGATTCAAGGGTTGAACTGGTTGATTTCTTTAAACGAGAACAACTTATCTGGTATCTTGGCAGATGAGATGGGTTTGGGTAAGACATTGCAAACCATATCATTTTTGGGTTACTTACGTTACCTCAAAGGCGTTCCAGGGCCACATTTAGTTGTAGTCCCAAAGTCCACATTGGATAACTGGTCAAGAGAGTTTGCTAGATGGACGCCTGAGGTTAATGCTTTGATCTTGCATGGTGATAAAGAGGAGAGAAGTAACTTAATAAAGAATAGGGTGATGATATGCGATTTTGATGTCATCATCACTTCTTACGAAGTCATAATCAGAGAAAAATCAGTATTCAAGAAGTTTGCTTGGGAGTATATTGTCATAGATGAAGCCCATAGAATCAAAAATGAAGAATCGATGTTATCACAGATCATCAGAGTGTTCCACTCCAAAAATAGACTATTGATTACTGGAACACCTTTACAAAATAATTTACATGAGTTGTGGGCTTTGCTAAATTTTATTTTGCCGGATATTTTTGCCAGCTCTCTCACTTTTGACGAATGGTTTTCATCTGAAAGCAGTGATGGTGATGACTCCAGCGTTGTTCAACAGTTGCATAAAGTATTGCAACCATTCTTATTACGTCGTATAAAATCTGACGTTGAGAAATCGTTATTACCAAAGAAAGAGGTCAATGTTTATCTTGGGATGTCAGACATGCAGAAAGATTGGTACAAGAGCATTTTAGAGAAGGACATTGATGCTGTAAATGGAGCAAATGGTAAGCGTGAATCGAAAACTAGATTGCTTAATATAGTCATGCAGTTGAGAAAGTGTTGTAACCATCCTTATCTTTTTGAAGGCGCAGAACCAGGTCCACCATATACCACCGATGAACATTTGGTTTACAACTCTCAGAAAATGAAGGTCTTAGACAAGTTATTGAAGAAGTCCAAACTGGAAGGTTCAAGAGTTTTGATCTTTTCACAAATGAGTAGAATGTTAGATATATTGGAAGACTATTGCATTTTTAGGAATTACAAGTACTGTCGTATTGATGGTCAAACAGATCATGTTGATAGAGTTCGTGGTATCGATGAATATAATGCACCAAATTCCGACAAATTTGTCTTTTTATTGACCACAAGAGCTGGTGGTTTGGGTATCAACTTGACCTCTGCAAATGTCGTCGTATTGTATGACTCAGATTGGAATCCGCAAGCTGATTTACAAGCCATGGATAGAGCACACAGAATTGGTCAAAAGAAGCAAGTATACGTGTATAGGTTTGTCACTGAAAATGCCATCGAGGAGAAGGTAATCGAGAGGGCTTCTCAGAAACTCAGGTTGGATCAATTGGTTATCCAGCAAGGTCGTAATAATGGTATGGCCAATCAAACAGCCAAACAAAAACAAGCCTCATCAAAGGATGACTTGTTGAGTATGATTCAACATGGTGCTGCAGAGGTGTTCAAACCTAACAGTTCCTCGGAAAACGGGGAAATGGATGATATTGATCTGATTTTAGAGTCGTCGTTGAAAAAAACTGCTGAATTGAACTCGCGTTATGAAAAGTTAGGTTTGGATGATTTACACAACTTCACCAGTGGATCAGCATATGAATGGAATGGTCAAAATTTCCAGAAAAAGGAGACCAGTAGTGGTATTGGTGCCATTGCTACAAACTGGATCAACCCATCAAAAAGAGAAAGAAAAGAAAACTATTCAATTGATGGATATTATAGAGATGTATTGAGTACCGGTGGCCGTTCTGTTGTCAAACAAACAGGTCCAAGACCTCCAAAAAACTACAACCTTTATGATCATCAATTTTATCCAGTAGAGTTATACGACCTACTCGATATAGAGAAAAGCTATTTCAAGAAACAAACAAAGTACAAAGTGCCAGAAGTTCAAGAATCACCAAAGGAAACATACGAAGAAAGACTTTTAGACTATGAATTGGAAATTGAAGAGATTCGCAATTCAAGACCACTCACAGAGGCTGAGGAAGCTTTGAAACAGGAATATTTGGATCAAGGGTTTTCTAACTGGACAAGAAGGGATTTCCATTATTTTATTCACCTGTGCACTAAATATGGAAGAAAATCGTTGAATAAGATTGCTGCTGATTTTGAAGTAAGTTTTGGTAAACCAAAGGACGAGGTATTAGATTATTGCAAGCTGTTCTGGTTGAATTTTCAAGAGATTGATAACTTTGATAGATATGTCTCTCAGATTGAAAGTGGAGAAGAAAAAATCTTGAAGTCAAAGATTCAAAAGGAATCATTACGTCGAAAGATCGCCTTGTACGATAACCCGTTGCAGGATTTAACTTTTAAAAGTTTACCAAGCTCTGTCAAGAACCAGTACACTCCGGATGAAGACAGATTTTTGATCTACAAGGTGTTTGAGATAGGTTTGGATAATCCAGAACTCTACGAATTGTTGAGAAAAGAGATCAAACGGTCCTCCACTTTCAAGTTTGATTTTTTCTTGAAAAGCAGATCCACCATTGAGTTGGCCAGAAGATGTCAAAGTTTGCTACACTGTATTGTCAAAGAGATCGCACCTCGAAGTTTGATTTTGACAGACGGCCGAATCAACAACGGCAGCGTTACGAATCTCAATAGTGGTGGTGGCGGTGGTGGAAACAAAAAGAGAAAGTTGAGGTGAGCGTTTTTGATTTGATTTGACATTGTATTATTATGATTTTCCCCCCCTCTTTTTTTCCAAATGTTTGATATCTATGTTTCGGTTTGTAAATTTTAGATCTTGATCTAGTTTCATCATTGAATAAATCTGGTTTGACTATTACCTTCCTTCTTGACCAGAGTCAGCACTCACGGTGGCTTATGGATGGCGAGAGTTCGCTTCACACTAATACACAGTATTTTACGGCAAATGAGGCCAAGCCGAGACAAAATGAAATCCTCGGTGTGTCGAGGCTGGAAGAATCCACTCGCCAAGAAGCTAACCTATGTAAACACTAGTATACTAACAGAAAAGTCAAGAGCCTTGCACAAGATGGATGGATCCCCAACCACACTGAGGCCTGTGTTTTTGGCTACTTTTTCGACTACTTTTTTTTTCACCTGAGCTCGAGGTCTAATGTCCGTAGAAACTTCTTGGCTAGAGAGATTTAAGCCCGCTAGCAAAACCGTGGAGCGGTTGAATGGCAAGGTCCACTTGAACTTCTGGCGATATGAGAAGTATGTTCATGATGCTAAGGCTCGAAACTTGAGATAAGTTTCAGCACAATGATTATGTAATACAAAAGTTGGTCAAGCTGATATTTTGGAGCCGCTCGGTGTTCAGGCACTGAGAAGAGTGACATTCATTTCACCCTATGTCACAAGAGAGAGCTCCATATGTACAGAGTTGGACAGCCAAGAAGTATCGAGTTGATGGGCTTCGACGATTATACGGCACCAGAGAAAGCAAGCTAGGCATGGCTCAACTTCCTTGTGCTCGCTCGCAATACCGAAGGTGTGACTTGAATAGACAGCTCTTGACTCTTGATCCACACCTCAAACTGGATTGTTGATCGTAGGTGTAGCCAGTTGCCCTAAGCCGCAAACACCTTTATAATTTCCGGTTCTAGGCTGCGATCAACAGGTGGTTCTGGATAAGACTCTAATGTCACTCCGTGCTATGCTCGCTCACAATGGAAACTTGATCAGAGTCTGTCAGCCGCATGAATAATTGTCGTAGCCAACCTCGTTACTCCTCGTTACGCTTCTTATCATTCTAAAATTGGAAGAAAGAAAACATCGTAGATGTCAAATTGTTGACCAAGTGACTTGTGGTTGTCAAGACTGACTCGATAGGCATGACAAGCGAACAAGAACTTTGATTGTATGGACGTCCCCAATACCAGTTATGGATGGGGCCGAGCTACGCAACGGCGGAAAAGCTCATGCAGAATATGAAAATATCAAAGAGCAATTGTGTGATTCCAGTGTGGTTGCAAGGAGTAGTTAGTTATCTCTTGCCCGTATCAGTGCTGGGCCGAGTCCCTTATTCTTTATCAGGCATGGGAGGTGATATTTCAGTATATAAGCTGAAGTAGTTCGCCTTTTTTGAAACCCAAGTCTCGGTAGGTAGAAGTAAAGAATCAAGAGTCCAATTCCTATACGTTCTTTGAAGCCAAAATGGAAGCATTAAGTTTGAAGGAGAAGAAGACGAGAGAGGACTCTGTTTTGAATGAAAAAGTCGACTCGCATGTTTCGAACGTCGAGTACTTGGGAGCCTTTGAGGAGAAGTACATCAAAAGGTTGTTGTACAAGACCGGCCATGGTGCTGAAGACGACAGTGATGTACACAACTTACCAAGAGATGCCGAGTTCATGTTGGCCAAAATCGTCGAGTTGGACATCGACAATGCGGTTGAGATCTTGAATGATGCTATTGTGTACCATCTGGATGACCCAAATTATCCACATGACGATTACGAAGAGATGAAAAGATTGGTCGCTAACCCGGACCCAGAAGACACCGAATGGGACTTTGAGACCAGGTTATTGGCCTCATTGATCGCATACCATTCACCTTATCCTGAAGTCAGGGCTGTCACAGATCCATTTGATGATCCAGACACTCCAATTGAAACCATCAGATCGTACACTTTGGCCATTATTTGGACCATCATTGGTTCAGGAATTAAGGAGTTCTTCAGTCACAGATATCCTTCCATTAGTTTAACAAATTCAGTCGTTCAGATGCTTTTGTATCCATGTGGTAAATTGTGGGAGTACGCCGTACCAGATTGGGGGTTCCATGTAAGAGGTAAAAGAATCTCTTTCAACCCAGGTCCATGGACTTTCAAAGAACAAATGTTCTGTACCATCATGTACTCTGTCGCCGTCTCAAACGTTTATGTCTCTTATAATATCGTTACGCAAAAGATGTTCTACAAGGCCGAATGGGTTTCATTTGGATTCCAAGTCTTGTTGACTTTGTCAACCCAATTTTTGGGATTCAGTTTTGCCGGTCTTTTGAGAAAGTTTGTCATTTATCCAGTCAGATCTGTCTGGCCTACCATTTTGCCAACATTGGCTTTGAACAGAGCTTTATTGAAGCCTGAATCAAAGGAAACCGTTCACGGTTGGAGAATCACAAGATATAAGTTCTTCTTTATTGTTTTCATTTCCATGTTCTGTTACTTCTGGTTACCAAACTATATATTCCAAGCTTTGTCTTACTTCAACTGGATCAACTGGATTGCTCCAAATAACTTCAACTTGGCTATCATTTGCGGTGAAAGTCTTGGTTTAGGTTTCAATCCTATTCCAACATTTGACTGGAACAATATCAGCGCTATCATCTATCCGTTGCAGGTTCCTTTCTATTCAAACATGAATCAATTTGTTGGTATTATGATTGCTTTCTTCTCCATTATTGGTGTTTACTACTCCAACTACAAATGGACAGGTTTCTTGCCAATCAATTCAAATAGTATCTTTACCAATACCGGTGTAAAGTTTCAGGTTACTGAGATTTTAACAGATGGTTTATTGGACGACGCTAAGTACCAAGCATACTCTCCACCATTCTATTCAGCTGCTAACTTAGTTGTTTACGGTGCTTTCTTTGCTATTTATCCATTTTCTTTCCTTTACACTTGTTACATCGAAAGAGCCACTCTTTTCAACTCCCTGAAGCAAATCAAGGAAACATTTAAGAATTTCAGAAGATCTAATTTTGAAGGCTTCAAAGATCCACATTCAAGAATGATGGCAAGATACAATGAAGTTCCAGATTGGTATTTCCTTGTCATTTTGGTTATTTCAATTGTTTTAGCTATATTGTGTGTTGAGTTGTATCCAACAAATACACCAGTCTGGGGTATCTTCTTCACCATTGGTATCAATTTAGCTTTCTTGGTTCCATTTGCAATGATTTACTCAGTTACTGGTTTCTCTTTGGGTCTTAACGTCTTGGTTGAATTGATTGTTGGTTACGCTTTACCAGGTAATGGTACTGCTTTGATGACATTGAAAGCCTTAGGTTACAACATTGATGGACAAGCTTCCAATTATATCTCGGATCAAAAAATGGCTCATTATGCCAAGATTCCACCAATGCTGGTGTTCAGGGGACAACTTGTTGCCGCTTTCATTCAATGTTTCGTTTTCTTGGGTGTTGTCAACTGGTCGATTTCAAATATTGACGGATTTTGTGAGACTGATCAGGCACAAAAGTTCACTTGTCCAAGTGAAAGAACATATTATTCTGCTTCTGTTTTCTGGGGTGTTATTGGACCAAAGAGAGTCTTTGGTGGTATTTATCCAATTATGAAATGGTGTTTCTTGATGGGATTCCTCTTGGCTATCTTATTCATTGTACTCAAGAGATTTTTCCCAAAGAGATTCCCAAATACCTTCCAGCCAACAGTTATCATTGGTGGTTTCATCAATGTTTTTGCACCATATAACTTGGTTTATGTTCTTCCAGCCATGTACGTCTCATTTGCATTCATGTATTACATTAAAAAACATTACTTGGCTTGGTTCGAAAAGTACAACTATGTTTTATCATCAGGTTTAGATGCTGGTGTTGCATTTAGTGCCGTTATCATTTTCTTTGCTGTTCAATATCACGATAAAAGTTTCTCATGGTGGGGTAATGATGCTCCTTATGAGGGTATTGATGGTGGTTATGGACAACAAACGTTATACGATGTTGCTGACACTGAATTGGGTTACTTTGGTCCATTAAAGGGTAATTATCCATAATTCAATTACAGACATTTGAATACGTTTTATCTTTTTTCCATATCGAGTTTTTTTCTTATCTCAATATCTTTGAGATCTTATATCTCTTCCTTCAATTCCTACAGATGATTTTTTTTATCTTATATAAATATACTGACCATTTCAAGTAAAGATAATAATTTAACTAAAGCGAACACCAAGAAATAAAACTAATAATTCAGCTAGAAAAACGAGCAAAAAAAGGTAAGATACTTGAAATGAAAGCAAATTTGAAACTTTGGAGTGGAAATTGTTATAAAGCAGTTGTAACGGTCATGGATTGAGAGTTGATTAACAAGATCGGAGGTAAACCATCACACCATAAATCTAGTGTATGAGCATAATCCAAACTTTCTTCTTCAGACTTATGTGTTCCAATTTTTGGAGCAGGCAAAGTTGAAAAAATGACACCGGATTTGGAAGATACCCTTACCATCAAATCATTTAATATTAAATGTTGAGCTTTTGCTGATATTTCATTGAAAGACAAATTGGCATTTTCCCCATTGAAGCCTTCTGAGCTTAACTCGTCTAAGGTGAAGTTTTCGTTATTGTTCTCATCGTCATTCTCAACTGTCATTGCTGGAGGAGTTTCTGGAACCAATTCAGGAGTCTTGAAAGAAACTTTGTCATGTTTTAGTTTATCGGCAAGGTTCAAAGCAGATGTTGAGTGCTGTCTTGAACTAGGTGTAGAACATCTACTTGCCCTTTCTTTGTCCTGCACAAATTTGATGGATGGTTGGTCACCATTAGCATCTTCTATAACTTGCGACTGCGGAATGGCAACCGATGAAAAATTTGGTCTCAACGGTTTTTTTGATGTTATTGAAGCAGATGAAGATTCTGAAATCTTTTTGAGTGGAGGAGGTTTTAAGGTATTTGAACTTCTCTTCGATAATGTGGGCCTGAAACTTCTTCCGAGATTTGGTGCACTGTTTGGCATTTCCATGGACCGTAGAGAAGAAGAATCGCTAAAATACGATTCTTCGTCCAAAGCTGACGATAGCGAAAGTTCGTCCGAATCACTGTTGTTCGTATCTTGTATGTCAGATTGTAACAACCTTGAGGTACGTATGCTAAAGGAAACACCCATTTTTTGCAAGTTGGATAATGTATACCGTCTTCTATCATGCTTAGTCACTTTCTTCAACATTTTGGAATTCATGTTATTGGATAATGATATATCAAGAGGACTGATAATCTTCTTCGACTTTCTAAGATCCATCAACGTGTTATACCAGTCGTCTCCTGCTAAACTTGAGTTTACCTGATTCATCACAGGCTTCGAAACATCCTCTCCTTTGACTATATAGTTATAAACTGGATAATCTCCCGAATCAAAACACAAAACCAAAACTTCAGCTTTAATTCTCAAAACTTCTAATAATGATACAACTCTTTGCTTTTCATCAGAAATATCTTCCTCATATTCAACAAATACAACAACTCTTAGCTTATGTGTTCTTTTCCATTCAGGAACTGTGTTCAATATAGCACCGAGTTGTAAAATCAAAGTGTATGTGTCGAAGTTTGTACTCAAGGCACTCTTGGTACCAGTTTCATTGACGATTTGTGCACTCATTTGAATTGGATATAAATCAATACACTCTTTTGAATGATAAGGAACTTCAGGCATATTTTTACCAGGCAAATTCAATCGAGGAAATCCCTTAGCAACTGCGAGATTTGACTCCAAAATCAACAAATCTTCAATGATATGAACCCATTCTTGTATCGTTGATTTTCCTTCAGCGCGACATGAATCTGTTGGTAATGGAACAAAATCAAGCTTCACTTGTTGGTGATAATCTGGCTTGTTTCTTTCTAATGAATTTGAGATCTTGTGATTCTTGTAGTATAAGCTCAAATCATAAAATCCCAAGACCACTATATTTGGTTTCATGCCTCCAAGGCCACTTCCCAAAAAAACATTTCTCACCCCCCAAGTCAATGACGGTCCCAAACCAATTTGAACAAAAGCTTTCATTTTGAGCATATCTCTTAACTTCACCCAGGAGTTCTTCTGTTTTCTGAACTCTGAGTACCTATCTTGAAAAGTTTCAGTGACCATTACATGACCCAAAATATACAAACCACCTTTTTTCAAATGATTACAAAACATCATCAAGTTCCATGATGTTCTTGGATTATCAATCAACAATAAAATCTGAGGTCTCCAATATTTAACGTTATCCTGTCTCAATCTCAATAAGTACTTCCTGACCTGGTGATAAATCAAAGATTGCGAAACATCACCCCATTGCTTTGGAGGACAAACGTAATGAATAACCATAAAAAGAAATATCAAAAAAACAATAACCAAAGTCGCAGAAAGACCGTCAACAATAAACATGGCAATGGCACAACTGATTCCACCAATGAATGCAGTTGTTGAGCTAAACCAACTGAAACTCGGTCTAAAATTTGGAGCAGATGCTAGCTTCAATAGAAAGCAAGCCAAATTCGTGACTATAAATGTCATTAAAAATGCCATTGTTATGAATGTAGCAATTTGATTGACATCAGCAAATAGACAGGCTTGACAAAGAAGCCACGTGAACAAGATAGCAGCAATTGGATCATCGGCTTTTGCTGTCCCTTTACTGAACATTGATAAACCAGGAATAATAGTATCTCTTGCTATGGCTTGCAAAACTTTTGCAGCACCGACTATACCGACGATAACGGAGAACAAAGCTGTAGAAAATTCACCCAATAAGACCAACGTTTGCGAGATGTTTACTGTCTGGATGACCTGGACATCCCGATACAACAAATCTCTTGGGATAGAAACACCCATAGCAATGATTACGGAGGCATAACAACAAAAAGTCAAAAGCAATCCCCACAATGTACCGTTTGGAATTGATCGAGAAGGGTTCTTCAAGTCACCACTCATAGAAGCACCAGCGAATATGCCAGCTGTAGCCGGAAAAAAAATGCCAAATAAATCGTTAAAAGTTTCTTCAGTCTTCAACTGGGAACCTGCTGCACCAATGGTAAACTTGGGAAGTAAGTTATTTTTTGCATTGTGCCAACTGGGTCCTGTATAGTATGAATCAAGTTCTGGGATGGGGAAAGGTTTGACTAATAGTGTTGAAATGGGAACCGAGATGGTGGCTAAAATCAATAATACAAATAAAACAGATCCAGCTTTGGCAACCAATCCAGATCCAGTTAGAGAGACAATGGTGCACAAAAGCAATAGTATCGTTGAATAGAGAAACACCCACCAGAATCCTTCATCTGGCAATAATCGCATCATCACTCCATCCTTCAAGCCAAAATTGGCCAACAATGGTTCAATAAAACCAACAACGTTCAAAGCAGAATTCAATACCTGCCCAATGTAGAAAATGATACCAATGGATCCACCAAATTCTGGTCCTAAACTTCTGCTTATCATGTAATAAGCTCCACCGCCTCTCACCGTACCATTGGTTGCAATAGCTGAAATCGATAATGTAGTCAAAAGATCAATCGAATACGACATGCATAAGAGTAGTAGAGTCCCAAGTATGCCCATTTGCCCTATAATGAACCCAAATCTCAAAAACATCAAAATACTGAGCACGTTAAGAGCAGTCGGTAAAAAAACCCCATTGATGGTTTCCAACTTCTCACTTTTAGCATCATCTTTGGGCCTTTCATTGGAGGACTGTTTAAGCTCCTGTAGCCTCTCAAACTCAGCATGACTTATTGAAGCTCTTCGTTTGAACCCACGATCTAGTAACGGTGTATTTTCACTCATCATCAGCTAGTTACCAGAGAGTATAAGTCAGGTTCGGCTCTTTGCTTCACACTAACAGAATTCAGACTCTTTCTGGATTGTACTATTAGAACTCTCCTTATGAGTGGTGAGTCTGGAATGTTTATAATTCTTGGTATTTGGTGTATTACTCTGCATTTATGGCTGCTGCTGCTTAGGATTTTTTTTTTTTTGTCTTGAAATCGAGATTATTTAAATCATATATGTAACACTGAAGAGGTTTATGGACCAGGATTCAAACTTCAAATTGACATGGCAAACGATGAAGACAACTTCTTCCATCATCCATATACTCCATATCATATTCAAGTCCAATTAATGGATGCGATTTATGCCACCATTGAAGAAGATTATAAGATTGGACTATTTGAAAGTCCTACAGGTACTGGGAAAACCTTATCGCTAATATGTTCCACAATGACTTGGTTGAGGAATCATAAGAAGGCAAAGTTCTTGAATGAGATTGCTGAATTTGAAGACGAGAATGAAGCTGACGATGAACCGGAATGGGTCAAGCAGGCTTACAGAGATAAGATATTGTCAAAGCAGGCAAATGTTTTGAAGGACTATGAATTACACTTGGATGAGCTACAAAGAGAAACGACAGGTCGAAGTATATTACATGAGTTGAAGCAGCCGGTGACGAAAAGAAGGAAGACGCATGTTGCAGTTGAAGTTGATGCCACCAATGAGGATGAATTTATTCCCGCTAATTATAATAGTGATGGAGAAGAATACAACTCATCGCTTCATCATGACAAAGGCTTGCAATTGAATCAGGATGTTCAAAGCTTGTTGCTGCAAGTCGAAGGATCGCAATCACAAGAGAAAAGATTTCAAATTGGAGATTTGGTGAGCGATTGCCCTGTTACTATTTATTACTCTTCAAGAACACATTCACAATTGAATCAATTTTCTCATCAGGTAAAATTGACAAAATTCCCCTCTTCTTTCGAAGGATCCACTGAAAGAACTAAATATTTACCTTTGGCATCTAGAAAACAGCTTTGCGTTCATCCAAAGGTATCCCTGTATAAAGATATTTCCTTGATAAACGATGGTTGCTTAGACTTGCAGAAGAATAAAAAAGAATCAGGCGGATGCCAATTTTACCCAAAGTTCAAAGATCAAGTCAGTGAAAATTTGGTGAAACAGTTCAGAGATTTAACTTTTAGTGAAGTTCGTGATATTGAAGATTTGCATGATTTGGGCAAAAAATTGACCATTTGCCCCTATTATAGTGTTCGTAGTGGAGTTTCAATGGGTGAGATAGTCTCCCTTCCTTATCAGTTGTTATTGGAGAAATCTACAAGAGATATCTTAAGTTTGAAATTACAAGATTCCATAGTAATTATAGACGAAGCACATAACTTGTTGGACACCATTGCCGCAATGAATTCTACATCTGTTTCCTTGAAAGATCTATCAACCGTCAAATTGACACTCAAGTTTTACATGAAAAAGTTTAGAAATAGGTTGAACGGAGGGAATAGGGTGAATTTGGCCAAGATTATCAAATTGGTTGATATTTTGGAACAATTTATCATTTCATCCAAGGCAGACGTTAAGAACGTGACACCGGGAAAAGAAATAAATGTGTTGGATATATTTGACAAGACAACTGGTGATATGTTGAACATTCACAGGTTGGATAAATATTTGCAAGTATCCAAAATTGCATTCAAAATTGAAAGCTATATGGAGAAGATTACAGGCGAAAAATCAACGCATAGTTCAAACCCATTATTGTTCAAAATAACATCTTTCATGAAATCATTGGCCAATCCGTCTAATGAAGGAAAGTTTTATTTTGATAAGAATCAGTTGAATGATATCACAATAAATTATATGTTATTAGATCCAAGTGAGCTTTTCAGAGATATAGTGGAATCGTCCAAGTTGGTTATTCTTGCTGGTGGTACCATGGAGCCTATGGAAGATTATTCAAACTATTTGTTTCCATATATGGATCCGAAGAAGATTATGAAGTTTAGTTGCGATCATATAATTCCCGATGATAACTTGAAAGTTTTCACCATGGATAGAGGGATTGCGGATCAAAATATACCTTTTGAATTCACTTTTGAGAGGAGAAGTAATCCCAAGATGATTGATGAGATGGGATATTCAATATTAGAATTAATGAAGTCAATTCCTGGTGGTGTCGCTATCTTTTTCCCGAGTTATAAATATCTAGGCCAAGTCTTGAGTCGGTGGGAAAAAAATGACGTTTTCAGTTTGATCAATTCGGTGAAACCGATTTTCAAAGAATCTCAATCTAGTCCAAACATCAATGAAGTTCTTGAGGCTTATGACAACGAAATCAAACAGGGCTCAGGTGGTGCCTCAATTTTCGCAGTTGTTGGAGGTAAAATGTCAGAAGGTATTAATTTCTCAGACTCTCTTGCAAGAGCCGTTATTCTAGTTGGGTTGCCTTTTCCCAACTTGTTTAGTGGTGAGATGATCTCGAAGAGAAAGTTCATCTACGACAGCACAATGGCTAAGACTGCTGGAAACACAGCGGCTGCAACTGAACTGTGTCAAGTTTTCTACGAGAATATTTGTATGAGACTGGTAAATCAAAGTGTTGGAAGATCCATTAGACATATTAACGATTATGCAGTTGTTTATCTTTTTGATAAAAGGTTCAAAGAGAATCAAAGAATCAAAGGAAAATTGAGTCATTGGATCCGTAAAAGAGTAATGAACACTGAGGTCGCCGGAATAGTTCTGGAAACAGAAGAATTCTTCACGGACAAGAACTAATATCGTCTTGAACGATAATCATCTCTTTATTTGTAAATATATGTTTGGTTTCGTATAATAGAATATAAAAAGTGGTAATGGGTTCTGCCATTTTAGCATTAACTTGTTGACGTGTCATTAGTGACGATTCTCAAATTTTTCTCTCATTTGAAAAGTAAACAAAAAACAGCTACATTTGTGATAGTAAATACTCACTGGTTCAGTTATTTATCATTGATCAAAAGCAAGATGTCTATGAATGCTGTAAAATTGGAAACAGCATCTGCTGAGACCACTTCGAGCAAATCTTTGTTGAAGGAATTGCTTGAGTCATCAAGGAACTTGCCCAAGCGATCAAATGACTTGGGCACCATTCAATTGGGCTTGAACGAGATCAGAAGAAAGGCATCCGAGCTTAGAAAGAACAAAGATAGCCAAGAGACCCACTACACCAAAGCACACTACTTGCTTGCGTCTAGTGGTATTACTGCGGAAGAAATTGAATCAGAATTGAAGTCGATCGATGTCCATCCTGGATTGGATAACTTCACAAATGTTGCCCCGTCACAGTTTCATCAGGAAGCAGATGTAAGAACCAAGAAGGATGAAAATATTTTGGTTGCTATTGAACAGTCCTTAACCAGTGCCGCTAAGGATTTTGACAACTTCATCAACCAAAACATCTCAATGGATTGGAAGCAAAGAAAAAATGAGCTAAGAGAGTCATTGCAGATAATTTTGAGCAGAGATCAAAGTCTGGATAAATCATTCAACAAAATAGATGCCGAAAAAATGAACTTCTCAGCAGTAACATGGAAGTCTGCTAACAAATCCAAGCATACATTTTTGACAAAAGGTGAATTTTTGGATGTCAAGGCTCCTGTTCTCTCCAATGACTCAATTTTGAATCCTAATGTTTCGTATGCTTTGAGACAAAGGTTTGAGTTACATGCACAGGTCATATATGATTTGAATGAAAGCAGACAAAGCAGAAAGTCTTATCCAATATCATTAGTCTTCACAGAGTTGTCGAAGCAGAATACTGATATTAGATCTAGGCAAGTTCATGAAGCTTGGAAAATTTTAAATCACTTGTGTTTCCCAACCACTGAACAGGAGAATAATCTTTATCAGGAGAGAAAATTTGCAAAGAGCTACTGCGCTAAATCTGATTCTGATTTCAACTTGATCTCGTTAAAGAAGAAAATAGTCAATTCATCGAAGCAGTATTTGGAGAATCAATTTATTGACTATGTTAGCGAAATTTACAGGACATCAACGACGAATATCAAGGCGCAACCAACAAATATTGACAAAATAACCACATTCTTGGAAAAGAAATTCAAAAGAAACAATGAATGGAAATTGTCGACTTTAACCGTAGTCAATGGTGTTCCAATATGGGCCACAATTTTTTACTTACTCAGAGCTGGCTGTTATGAAGAGGCATTGAAAATAACATTAGATAACCGTCAAAACTTTCAAAAATTAGAAAGCTCTTTCCCGACCTATCTCAAATTTTACGTTCAATCATCAGAAAAAAAGTTACCACAAGAATTGCATGAAAGGCTTCATGCTGAATTCAATCAGTACTTCAAACATCTCAACAAAGATTCTGATCCATATAGATATGCGGTTTTCAAATTGATTGGTAGGTGCGATTTGACCAGAAAAACCTTACCGTTCATCACATTGAGTATTGAGGATTGGGTTTGGGTCCACTTAGTTTTAACTAGAGAAGATAATATTGAAGACGATCCAGTTCATGAAAGATATACATTACTAGATTTGCAAAACACCATTGTAAAGCTCGGTCCAGAGAACTTCTCCGGTAGTAATGGTAATAACTCATTATATTTGCAGGTTTTGATATACGTTGGTTTATACGAATTGGCCGTCCAGTATTTGTATCCGATAAATGAAGTTGATGCTGTCCATTTGGCTATTGGTTTATCATACTATGGTTTATTAAGAGTGACAGATGAGATTGTTGATACTTTGATTTCAACAAATAATCTCACCGGTCAACGTGAGTTGAACTTTGCAGCCATTTTGATAGCTTACACAAGAACGTTCCGTATCTCAGATCCACGTATAGCTGCCGAATATTTGATTTTGATTTGCATAACTAATGATTCGAAACAACTGGAAATTTGTTTGGAATCGATAAGGAAGTTAGTTTTGGAAACAAGAGAATTTGTTTTATTGTTGGGTAAGATCACAAGAGATGGTGTTAGAATTCCAGGTGTTATTGAAGAACGAAAGAAATTGTTACGGTTAGATGATGAAAAAGACTATTTGCACAAAATCACAGAACAAGCTGCAATCAGGGCCGACGAAGAAGGAAGAACAGGAGACTGTATCTTATTGTATCAATTATCCGAAGAGTACGACACTGTTATTTCCATAGTCAACAAACTATTGGGAGAGTTGTTAAACAAAACAGAGTTGGAAAAACCATTGACTTCTAGGTCATTCGATCAAGAAATTGACGATTTTGACGGTAACAACTACGGTGGGGATGACACAACTTACATAATTGGTCTCGCTACAAGATTGATGTCGACATATAATTCCAATGCTGAAATCAGCTCCAAAATTGCGTTGAGACGCAAGGAAACTTGTACCACATTGTTGAGCTTAGTCAAAACTAGAAACTTGTTCAGTAATCGTGACTGGGAAAGATGTCTCAAATCAATCGAATCATTATCAATAATCCCAATTTCAGCAATTTCATCATCCATAAGTGCATCTTCTTCGACTTCGTTATCAGGCAATAACTCAGAATTAAACTCATTGAGACGATTATCGCTGGATTTCATCTCCTTGGACGAAAATATAGCAAGAAACGTACCAAATCTACTAGTAATGACGATGACTTGTGTCGCGCAGCTTGCTAGTCAACTTCAACATAGTCAGTACAACGGATCTAGTAAGAGCGATAAAGTGGCCTCGTTGAAGGAGATAGCTAAAAACTGTATGTTGTTTGCAGGTATGGTCGAGTACAAGATGCCTAGAGAGACTTATGGTATGCTTATCAGCTTGGAGGCAATGATTTGAGTTGACTAGTTTAACGTTAATTTTCTGTATAGAATTTGTATAATAACCTGGTTCATTTATCCTTCAATGTAAATAAACCAAGTCACTTCTAAGAACCCATTTGACTCCCTGCTTTACCAACTCCAGTTCATGTAATAAGCAATCATCGCCATGCTTATGTAACAACAGCATGCCCTTTTTGGGGTGCACAGCAATTGGATCTTCTTTCCTTTTACCATTAGCTGGGTAGAAGACTGTATCACCGCCCATAAATTCGTCACCGCCGGTCAAATATATCAACAAAGTCCACCTCGTTTCTCCTTTGGTCGGCTTTGATTTTGCTTGCGATGTGTAGATCTCTGCTGATACGCTCTCATCAAAGTGCTTCCCAAAATAATGGCCCTCAGTATATCTGTATATGCGAAGTTGTGGATTCAATCCGATACAGTCACCAAACTCTCCAAAGTTGTCGGATAGCTCATACTCGCCTTCGCCCTGTATGGTCTTCATCAAGTATTGGTGTAAAGCTTGGGAAGTCTTATGGTCCGTTACCAACGATCTATCGTTCACCCTTGCCGCATACTCTTTCGAGTTCATCAAGGGTGTCGTTGTCATTTCCAAAGATGAACCGAAAGAGTTTATAAGTTCATTGCATATCTGTGGGGTGAAGAATTTCTCAATTGTTATTATCTGATCTTCTGAAATGGTGTACACAGGTGGTTGGAATTGAGGATCTTTGGATAAAAACACAATAAATGGATTTGGAAACTCATAGTCTGGTCGTCTTGGCTCGTCTCTGATGTGTTTCTTAGACTTTTTAGCCATATCACATATACTGTATGAATGATGTTAATACCTCCAGTGTGTGAAGGTTGATACAGCATAGTATATTTTATATATTATCAATTTTACTACAGAGTGGAAAAATCTCAAAAAGCCTAACAACACCAAGAATGAATTTGAACATATTTATAAAAAAACTCAACAAAACAAAGGTCTCTCTCTCTGACTTGAAAGATGTAGGCTATCATACTATCTCAAACTATCTCAAACTATCTCAAACTATCTCAAACGATTTCGAACGATTCTAAATGATTTCACACTATCTTAAACTACAAACTACCTCGTGGGCGGTAGACTCCTTTTAAGAGCTCCTGCCTCTCAACTACTCGACTTATACCTTGGCTGATGCTCATAAGCATTTGGGCTCGGAACTCTAGCCAACTTTTCCATCCTGGTCAACTTTTTCTTACTATCGTGGTTCTTATGATCATGTTTCCTATCACTGCTGTTGTGGTTGCCGCCATCGCCATTTGGCTTGTCAGAGCCACTGTCGCTGTCGCTATCACTGTCTGAGTCGGATGAGCATGAGCAGCTGTGCTCGTCCTCCGACTCCTCCCCGAACTCCCGCTGTGGGTGGAAGATACAACACACTAGTATTACAGGCAGGCGATGTTAGTATAAAGTTCTGCTTTTGCACTGCAAAATACACCGCAAATATAAGCTCACTGCCCACTCACCTTTCGAAGATTTTTTGCCCATGTTTTCATTGTCTATCACATCATCAGTCCATGCAACTCTTGGTTTGGATTTGTTCTTTTTGCCTTGCTCTTCCTTGTGATTTGTATTGTCTGATGGTTCTCCAACTAGGTGTAACACAGCCTGGTTGGACGCTTGATTCCCTTCAATCACTATTGTTCTCGATCCGCTCTGCTCGCTCATTGTTATTGGTACTGGTTTGATGGATTCACAGCTAAGGGACATCCTGATCATCCTTAAAACCACTTCTCTTGTACTCACACAACATATTTGACTGAGCTCGATATATTACAACCAAATAAGGCAATTTGCAAATTGTTCTACAATAGGAAGTCTGTGATGTTGTAGTGGCTTTTTTTTTTTCCTTCATTTGCTATACAGAAGAGAATTTCAAAAACCAAACCCAAGCACTTCGAAGTTGAAGACCATTTATTCAGATTATCAATCAGAAAGTCATTAAAAGATACCTCTTTTTGTGTAATTAGATTCACGTTTCATCAAAAGACTAGAAGAAAAAGAAAAAAAATGAGTTATACATTCACCTGGTAAGTATTATCGCATGTCAGTCAATTGACAGTTTTCTTAGGATGATGTGGTGGTGGGGTCTTGTGGCCAAACAGTGCATCGTCCAGCGGCTTGAGAAAGAACAATATGACTAACGGTGTTGTGTTTTGGCTTTTGTGTTAATTAGGGGTCCAGGTCCATCCGAAGTTATTGTCACGGGTACTTTTGACAACTGGTCCAAGTCATTGCCTTTGGTCAAGACCTCAACTGGCTCGTTCGAGTTGACAGTCCCATTGGATATCACAGACAAGGTTTTTTTCAAGTATGTGGTTGATAACGACTGGGTCGTTTCAAAAGACTCCGCCATAGAGAAGGATGAGAGCGGTATTGAGAATAACGTTTTGTACGCAACTGACCTCGTTTCTGCAGCCTCGCTGGATAAAGCAATCATTCCAGAATCAGGCTTACCGATCGCTGCGGCCACCTCGTCAGAGCCAGCAAAGATCTCAACCTCTGGTCCAAAATCCAACAAGAAGAAGGTCAAGAAGTCGAAGAAAAAGGTCAAGAAGACCAACGCAAAGGGTACTAATGGCTCCGCCAAAGAGGCATCGCCAGTTCCAACCACAAGCAGCGATGAGGTTTCTGATGCACCAGCTGTTTCAACCACCGTTCTCCCATCAACAGAAGGTCAACAAGAAACTTTAGGTGAACCTGGTGTTGTTGTTCCATCCAACCCAGAGTCAATCGAAGCTTTCAACACCGTTTCAACTGTTGACCCAAAGAGCTTGAACGTTGAAGAACCAGTAGAGGAAGAAATTCCAGTTGCCACAACAGAAGCTCAACAAGAAACCTTGAGTGAGCCGGTAGAGGAAGAAACTCCAGTTGCCACAACAGTTCTTCCATCGACAGAAGGTCAACAAGAAACCTTGGGTGAACCAGGGATCGTCATTCCAGAGAATCCTCAATCAATTGAGGCTTTCAACACCGTTTCAACAGTTGACCCAAGGACTTTGAATGCAGAAATCGAAGCTGAAGAAGCTGCTGAGGCTGAACAACCAAAGACTTTGGATCCATCTGCTGGTGGCCCAACCCCTGACCCGGAAACTGTCACCGAGGAAGAGCCAGTCGTTGTTGAAGAGCAAACTTCACCAGTTGTCGAAGAAGAGGCAAAGCCTGTCAGCGATGAAAAGGTTGTTGCTGCTGCTTCGAAAAAGGTTACCAAGAAGGCCAGTAAGGAACCAGTCAAGGAAGAAAAGAAGAAAAGAGGGTTTTTCTCCAAATTAAAGAAAGTATTTTCCTAAAGAGAAGGGAATTTATCATCACCAGTAGCAGTAGCACTGTGATCTTATTGGATTTGTCCTTCGTTTAACAATTTGTTTCTCTTTTCTTTTCATCCACTATTATTTATTACTTCCTTCAAAACTCGACTTTCTTTGTGCCATCTTTAACTTTTGGAAAAAAAAAAAAAGGAAAGGTTAGGCTGAATTGAAGCATACAAGATTCAACCTTGCGTGGGTGTTGCCATCTTCTTTTTGAAGTACTCGGCTACATCTTTTCAGTGAGGTGAATCTCCGATAATCTAATTACTGCTTAATCTTCTCTTTCTAATAACATTTTCATGTTTCTTGTGATTTTTGATCTTTTGATTCCTTTCTGTTTGAATCAGTTTCTTTCACCTATAATTTTTTTTTTTTTTGCTCTTTATTCTTTGTAACTATATTCTGTTTTTCAAACGTTAAGTTATGTCTGGTAAAGTAAGCTCATGTTTTAGACAGATCTGTTCAGTTTGTTCAGTTTTTTCAGTTTTTTCAGCTTGCTTTCCAGACTAAGAGTTAGAAAATAAAACAAAAAAATAATTCAAGCCTCTTCCTGTGAACAAACCAGTAACATGTCTGGGGTATAGAGAGTACACCAATGAGTGCCACAAACAGTTCATATACGAACATAACCGAGGAGGACCCAGTGATAGTTGTGATCTACAGTAGTAGAGGTGAGGAAACTGTTCCGACGGAACACGCCTTTTAGTGGTTGTGGAGAATGCAGCGCTCACCAAAAAAGTAAATTTCCTCAACCGTTAACTATTATTATTTCCTACTCTTTAAGTAGGACTTTGAGAATCAAGACATTGAGATTGACGATGTTACTTCTGTCAATCAAGCAACCAGATATCGAAAGATAAGAATGTCTTGGGCTACCGATAAACTGATACGAAGGTTATCAGAGTGTCGTTAGTCTTCCAGCTTATCTTTATCTGACGTGCGAGAGACCCTAGAATAGAGTTTTGATGCGTTCGATAGTTTGGAGACCCTGTCAGTCGAGTGTGAGTGCAAATAGATGCTTCAAAGGCATGGCAAGGGACGACACCATGGGCTCGGCATACGGTAGACGTAGAGTTGATGGATTCTCGTACTCACAAAATGCTCCCTCTGTGTTTCCAGTGTCCAGCAACATGTTTGCGAATTGGGGGTTTCCGTTCATACGACTGGCTGGCTCTGGAGCCACGCCCACGGTTCCACATTCTTGACGCCTACAAGGGTGCTGGGAGGCATTGGCACTAGGCCAAAAAATGAACTAACCTCTCAACACTCACCACTAGACGCTCTTCCATCCCAGTATCCCAGTCAGCCCAGCACATCCTCCCAGTCCAGCAGCTCCACCGGCTGATTGGGTAGCGGCGTCGACGCTGTGGTCCTATTGTGTGTGTGTCTTTTCTTTTTTTTTCCCACCCACGAGACATCCAACCATCTGCTGCTTCCTGTTTCCATATTTGGGGTTTGAAAACGGGTTCCCACCATAACTTCTTCGGAAAACGGTTGGACAGCCAAACGCTTCTTGATCAACTTGGTCTCTATTGCGATATTGTTGCAACTTCTGCTCATCAAAAGAAAAGTTTTTTTTTTTCCACCGTGGTTTCTTTTGATTGTCAACCTCGAGGAACCTCACTAGACACTCGGAAACAGCAACCGAAAACTGAACAAGTGGATTCGTTGTCTCACAACGAACGAGGTTGGACATCTACACTTGTAACACCTTAGACCTACAGTGCAAATGAAGCATCTCCTAGAACCGCTGAAGTGGATCCCTTTCCTTGAAGCAGGAAAGCAAGAACGAACCTTCGCAACCACCCACGCAACCAGCTGTAGCCTGAGGCTGTTGCAGCACCTGATCCCGTCTTATTAAGGAGGCAAAGCTACGGGATTTCCTCAATTCCTTGGAATTCGAGTGTTGAGCTTGAAACTTGTTCTCCCAGCGTAGCTGTAATGCCGTTTTACTGATGGAAAGTTGCAATGAAAGTGTAGCGCCAGACTTTTCTTTTTCTTTGTGGTACACTCTAGTTTCCGCGGTCAAACCGCGCGAGGATTGCGATTCCCTCGTAGCGAGAGTACCACGAAGTGCTCTGGACACTGACACTGACACTGGCCACAGACAGGTGTGGATAACGCAGCAGGTGCTTTGCTCGGGTGTGTTGGTGGTGGGCCTGGTGGGCCAGTCTGGCGGGTGCTTGTTTGGAACGGTTTCCACGTAGCTGGAAAGTCAGGAGACATAGGAAAAAGAACGGAAACTCTTGCTGCGCTTACTCATCTAACCCTGCGGCACCCTGACACACCCACCCAAAAATAATGCGAGAATTTGCTGACAATTTGAAGAGTTCAAAGATGCTTGGTGAGACTTTTGGGAATTTATGCAGTCTTAGGAGATTTTGGAAAGTCATCTGTGATAAGCTGTAGACTTTATTTTCAAGAATAAGCAGGGAGAATCTTGCTCTAGAGTAGTGAAAAAAAAAAAAAAAAAATTACCAGACAGAAGAATTTTGCCAAGGTATATTTAACGTTCAAATTTCCTTCCATCTTCTGATAAGAGTTTCTCGTTTTTCGTTTCTTGTTTGAACAGGGAAAAAAAAGAGATATATAGAGTTTGTTGTGCCAACTGTACTCTGATCTTTTTGAAAAGTTGCTCTATCACCGTTATCGAGAGAACCCCCAAGAAACTAGTTGCTGAAAAGGTATTTTTGATGAGTGTTCCACCGGTTAACATTCATCCTCTCAGCACTGCTGAGTTCTATCCAGACATCCCAAAGACGGCGGATGTCGAGGAGCTGGAACCAAGTCCTTCGTCGTCTGTGGTTGAAGACGAGAAGAAGATCGAGCTGAAGGAAGTGATTGTGTCTGATTTTGAGTTGGCACAGACGTCCAGCTCTTCGAGTGCCAACAGCTCTTCGTACTTGAACAGAATCATCAGATCGTACCCAAAGTGGAGGTGGGTTGTGCACTTGTTCTGGGCTTTGTTCTTCACTGCATGGTGGGTCTCCATCCTTGCTCAAGACAAATTCAGACATTTATGGATCAAACCATCTTTCTTGTGGGGATTCATCTTGTTCAGAATCCTCACCTGGTACGTTCCAGTCCACAAGTGGATCATGGCTGGTGCCGCATTCATCTGGACAAGGCTAATCACCGTTAGAGACAAGTACATTCCAGAAAAATACGAGGCCAGAGAAGGTTTTTTCATCAAACCAAGGTTGCTTGCAGGTGCTCTGGTAACAATCGCTACCATTTTAGTCGGTGTTTTCGTTCCAGAAGAAACCGTAGACTCAAGGAGAAAGGACAGAGGTGTTCCATTCTTTGGTACCTGTGTAATCTTGTTCGTCTTGTATCTTACAAGTCATAACAGATCAAGAATCAACTGGAGAACTGTTATTTCCGGTATGTTGATTCAATTCATCATTGCTGTTTTCGTCTTGAGAACAAGTGCAGGTTACGATTTGTTTGATTTTATTTCTTACTTGGCTAGAAAGTTATTGAGTTTCGCCAAAGATGGTGTTGCTTTCTTAACTACTACCGCAATCTCAACTCAAACATTCTTCTTCTTCAGTGTCTTGCCAGCCGTTATCTTCTTCGTCTCATTCATCCATATTTTGTACTACTGGAATATCATCCAATGGTTTGTTGCCAAGTTCTCGATCTTCTTCAGATGGGCATTGGATGTCTCAGGTGTCGTTGCTGTTGTCTGTTCTGCTTCTCCTTTCATCGGTCAAGGTGAATCTGCTATTTTGGTTAAAAACTTATTACCTTTGTCAACAAAGGCTGAAATTCATAACATCATGTGTGCTGGTTTTGCTACAATTGCTGGTTCAGTTTTAGCTTCGTACATCAGTTTGGGTTTGAATCCGCAGGCTTTAGTCTCATCATGTATCATGTCAATTCCATGTTCGATGGCTACCTCTCTGTTGAGATACCCAGAAACTGAAAAATCATATACGTACGGAAATGTTACAGTTCCAATCGAATTTGAAGAATCCGAAGACAAGAAACCAAGAAATGTGCTTCAAGCATTCTCCAACGGTGCCACATTGGGTGTCGAGATTGCTTTGGCCATCTTGACCAACTGTTTGTGTGTTATTGCACTTGTTGCTTTGATCAATGCTGTCTTGACATGGTTCGGTGGATTCTGGAGGATTCATGATCCAGATTTGACATTACAATTGATGTTGGGTTACTTGTTGTATCCATTAGCTTGGTTGATTGGTGTTCCAAAGGCAGATTGTTTGACTGTTGGTAAGTTGATCTCCATCAAGATTATTGAAAACGAATACAATGCATTCAGTTACTTGACTACTACTGCCCCATACAACGAAATGTCAAACAGAGCTACATTGATTGCCACTTATGCTTGTTGTGGTTTTGCCAATTTGGGTTCAGTCGGTCAACAATTGGGTGTCTTGGGTAGTTTGGTCCCAACTAAGTCAAAATACATCGCCGAATTGATCATGTCTGCTTTGATCACAGGTGCTATTGCCACTCTTTTATCGGCTGCTGTTGCCGCTATGGTTGTCCATGACTTCAGTGGATTCACCAAT
Organism: Peterozyma toletana; assembly: GCA_003706045.2. Classification (NCBI taxonomy): domain Eukaryota; kingdom Fungi; phylum Ascomycota; class Pichiomycetes; order Alaninales; family Pachysolenaceae; genus Peterozyma; species Peterozyma toletana. Next base: position 258,774 of record PPKG02000010.1, on the reverse strand, counting down.
ACGAGTTCTTAAATAGTAAAAAAAATTGTTTTATTTTATGTGTTGTGCTAATCTGTCAGTCTTTATTGTTGAATTTGGGTTAGCCCTGAGTTCCATTTCAAATATATTGAATTGTACTTATTCGTTCTCTCTTTAAATATCTTCCAAGCACAACAGAAACCTGCCCGACTTATGAATGTTCCGTTGATATCACATATAATAAGCAAAAGGGGAACAAATATCACCAAAGTAATAAGCCTACAAAACTAGTCGTGTTCAATATGCTGATTATCTAATTATGTTCAAAAGCCCGTCCTGTTAGCTACTTGCTTGCTTCGCCCACTTGGTTGAGGTTGAGCCAAACAGGTCAATTAATTGTGCATAAACGAAGTTAATATTTAAATTCTGGCTCAAAAGTCAGAAATCAGTCTTCAACACTTTCGAAATCCTGTTCTGTCACGAAACATCGAGTATAGCCTCAATGATTCTCTCTCTATCGATACAAACTATTTGAAAAATTAGGGGAACAGCCTAAACTAGGTTTGAAAAGCTTCTAGATATAAATATTGAGTGAGATCTACTAGGTCTTACAGCTTCAAAAGAATAGCAGATAGCAAGGTTCAAAGGTATCAAGAGACAAAACGTCATGTCGTACACATATTCAATCTCCAGTTGGAGAAACATTTCAATTATCCAAATAGCAGTTTTTGCAGCTTTAATGTTATTCTATTTTCACTTGATTTACGTCATAGTCAAACACCAAAAGTTCAAGAGCTTCAGAACCTGTTTACTAATGTTGGGTGTATTTGTAGCCTGTAAGTTTGCTGGTGGGATTTGTTCGTATTTAACCATGAAACACATGGGTGTAAATGTTAATACTGGCTTGTCGATTGCATCGATTGTGTTGGATTCAATTGCAATTGGGTTCATTATTCAGTTGTGTTTATTCTTCTTGAGGTATATCGATCAGTCCGAACCTTCAGATTTTTGCGAGGAAGTAAGTTTGGGTATGGATGATGAAGAAGAAGATTCCATCACTCCGCACAATATGCTTCCAAACTCATTGATAATTTTCAAAGTAGCCAATTTGCTTATCAATTCTGTCAAAAAGTTGTCAATCTCTAGAAGAAGGAGAGCTTCAAATTCTTCTTCCTCGCCGAAAACTTCAATCTACAGTTTTGTATTCTTGGAGTACATTATTGATCGAATTCTTATAGTCTCAATCATCATCTATACGGTAGGATACTCGATTGTGGGAACAACATCTTCGACCAAAACGGCCGGAAGAGGCTGCATTATAGCAGCATCATTCTTGTTCTTAGTCACATTGATTTTGATCTCTATCTTGATCATGTACAAGTTGAGAATCCATTTGAGAACACCAGCACGCTCGATATCACACGGTATCATCAGCGACATTTTTTTCTTCTTGATCGTCTTGATGCCATTCTATTTCGTTAGGGTGATCTTCTCGATATTGAAGGGCTTGGATAACTCATCCAGGTATACCCCTTTGTTTGGTGATTGGAAGCCTTATGTTGGGATGGCCTTAGTTCAGGAAATTTTCATCTGTTTGATGATGTTGACTCTTAGCGAAATCACTGTCTTCAATGAGGGGTCTTTGCAATCAGTTACAGGAAGAATATTCGCCTGAATACAAATTCTTTTCTGTTGTCGTATTCTTCAATATTCATATTGTTCTGTTCATTTTTCTTTATGTAATCAACGTCAATGCTAGTACCCAACACTATTGCCTTGCGGCTGAATTATCTCACTTGTGGTAGGTACTATTCTTCGTCTCTTTGACTTTTGACGGCAGATTGTTAACAACTAGTGTCTGGAAACAGACAAACTCCCTCTATAAACCTTTGGTCTCGGCCATTTTTGCACCTAACACTCTTTGAGTGCCTAATTATCATATTTTCCAAACCAAATGGTGGTTAAAATGCTGGATTGGTACTCAGACTCAATCAAAGAAGATCCGATCCTGCCAGTGACGCAAAAAAAACCCCAAAAGACAAGTTTCACTGATGAGAGTTGAATGACATGCCTGATGAGTCTCGACTACCAATAGTTTCACGTCTTCCCTCTAATATGTTATTCTACTCATCATGATTGGACTTGGTTTACAGCTCTTGAAGTTGTGCTCGGTAAAGTGGAGGTACCAAAATCATCCCGCGTTACAAGAAAAAAAAAGTGACATCTATAAATGAATCAATGAATCACTAAATATCTGGAATTAGCTGTAAATGATACATTGAGAAGCAACAAGTGAAGATGCTGAATGTCATAGTTGATGTGCTGAAGGGTATTGGATTGGGCCTCAAATTATCATACCCCCATCTATTACATGCTTATGTGTACACTCCAATCGGTCTTATCCTAACACTATGTATCTTGTATGGTGTCAATGAGGTAATCAAGCTAACAACGGTCGACTTTCCGGCTTCAGTTTGTCTCATGTTGATAAACTTTGGGTTTTTGCTTTGCTGCAGCAAGATATTGGGTAAGAAGAAAACAGCTGCGATTATAAAAATAGTCGAAATACCTGCTGGATTTTCGTTGAGATGGATCAATATTTTTTTCACTCCATCATTCGTCACATTACCGCTATCGGATAAAATCTCAGCCAGGGAGGCTTTCATAATAGCTGCTGTGTTTGTTATTGGATACATAGTGATGAGTGCCTTCATTGCGTACTGCTGTGTTTGGCTTCAAAAATTGTTGGGGTTGAACAAGAGGGATTTCATCGATGATTCAGTAGTGGAATCGCAGATGAGAAGATCGAGTTCTGGAGATCAACGTGGCACAACAGACTCATCGCTCAGTCAAGAATCTCACATTAGCATTGAAATGGATAATATTTTACCGATAAATTCAATTGGAGTTGGAGAGGGGACATCGAATATGGATGAGATACAGAGAAAAAAGTCGATTGAAATTCTCAAAAAGTCGATAAGCCATTCGAACTCAGAAGTCGTCTCTCAAGTTGAAATAAGTATACCCACAACTCTTCTACCCGTACCTTCAAAGCAGAACAACCCAAGTATAAACATTTCGTTGGAGGAAGATTCATTCAACGATGCTGAGATCAACGATAGAGAGACTTTGGTCCAATATGTTCATGATTTACCAGATAGGTCAAAATGCATCTCATTGTTCATAACAACGTACATGGATTGGATTATGTACTCCATTCTTTTCATTGTTGGTATTCCGATCTATTTCGCATGCAATTATGCATTACCTCTACAACTACCAATTGGTGTGTTGGCATTCTTCACAGCAATGTTAATCAGTCCCAAGTGGAGAAGGTTTTTTCATCCTATTTTGGTCTCGGTTGCAATGGTTTTGGTCATATACTATGTCTTTGTTGTCATGAAAAGGGATGGTTTTATGGATACATTACGTAGATACAAGACTGGAAGAAACTATCTCTACTTGTTCAACCATAAGAAGGGTACAACTTGGCCTGGTGCTGGCGATGTTCTCTCCACATTAATGGATATCTCAATCGTTTCACTTTCGCTTCCAATGTTCCAATATAGAGACGATTTGAGGAAGCACTTCTTTGTATTGATCCCACCTGTTCTCATATGTTCTTTTGGAAGCTTTTTTGTTTATCCTGTACTATGTTATCACATCGGAATTTCATCTCAAAGATCGTTAGGATTTGTGGGAAGATCAGTCACATTGGCACTTGGTACTCCTTTGGTGACAGCGCTTGATGGATCCATACCTTTGATGGCTGTGTGTACCATCGTTTCTGGTATTTTGGGTGTCTTATGTGGCGAACAGATGATGGGAAAGTATTTCTTCAGGATCAGAAAGGATGACTATGTAACAAGAGGCGTTACTTTGGGTGTTAACTGTGGTGCTATTTCCACTGCTCATTTATTAAACATAGATCCAAGAGCTCTGGCCATGAGCAGTTTGAGTTTTGTTATATTCGGAACAACCATGGTCATTTTGGCTGCAATTAGGCCTTTAGCTCATCTTATTCAAGGTTGGGTTAATTTATAAGTTTACCTTCAATGCTGTCCTGCGCCAAGGCTGTCTGTATTATTTATAGTTTCCATCAATTCCAATATGCTGCAATACACTGTGACTAGTTGAATCACTGTAGGTTTATACTTATTCAAATTCTTCAACCATCTTAGAGTGAATATATAATTCAGTTTGAAAACATACCTTCTTCCCTTATGTGAATCCCTTTTGAAGAATTCCAAAACGCGCTGGGAAAAAAAAATGCTGTGTTTACAATTTTGAAGCTAAAAAGATGTTTACCAATTGATTCTGCTCATCAGACCGAACCCTATATGAATCACTGAAGATAAAAATGTCTACTGCTTCACTGCTAGAACTGAAGAGAGCAAAACTTGAAGAGCTTAGAAGGCGGCGTGAAGAAAGATCTAAGCTATTATTGACGAAAAATGACGAGCGAATTGAAGCTGTGAATAAGTTGAAGGAAGAGGTGATTGGTACCATCAGACCCGATAGCAAGTACGTGTCTGTGTCAACGCAGGTAGATTTTGTTGATGAGCGATTGGGAAATTTCAAAAATGTCAGGGATGAGATTTCTTACGATAAATCAACTCAAACAATAGATCTTGATATAGAAAAGGATGCCGTACTAGACGATTCAACAATAAAAGAAGACAAGGGACTCGAAGAACAGCAAGTTGTCAAGGAAGACAAAGTTGAAGACACTAGTGATCATATTGGAATAATTGAAAGCCTAGATGAAGACAAGTTGGTGGAATTTCTAGGGAAATCACTGGTGAAGATAAACAGAGCATTTTCAGTGAACGATGATTGGTTATATAAAGATTACAACGCTTCAGATCCTATGAAAGTTGAAACGCCCACGGATGAATCGTATGTGGCGAGTTTACAAAGCAAGTTGTATCATGAGACGGTGAACGATAAATCAATCACATCGATGGACTGGTCTCCTTTCAACCCGGAACTATTAGCGGTTTCATATTCGAAGTTACCTCCCCAACAGATTTATAAGAACAATTCAGACTCACCAAGAGGTTTAATAATCATATGGAATACGAAATTTAATTTAGCAGAAACCTCGCTTTGGTGTGATACTGAAATTTTGTGTGTCAAGTTTGGCACTCATCAAAAGTCCACAATATTTGCATCAGGTTACAGCGGAAGTATACTTAGATACGATTTGAACTCCAATTCCAAGTTTCCAACTACTAGATCGCCACTGGGGTTTAGATCAAATTCACATTCACATCCCGTTTTTGATATGATCCAGTTGAACCCACTAAACTTGAAAAGCGGAGACTGTGGCAGTCTTTTGACTGCTTCAACGGACGGTAAAATTTGTGAGTGGTCGCCGTTATTGCTTGATAAACCTCTCAGCACACCACTGAAGTTGAAGCCCGAGTTGAGCAGATATGATGAGAGTATTATCAATGCCATGTTAAGGTTGACGAACGGATCCATCTTGGTTGGTGGTCTAACACTCTCAGTAATGGATAAGACTCATGAATTTAAAAAATTTGAGCAAAACGATGAACAAGAGGTCCAAGCTACCGCTTCCATGGTGACAAGTTTACAACAATACCCGGATCACAAAAACTTAAATCTGAGCAAAATATTGTGCTCAACCATCGAACAAATCAGTTTGTTTGACAGTGCAGGTACAAAATTGAGACCAGACTTCAGAAGTGACTCAATAATTATGGATGTTTCATGGATAGATCAAAAGAGATTCGTCGCTGCTTGTGGAGAGCACTTGGAATTTTTCAACGTTGAAAAGAATTCAACTTATTCGTACCACCAAATAAAGACAGAATCATTTCTAAACAGATGCAAGATCAACAAGGATATCCTTGCTGTTGGTGGATTGGATGGTGTTTTACAGTTATTCAAGTTGAGATTGTGATATAAGTAGTGTATAATTAATTAATTATGTTTAATTTTTTTTTGATTCTTGAGGACAACTTGAACGTCAAAGTACAAGATCAATATTGATTAATCCAATTCAAGTTTTCAAGAATTATAGATATTGAAGATTTGAAAGACTGATCAGACAATTATCTTGAGCAGCAACAGAAAATGTCTAGAAATTTATTGGAAAAATCATTGGATGAGATCATTGGGGAAGATCCATCTTTCAGAAGAAGATCAAGAGGCGTAAGTCCATCTAACAATTTCAAATAACTCACCGTCATATAGCCACAAAGACAGCACTAACAATCTCTCTCTCGTTTTTGATTGAATTAAGTCATCCAATAGAGGAATACAACGTGGTGTTTACAAATCAGTACGTTGAAATATACCAGTTTCAAATTTATATTTAGGCACGTATACTAACGGAGGACACCTTTTTGCATTTATCAATAGAGGGGACCATCAAGAAGAGGAGGAAGAGGCTCATACAGAGGACCATCATACAGATCATCACACTCTTCATACACACCACACAACGATCCACCAGTCAACAAGGAAGTTGAGTCATTGAGCAATGGTAGACCATACCTTAGAATAACCAATTTGAACATTGACTTAACAGAGAGAGACATCAAGGAGTTATTCTCAAAGATTGGTGAGGTTTCATTTTGTCTCATGGACTATGATACCCAAGGAAATAGTAAAGGCGTCGCATATGTAGGATATTTCAATCCAGAGGACGGAAGACTGGCAATTGAAAGTTTTGATGGACGTAAAGCTGCCGGTCAAATAATCACAGTTGAAGATTACACGTTGAGGTCAAAACCACTCACAGAAAGAATCTCAACAGCACCAAGACACGAGAGGAGAGAAAGACCAGCTAGGCCACACAAAAAGTCTGTCGAAGAGTTAGATGCTGAGATGGATAGTTATTTTAACTCGACTAATGAGGATTCAAAAGTTGATAAGTTGAACAATGACTTAGACAACTATATGGCTACTGATGAGACAAATAAGAGCTCTCCATTTCCATCTGTTGAGTGATATTTATCGTTAAAATTTTGTATTATATGTCCCCAGGAAAATTCAAAAAAACTTTTAGTAGCTTGTTTTTAGGTTTGCAAATTTCATGTGTTTCTATCTTCTTTGTTTTTATGTTTAGAATGTGATTCCATAATATGTGGCACATTTTGATATGTAACAAATAGCCTTTGGATAGAAAGTCAATGAGAAAAAGGATTGTTTTACGTAGTTGAAAGGCAGTATGGGCGACCACATTTCAGGTTAATTGAAACTTAGGAATATAAAAACATTGCAGTAAAAGACTAGATATACAAGAATTGTTTTTTGTGTATTTCTTTTATTACTATTACTTGGTATAATGATGAAAAGATTTATAGAATATTAGTGTGATGAGTTTAATGACCACCTGAACCTAATTCAACAGCCTTTGGACAGTTTAAAGCTTGCTTTAATGAACCGTAGATGGTGAATTGTAATGAGGTCAAGGTACCAACCATGATCAATCTTGTTGGTAAACCAGCGAATGAACCCTTGATACCTAATTCCTTAGCTAATTGACCTAATAAACCGATAGTTGATTGACCTGGAGCCTTCTTGGTCTTGTTAACCTTTGACAACAAAGTATCAGCTGGTTGAGAAACAATAGCGGCAGCACAACCAGCGATAACACCTGATAACAAGTTAACACCGGTAGCAGCTGAGGATGACAATTGGTCTCTTGGAGTTGGGATAGCGTTGTAGATGGCATCAGCAGCAATTTCGAAAGTTAAGAACTTGGCAATGTTGTATGGGATTTGCTTGAACAAGATTGGGGTGAAACCGTTGTAGAATGAACCGAGACCTTCTTCTCTGAAGATTCTTGAGAAACCACCGACCAAACCGTTGGCGAAGTTTGGTTGTGAGACCAATCTAATTCTGGTAGCTTCCAAAGGACACAAGGCGATATCAGCAAAAAATTCAGCAATGGCAGCTGAACTGATGTAGACTGAGTTCTTGTAGTTTTGGGCGGTTTCGTAACCCAAGACGTCGATGAAGGTCTTCTTGAATAATTCGTAACCTCCAAACTTGAAAGCACCTTGCATGGAGTAACCCAAAATGGTTGGACCCAAACCGGTCAACAAAGCACCAGCACCTTCAGCACCGATGATTTGCTTGAATGAACCGATCATACCCTTGTTGTAGACAGTTGGTTCTAATTGGATTCTGGTCTTGACAACATCGATTGGGGTCATTGAACCGTGGGTAACACCGCAACCAATGGCACCGGCCAAGGCAAATGAGGCGTAATCACCAACGGTGAATTGTGGAAGAACTGGAGAAGTAGTAGTAGCCATTTTATATATGTATCTGATGAGAAACTTAAGCTCTTTTGAAAGATAAGGACTTAAAACTCGCTTGACAGCTGAAACTTTTATATTTCAATGAAACTACTGAAGAAAGTTCGAAAAGAAAAGGTTGAAAAAACGGTTCCTAACCTTGTGGATCTGAATTTTTTTTTTCCCGCAAACTCGACTCTCATTGGGCGATACGGGAAGATCTAGTAAAACAGAGTGTTACCCGGCCCAGACACTTGGTTGAGCAGTTGTGCAACCAGCTAGAACAGAAGGTTGCGAGGTATATTAGCAGGTAGTTGGCACTATGGAGTGCCAGGAGTGGTGGTGGCGTCGAGGATCAACCTAGCGATGGCAGGCTTGTTCCACAAGGCAGCCATTGCCGCTCTCTGGGACGAGGTTTTCTTGAGAGTGTCCTCACCTTGTCCCAAAATGATACCGTTACACGAAACCTCAGTGGTGAACCTGCTCCCTCCGAACCTCGAGCTGTACACGGGAAGTAACCTGTGTGTTCCCAAGAGGGCATATAGATCGTTCTTAGCGTTGAAGTCGACCGGAGTATGGTCGTAGCCTTGAATGTTTTTTGGGAACGCGTAGCTCGTGGGTTGCTGAGACGATTGATGTGTAAGCTGAGAGTGGTGATGGGCATCAAGGGTTGGGGCAGCAGCCAAGTTGAAAATCAGCTCTTGGTTTGTCAAGGCTGCCATTGCTGCCCTTTGGCTCGAGAACTGCTTTGATAGGTCTTCGCCAAACCCCAACACGGTACCTTTGCAGTCCACTGTTGAGGTGAAGCACGGCCCGTTTCTGCCCAGGGTGTACTGAGGAGCTGGCAAGCGATGCGAGCCCAAAGTAGCGTATAACTCGTTCTTGGCCTCGATGTAGACTGGGCCGTCTCTACCTTCTATGTTCGATGGGTACAGCTGTTGCTGTTGAGCGCTGCTGAAAGGGGGTGGGGGGTGTTGAGAATCGGCCAGCGTTGGCTTTGGCTTTGGCTTTGGCTCTGGCTCTGGAGAGCCAGGCTCTTCACGTATGAGGTACGAGACCGGCTCAAGCTTTCTTCTCTTGGGTTTGTAGCTCGTTAGATGCTTGTTTTTCATCGCTGCAATACCAGCCATCAATTCAGCATGTTCTTTGGTGGAACCTGTCCCCGTACCCAAAACTTTATCTCCAACCTTACAGACAAGCAGAAAACACGGATCACTGGTTAGCACGTCGAATTCCAAGACAGCGGTCTCGTCCATCTGCTTGAGTGCTTTCTCTAGATCTACTCTTACTGAGGAAAGCAATGGCTGGGTGGATTTATGCTGAGATTCCGCATAGCTCATTAAATCTGGGCCCAACAACAATCTCATCCATTTCTCGATCAGAGCTGTAGAGTATCCGTCTCTGATCAAGCCGCCAACATAGGTTTCGAACAACGGTGAGTATGATTTAACCTCTTCGTTTTTATCTATTTGCAAAAGAGCTGGTAAATCATACTCAACGGCCCAATGGTGTAGTTGCAAGTCCGACAAAAGTTTAGAACAAAAAATGGCGTACTCGCTATCATCGAAGTCTGGGTACTCGCAGTAGACGATGTTGTGGACACAGCATCTCAAAGTTGCTTCTCCCAAATACCGCAACTTCAAACTGGAGCTGCTGAAACCGTACTGGGTCGAGCCGACTTTGTCCCTGCAGAGTACCAGACTTCTGATCGCTGGTGAGCGTATTTGAGGAAGCCGAGGAGGCCAGAGCCCGTTCTCAGATAGGTCTGAGACGGGTTCTGGTGGCGGGAATATGCTCAGTATCTCCACTTCGTGTAACTGCCTTCTTGCTTTCAAGTTGATCCTACTCAACTTGGAGATCGCTAGTTGGTTTCGCTCGCTCAAGGACTTCATCCTAACGGCATACCTGATCAGTGGCGAGTTCAAGCACTCGACGTAATCTCTGGGCAAAGTTGACTCCACCCCATTCGAATCAAGGTCTGCTTTCAACTGATTGTACGACTCTTCCGTGGGCGCCTTTTCCAAGACACTGCCCAATGCACTCTGTAAAGAGCCCATTGACTGCTGCAAGTTCTTCAAGTTTCCCATAGAAAATGGTCCCCCATCCATTGTTGCTCTCGGTGTCAATTACACCCTTTCAACTGGCTCATTTCCCAATGGCGGTTGGTCAAATACATGCTCCTACCTGGTATCACCAGCTCAAACCAGCTAATACCATCAATTGCAGACTTCCTATTCCGGTAATTATTGAAAATAGTAGTGTACCGTCCCAACTCTGTTGAACCAATTGAAATCGATTTTCTAAAAAATGTTGAAAATACGGTACGCAAGAAAAAAAAATCAACATCAAAAGTATTGAATCGAACAAGGGATTAATCAATTGATCAGTCTATACGTGTATACCAGTCATTCAATCAATCACGCAAGAAGCCATATACAATGTTCAGACAATCATTAAGAACTGTTTCAAGATCAGCTAGATTTATCAATGCTAGAACCTATGCTGAGGCCGCCAATCCAGACATCTTGAGAGTGTCCGTTGCCTTACCACATGAGGTGAGTAGAATGCTTTTGAGCGAACGGTGAGAGCACCGCCAGCGCCGCCATGTCCAGCCAATACTAACGCCTATGATATATATTTGTTTGCGACTCCAATAGACCATTGTCAAGGAAAAAGAAGTGTATGTATTTTGCAGAGGGACCGGATTGAGTAGTTTTGACCCTTGTTTAGCAGGAGGGAAATAGCGCCTCTGGGTGGTGGCCAGAAAGACCTGGCCAGAAAGGCGAAGCTGCCAGGCGGATACATCTAAGAGAGGTTGGAAACTGGAAACACTATGAGGGGGACAATACTTCGCTCGCCATTTTGATAGGACACGTCAACCAGCCACATGATACTCGCAATCCCCAAGAAAGTGAAACAAGAACTGTAGAATCTCAACCAACAGGCTTCTAGGGATTTAGACACTCACTTCGGAAACCATTTTGAAAGAATCAGGCCAAATAGTTACTAACTTCGTTCCATTTCTTTTAAAAACTTATAGTACTCAAGTTAACATTCCAGGTTTATCAGGTGACATGGGTATCTTGGCTAACCACGTTCCAATTGTTGAACAATTGAAGCCAGGTGTTGTTGAAATCATTGGTTCAGAAGGAACTGAAAAATATTTCATCAACGGTGGTTTCGCAACAATGCAACCAAGTGGTAAGTTGACCATCTCAGCCATTGAAGCATTCAAGACCGATGCCTTCTCAGTTGAAGCTATTAAGTCACAATTGGCTGAAGCCCAAAAGAACATCTCATCATCAGACGAATTTGTTGCTGCCGAAGCTGCTATCGAAGTTGAAGTTTTGGAAGCTTTGAGTGCTGCTACCAAATAAGTTTACGGACCTCAACACACAGCAAATCACATCATCCCAAAAGAAGAAAACAAATCCCTTCCCCTTCCCAACAACAAAAACAATAACAACACCAACAACATTTTTATTATCTAGATAGTAATTTATTATGACATGAGAGAAGAAGTAAAGATCCAATGAAATATTCTTTTTTAAAAAATCTTTTTCTTTTTGAGCCTACACGTTGGCTATATCAAACTTTGATCGAACGATCGGTTGGCTGTCCACTAACTGTTGCTCCTTGATGTAGCAATGCACAAGCAACTTGATCTTCTTTCCTGTTCATCTAACTTGTAAAGAAATGGAATCCAGATTGGACTTTTTTGAACACAACCCGGACATGATCACCATTGATTGTTTTTATCTTCAGTTCTGCCTCAGCTTCTTGAGCATCCTAATGGACTCTTAATAAACCTTGCGACTGTACTCTGTTAACGTCGTCCAGACGAACCCGAAGTGGAAAAGTTCAAAACACGACACTCCTATTGCGCGTACAACTTTCAGTTGTTGGATCGTCCGATTCAGCAAAAAAAAAAGCGAAAAGGTGTAATATATTGGTTGATGGATTTATCAAAGTCTGAAGGGAAACTCGTAAGATCATCTCAAGAGCATGTCGCAATTACGTTATGACCCTGTTCATGATAATGAGTCACCACAATCACCAATCGCAGTAGCAACGGTCGTAACACCGGTAGTAACGTCGGTAGTAACGTCGGCAGCAGGATCAGTTAACGGTGATGAGAGCCAGAGTAATGAACTGGCGATTCCAAGTCAGCCGTCAAGCTCCAAACTGTTTTCGATTTCAAATCTACTCACTGATGACTCAAATATCAATGAGCTGAACAACGACGACTCAACTATAGTGGAGGATAGCACCACGCCGCTAAAGGCCTTATTGCCAAAAGATACCAAAGAGGCTGCAACGCCAAGTAAGCGTGTGCAATTGTCGAACAAAAGAAAGAAGAAAGATTCAACATCCGAAGCCAACGAGGAACCGGAGAAGAAAAAGAAGCTGTTGAAGAAAAAACCAACATCAACTACAATCAACTCTAGCAATGGAAAAGGTGTTATAGTTTCCTTTCCGGTGAAAGACACATCGATACCATCTGTAACGACATCAGCAGGCTCGAAAGAAGATGTACACAATTCAGCGGCATTGAGTAACTCCAGAACGAGGCATATCAAGAAAAAGGATAGCGAGCCTATTTGGAGAAAGGATATCCAGTTTGAATTTTTGAAACTCTTGTTGATCAATGATAAGCTGGTATTTACAAATCCATTTGGGGCTATCGATATAGATATAAAGTATTGGACTGAATCCTGTAATGGGCTTCAAGTTGATGAAAACGAAGAAGAAGAACAGCAGCATGTGGCTATTGATGAAGCGAATCGAATAAGTTCTGTTGGGTATGACAAAAAACTCACTTTTTTCCAACTATATCTTCTATCGATTCTAAATTCGTCAAAAATCTCCAAAATTTTGAAAGAGAGGTTGATCTTGGATTTGAACTATGCATTCAAGTTCATTATATTATGTTTGTTGGTCAATTTTGGAAGGTTAAATACAACCATAAATTTTGACTATGAGATGAGATCACAGTTGAGAACCTATCACTGCATTCCTGTCCTACAAGTACAAAACCATTTGGTTCAATTTGATAAGACAATTGCTGATGATTTACCACACAATACAAATGTTGTCACCGTTGGTGGAGGGAGTGGGTATACCACAAATACTGTAAAACAATTGCAAGACACACCAAGGTTGAAGACAATTATCAAATCGGTCAACGATTTGAATAACAATCTTATGTGTGGGAATTTTGAAATGTTCTTATCTACTCTTAGATTGGCAAATCAAGATTTCAAACCCTCAAATGTACAAGATGATTCATTTGGGTTGTCTACCAAATTCAACTTAGTCACGTTATTATTCTTACTCTCTACGTTTGAGTTCACTGTTGATGAAGTTTACATCACTGACAGGAGGACATATGAAAAAGCCGATGGTTCTGAAGAACAAGTTCCGTCTGAGTTCTTCAATGAAATCTTTATGAACTGCTCTGTTTCACCTGCTAGTAAAGTTGAAAGACTTCTTTGGTTAATTTATATGTTTAGTGAAACAGTGGTTACCAAAGAATCCAACCATGATAATCCATATGGAGAATTAGACGAACACGGTGAGAACAGAATCCCTTTTGCCAAGATTTTAACTGACGAAGAGCTAACGAAGACCGATATCGATTCGAAGATAGAGGTTGAGTTCGCAGAAGCTATGAAACTGAGAAGGAAGTTGTTCTTGGAGGCTGTTGATAACTTGTCCGATTCAGAAGATCAACAAGATTCTAAAGGTAAAAAGATAAGAAAGAAGAGAATTCATATTACAGAGGATGGTAAAGTCAGGATTGATGATATTGAAGAATTGAAAAGACAAAAGAAACTGGAAGTTTCCTCCACCGTCGATCCTTTGAAGAAATTGAGAGCATCAACAAGAAAGAAGAACAAAGTTCCGGAAGATACGTCTTTGGCAGCAGCGTCGTCCCTGTCGTCCCTGTCGTCAACAACAACATCATCGTCATCATCATCGTCATCCTCCGCTACCACAACAATAGCAACAACTGCGTCAACTACGATAACCAAAGCCGATAAAAAATTTGACGATTACGAACATTTTAATGAGGATGGTGATGTTGACGAATTTCTCTTCACGAGTGATGATTTAAAAATAGATGAAGATGGAGGAATGATTTTCAAGGTTGACAATTTTGAAGATGACTTCATCCACGATGAGTACCTTCAAACAGAGAGAGGTGATGGAGAGCCATTGACGAAACAGCAACTAAAGAGCAACAGGGATAAAATCAAAAGTCGGGTGCTCAACAAGTTCATCCGAAGCTACCTCCGCCTCAAGTTTGACAAAATTAATGATACGAGGTTGAGCATTGGTAACTTAAAATATTTTATGGGATCACCAGACAACAGTAAAGACTCGTTGTCAAGCAATGAGTTTCATAAGATCATTGAGAGTTTGTTGATGATACCCAGCGCCGTTGAAAACGGCCCCGAATCATTGGATGATGAGACCACCAATTTGCCGAGTGGCAGCCCGTATCACAAGTTCAAAGATTTCGGCGAATTCAAATCGAGCTACCACAAGCGGTTGATGAATATCAACAAGTTGGAGTCTTTGTACGAGGTCAACAACTCATCGGCTGAACTAATTAATAGTCTATTTGATATGGTATGAGAGGAGAGGACTGGCGTGCTTGTTGGATGTTTCTTTTTATTTTGCATCTTTTTTCCTCGTGGATTGATTTTACTTGATTTATTTCATTTTGTTGCCCGGTAGGCTCAGTTTTCTCTTGGCCATTTGTAAGTTTAAACGTATGCGAACCTGAGGTATTGTTCTCTGGCTTGTCTTATCTACTAATATGAAGACACTACGATTACGTCACGCTAGGAGAGTGAGTGGGTGAAGTAGAGGAGGGAAACAGGAAAAAGAAAAGAGAGTAAACAGAGGAAAATGTATGTTTGTATTATCAAGTGTGTCAAGTTAACAGAATGGATGGATATGCTCCATCGGTTTTGTGTGTAGTTTTGCAGTACTACTTGAGACTGGAAGATCCACCGATCTCTGGGCCGCCAATCATTTTACCGCTCTAATCTTCACATTCGCGCAACAACACTCAAAGACCAAACCGTATGGAATCTTATGCTGGAGGTCTTTGTATTTATGAATGTGTGTAGGTATATATGAAGTGAAAGACATCATATACTACATGTACACACACATGCTCAAGAACATCTGGTGTTTAGTGACCGCGATAGTCACGGCAACCTCTCTCAAACCTCTGAAACCTCTGAAACCTCTGTGGGATGTGAAACAAACACAAACACTAACAAAACACAAACACAAACACACATCTGCCAAATACCACAACCCATCCCGCCCACCATCCACAACAATCGTAAATCCTCTCAAAACAGTTACAAAACACTTACAAAACACTTACAAAACACTTACAAAACAGTCACTACAAAATGTTGCAAACATGTTTTACATACTCGCTCATTATACACGACCTTTTCCAGAACCGTTCTGCGTTCCTGGTTCCTGAATCTTAGTCTGTTTTGAACGTGCCCTTTAGTGTACGATCCCCTGAGTCTGGTCTGTGGCAGATATACGGGAAAACCGTAGCGTGTTTTTTTTTGCAACATTTGTGTTGGAGACCGAGTTGTCCAGCAGTTATTGTAGGTGTTTCCCGGACATCCCTTCATAGCCATCTAGAAGTGTTGGGATGTGTTCACCTCAAGTATCTTGTCTGCTCAAAGCCATGCCCATACCCTCAGGGGAATCAGAACCACACACAGCAAACGTATTAAACACAGAGACATAATAGAAATCTGGTATCCGCGTCAACAGCTTAGGCTTAATAAGCTGGTACGCGTACCCACTTCAAAGCGTGTCTCCATTTCTCATACTTTCTGGCAGTAGGCGCAGGAGACGATAAGTGCCCCGGTGCACACTACGGCTATGGTGGTGTAATACTGCGTCTCAGCAGGGCAAAAGGCAAGTGGAATTTGATCTTCGAAAAAAATGAAAAATGTTAAAATTGAGAGATCTTCAACAAAGAGATGATGATGAAATGGATGGAAATATTCGAATGTTCATATATATATATATATGTATATAAGCTCACAGATATATTTGAGAAAGCTGGTCTAGGTGGATTTTTTGGAACATACAAGATTTGCAAATAGTTCAAGAAGAACGAATAGAAAACAAAAGAAAATAAAGGCAAGGAAAGGAAAAATCAGAACCGCTCGCATAATAGTGTAACTTGATTCTCACCCACTAATTCATAAGTCACTCACGATAGTATATAACACACAAGATGGGACTCTTAATGGATACCTCAGCAATGGAAGAGAGCGGCTCGCTCTCCTCCTCAACAACAGTCGAGTTCTACGACGGGTTGCAGAGAGGAACAACTTTCACAACGTCAAAATTAACAGTGCAAACATCGTCAGTATCGCCGTTAAGTCTAGAACAGCAGTCGTCAATACTCCTGAGCTACAGCTACTCATATACAGACGATGATGACGCGAGCAGCAGCTCATCCCCAACCTCCACATCTGGTTTGATTTTGACTCTCAGTGAGGGTTCAAACAACCAGGTACATGTGACTTCATCAACTACGGTTGCTGGAAAAACAACTGCAACAGTTTCAACCGCAGAGAACTCCGCTGCCGGCGGGTTTCACACCAAAAATAATAGAATGAACTCAAACAAGATGAAACTCATCATAGGTGGGTTCGTTGGATTGAACATGATCATTGCTAGCTTATAAAGCTTGATTCTCGCTTACATGTTAATGACCCCTTTACACTCATTTGGATACCCCATTTCTTTCATATACACACACACATATATGTACATACACGTATACTCTGGTTTTTTTTCTCAATCTTCTGTTCGGCTTCTCCTTCTTCTCTAACGTCAAATATTAATGGTTTTCTCTTTTCATATCTCTTGATCTATCAAGTTCTTTTCAGGTATATATATACGTTTACATATATCTTGATATATATCACCTCAATAGAGTATGAAATTTTCGGTTTAATCTTTCTATCTAAATTTTTGGGTACTTCGAAATCGTTTTCAATAAATGCCCAGAATTCGTGTATCCGTCTCTCTCTCTCTCTCTCTCTCTTACACACACACTAGTGCAAAAGTAGACGCATTTCAGCCTTTATTATTGTCCGTCGTTTGTCACTGTGAAAGTATACGAAGTTTTCAATTTTGTTTATTAGTTATCCCCTCTTCAAGCTTTTCAACCTTTTCAGTTTCTCCAGCTGTCTTCTCCTCTCCAGTTCCATCTCAGCCACATCATCCATCCGACCTGCTCTACTTGACCTGGATTCCTCCTCCAACACCTCGAAACCTGTAGCCTCCATATCATCGTCATCATCTGAATATCCATCATAATATCTTTCCTCGTCAGCATCAGCATGATGATTCCTCTTAAACATGTTTCTGATCACCGTGCGTGGATCATCTTCATCGTAGTCGGCCTCTTCATCGTCATCTTCAATGAAATCAGACAAATCGGAATCATCCATATCCTCGTCATAATAGGATCTTTTTCTTGTTTTCATCAATTCCTCTTCTCTTCTTCTTTTCCTCTCTTCTAACTTCCTAGCGAGTTCTTCGGATGGACCAGCAATACGTGCTGGCCTTGATGCCACTTTTGATGGTGGGGGTTGTGATACTGATCTTGAATTGGATTTCTTAAGAGGGGATGATGGTCTTTGTGATGCTGGTTGCATTGATCCATTTCTTGGCAATCTCAGATTGTGAAGTTTGGATGATGATGAGGAAATAGATGATGATACCCCACGACGATGATTATTTCGGGTGATTGGTTCTGGGCTTATCGTCCTTGCCTTGATCTGGGTATTTATTGCGAATTTGCTTCCATCCACTTGATCAGCCTCCTTCATCAAATCGCTAAACTTCAATTTCTTGGTACCCTTTGAACTGGATTTTCGATCATTTTCAATTTGACGTTTTAGTAATTCTTGCTTGCTATACTGATTAATTGATGAAGCTCTGTTAGATGTTGAGGATGAGGGCGTTTTAGCGCTAGGCTTGGTCATGTGTGATTGTTGTTTCTGTTTGTTAATGCTCTTCTTTGATTGTGCATCTCTTTCGAGCTGCCTAGCTGCCTTCAATCTGGCAATCGCCGGATCATGTGAAATGATGGTTTTCGGATCTGTTGTCCTGGTCTTCTTTAAGTTTGTGTTCACATTGTTGCTTTGGGGTCTGTGTCGAAGAGTCTTATCGCTTGATGTGATCTGTACAGTTGGTGAAGTCCCATCCTTCTTTCTTTTGACTTCCGACAAAAGGCTCAAGAAACTCATACCTCTCAAGAAGCTTTTAAATTTGCGAGTCTGGAGATTGCTAGTCCTTTCGACCTATATCAATCAATATATGCAAAGTTATAGATAGTTCAAGGGAAATTTTAAAACATGCTCACCACAATTTTTAGTCATTTGAGTAGTCAAGATACACGACCACGTAGATTTCATTATAGGAGAGTAAGATCCCCAAATTGATTATTGAAAGTTCTCAGTGGTTTGAAGTAAAGTTTATATAGCAGACAAGCCTTGTAGTCCTCATACTGACAAAATATTAGCTGTTGGAGATGTTGATAGATGTTGTTATTCACAAGCTAGGTAAAAAGAAAGATTGCTTTTTGATATTTAGCTTCAGTTGGGGATAATTCTTTTAAATTAAATCATATTGGAGTGAAGTAATAGTTTTTGAACAGCCATTCATAACAATTCATTTCATTCCATTGAAAGATTAAAAGTGTTACTCTTCTTTTTCAATTACTGATTTCAATACGCTGAAAGGAACACTTGGCTATCAAATACATTGAACCGAGAAGTTTACAGTTACCATTTCAAAACGATAAATCATTTCAACGTTGTCGGAGGGGGGGGGGGAGGGTAGGGGCACCTGTTCAAGTTTCATGGTGATAAACTTTCTTGAGAAATAATGAAAAATAATGAGAAATAAGAATAAGTAATGGCAACAAATATCGCCTTCAAAACAGGGCGAAAGTATTCCTGGTTTTTTTTATGTGAACGAATTCAGACATTTCTTATTGAGCTTTGTAAGTATTCAGTGAGCTGGGGGCACAAGTTGAATTGATTTGGTTAAAACCTTATTGTTCTTTGGGCAACTGACTGACTGTGCTACTTTTGCATCAAGCTACACGTATCAAAAACTACGTTCATATTCCGACGTACTCAAACAAGAAGGGTTTTGATCAACTTTTTGAGATTTTTCTAGATAGTCAAGACCTAGGAAAATAAGATTAGACATGATTCTCGTGAAATAAACACAATAAGAGGTCACCGATCTGAATTGGTCACGGGGAGGGAAGGTGAAGTTCCCAACAACACTCATCAGTTTGATTTAGAAGGTTTTGGGATGAGGTTATGAATTCAAGATGACTCGTGGCTGGATCCAGAGCTGGTGTCTAAAGAGAAGCCAGTCTGATATTCCGTGAATCCTTGTTTGTGGACTCAAACACACTCAAATAGAAGGCAGAAAAGCAAAGTTAGCGCTTTAACAGGGAATTGGATAGCCAAATTTTAAGTAATAATATTAGAAAAACTCATTTCCTCTTACTTTGTTATTTGATTATATAGTTACACCAAACTGAAAACATAGCACCAGGTATCTTTCTCCTTATACACATGCAATCCATTAAACCACTTAAACAATCAAGTAGCGGATTGGAATATGAATCAATTTGACACCGTAGCCGACAACGCCCATCATGACAAAACCAATACCAACAGCTCTGATAACCCTGAGATATTCTGTACATCATCAGTGGATATAGTTAGTATAAAGACTCAAAAAATGACGTATATATACACACATGTATATACACAAAAACACTTACCCTTCTTATCTGGTTTGGTACATTTGCTGATAAATTGTGAACCTTCCTTGATGAACTCTGTTGGATATTCTGTAAGCTTCTCTAAACCGTCTGCCATTTTTGATATATATATTGATTTTTATCTTAATCTACTTGTATGAAAAGCTCGAATCAAATACCGAATAATTATTTAGATAAGGCTGTATTAAATTGAATACTTTCGTTGATTGGATTTCCATCCATCCCATCTCTCTGCGCTGGCTTCGTATCTGGGTTTAGTTTGATTTTCTGTGGATTTTTTTTTGGATTTTTCAGCACGACTTATTTATCGTTATTGTATTTTGTATCAGCTCGAGATTGCAAAGAGGAAGTTCAAATTTGTTATATTCGTGCTCGTTGAATTTCCAGTCCAGTAAGCAGCGTGTGAGGAGCTTACTCCTCCAATTCTTCTGATGAGCCCTGTATTTGATTTGTCTGCCTTTTTGTTAGACGTTTGCAGGTGGAGAGAGATTGTTGATTTTTAGCAATCTCACCACCACCCCCCAATATAAAAAGCAAAGAAAAACAACCAAGAGCAACCGTGAATATAACAGCAGAGAACTCAGAAAGATCGAGAGAAAGAAGGAACAGATAGAGACGGACAATGCCTGAAACTATGTCCACAACTCCAAAGCTAACCCTCCACTGGCTTGAGCAATCGAGATCGCAGAGAATCCTATGGTTATTAGAAGAGTTAGGAGTTCCATACAATTTGAAGACCTACCCGAGAAATCCAACAACCTTTAGAATCAACGATGACTTGAAAAAAATCCATCCATTGGGAAGATCGCCGGTGTTGGAAGTGATCGAGGAAGGAGGAACAAAGCAGGTGATTGCGGAGAGTGGTATCATTACAGAGTATCTCATTGAGAGATTTGACACCACTGGCAAATTGCAACCATCTTTGGCCTCAGATCTGTTTCAAGTCAGATACTTCGTCCAGTACGCTGAAGCCTCGTTAGAGCCTCCGCTTTTGATCGAGCATATACTCGCAAAGGCCGGCTCTTCGTCGGTTCCATTTTTTATCAAGCCAATCTTATCCAAGATTGTCAAGAACATTAGCCTTCTGTACTCTTCGCCGGAGGTTGACAACCAGCTTTCATTTTTGGAGGCCAGCTTGAAGGAGAACTTTGAGACTGGAAAAAGCTACTTTGTCGGCGAGAGTTTGACTGGTGCTGATATCATGTTGTCATTCCCGTTGATCAGTTTGAAGGGCGCCGGCAGGATCAATGAGGAGAAATATCCCAATTTGATGAGATGGGTGAGCACCATTTCAGAGAGGGAATACTTCGTCAAGGCACAAGAGGTTGCTGATGTGGCTACTAAGGAACTCCATACCAAACTTTGAGTTGTGGTTGTGTTTGTGTAGTGTTTTTGTTTTATGTTTAGTGTTTGTTTTTATGTTTAGTTTTGTGATTAGTTTCATCTTCACTCTCCACAAGCAATATCATGCTTTTGACGTAATCCCCAAACGCCTGAAACGAAACACACTTTACCAATCCAATCCCACCAGCTCATCGCCGGTCCGCTTTCTCATCGTCGGTCTGGGTCGCTTGGTTTCATCGTCTGGTCACGTGCCTATTTTTTCTTTTCGCCCGATGACGATAAATTGACTAATTGCCGTACACACCACAAAACGTTTGGTTTGATGGATGTGAAGAACGAAAAGTCCGACGAGCCAAAGTGTGGGAAGGATATTTCTCCGATCCGATAGAGTGGGAGTGGGAGGGAGAGGGAGGAACGAGAGGTGCAAGGGGAAAAGCACAGAGACAAGGAGATGAGTCAGTGCCAGGAAAAGGTCACTGTTGAATGTGCAGAGCGAGCGGGTGCACTTTTGCTGGTGACTACAGTGCTTAACCGCCGTGTGTTTGGCTCTCTTCCCGTTTGGTTTATTAGCATGGCGAATAAATTTAGACTCCCATTCCGCTGCTGCTGTGAGAAGAAGTCAAAAAAAAAACTGAGACTGTCTCACCCTCACACACGCTACAGCTAAACAAAACAAGCAGACAAATTAATTGGTGAGCGAGTAAACACGTAAACAAGCAAACAGGCAAAACAGTAAACAAACAAACGAACAACACACCACAACCCGCCACTGGCTGAACAAACGTGCGTGCACATCCATCATGGATATGGATACATACACACCACACACACCATCTTGTAAGTAAACTAATTACAGGCTCACTCACTCCTGGCGCGGGGATTACGTAATTAAAACGCGTTCGGGTTTTGACTCATCCGTTTCTATTAGTCACTTTCAGAACAGCGAAAATTGGATATCAAGACAGTCACGTGGAATTCAAAACTCAGTGTTCGGGAGCTGTGGAATTTGGTCTGTTTTGCACGACGTGTGGGGAAAAAGGCGAGACTGACAAACATAGTACGGTGAAACGAGACACCACAGCGTCAGTCTGGCCCCCTCCGGCCGTCCATCCATACACCCGCCCAATCTCATCTACACCCATACATATACACCGTGCCACTGTGCCACACCTCAGCTACGTGGTGTTGGTATAGTGGCTTGCTCACTTCACCTCTGTTTCGTCTCAGTTGCTCAGCATGGGCCAGCACGTTTAAATATAGCGCTGTCGGAACGAGCAATACAATCGCACGTGAACTGTGTTCCAGAACACCCACCTTAACTACTCCGATCATATTGATGATGGAGATTGTGAAACAATACAACAAACTATGAAGGCTCGAGGAGCTGAAAAGTGGCTCGGAATGGGGAAACGAAAATTTTTTTTTCCAATTTCCAATTTTTTGTTATTGCAGGCATTCCGAAGTGTGTGGAAAATGTGAAGAAAAAATTCCAAAAAAAATAACACAAAAAAATGTGTCATTTGTAGGAGTGATTCATATAAATTAAAGCCATCACCCTCTCTTGCCAGTTGGGTAATGGTTTGAGTAGTACAAACAAGCTCATAAGCACCAAACACACTGCAACCAAAGCTGCAAACAAAGAAACAAACACATCAATTAATATATACCAATCCAATGTCAGCTTTCAACGACTACTGCATCATCTGCGAACAATCGATCCCAACCAGCAGCCCCGACTCGCTCTACTGCTCAGATTCGTGTAAATCACACGACCATTTATCATCCTGTGGGCTCTCGTCAGATGAGGACGAGTTGAGCTCGTTGGCTTCGCCAACGATCTCAGCATGCTCATCCATCAAATCGCCATCTCTCTTCAAGCCATACCACTCAGGGTTTAGCATCAGTGGGAAAACCCCCTTGCACTACGACTCGCCCCTCATCACATACAGTTTCAACAGCTTCAGCGATTTGGACAATGACTACTTGAACTTGTACGACAACAACGGAGCCGCCGAGGGGTTTAGCGACTACCTTTCCACAACAACGTTGAACTACCAGAGGTGGTTGAACTCCACAACAACAGCATTGAACACATGATGGGTTTTTTATTACCTGATGGTTGAAAATAAGGGAACAGGCTTCCCCTTATTTCAACTCATCTCATTGGCATCTATCTATCTATTCATTCATTTGCTTTTTTTCTTCTATGTTGTCGGATCTGTTCAGTTTTTGGTGGGGTTTATTTTTTTTATTTTAGGGTTTAATCTTTTCTTATTCGTTTTACATATATATGGAACTGGAATTGAGTTGCATCTAGCTCAATTCACAGCTCAATTCAATCCATTTGAATTAATTTTGATTTTTTCTTTCTTTTTGGCTTTTTTTTGGCTTTTTTCTTTTTTTAGTGATACCGTGGAGAGGAACTTTATAGAGTTTTTTCATTAATCGAAATCGATCTATCTGTCTATCTGTCTATCTATATTCAATTGCTAGTTGTAGAGCATTCAATGTATTGTCCCCAGTATGTAACTTGAGGACAGTTACCATATCTCGCAAAAAAGACGTGCAAGTTTTATTAACGTGTCCATATTTGATCTATTTTTGTTTTTTGTTTTTCTTGGCGGTTTTTCGCTCAGGATTTGACATACATACATAGAAAAATCTAGAAGAAGGCTGAAATGATGAGTTTTTCAGAATATGTAGACGGTTGAAAGACACCACACACCACAGGGTATGAAGCAAACTGGCGTTTGCACAACGTGAACATGGATCAAAGCAACAAAAAACGTGTTGGATGTTGAACAAAGTGAACCTCAGCGCTCAACAAATTGGTGAAGGAAAATTCAGACATTAAGGACTGGAAGATTAATAATAAAACACATGTTTTATTTTTTTTGGCTTATATTGAAATAATGTAATAAAGCCCATCAGCCATCACCCACGCACCTCTCCAGCACGGTTTATAAGATCATTCTGATCAATATATATCGTAACTATATGTGTTTATGTATATATGTATGTTGTAATAACCTTTGTGGGTCAATTGCGCAATCATAACAGGCTTAACCGTTACAAATGGATAGTAGGGCATTGCTGACGACTCACAACACCTTTTTTCGGACCGAACTGGGTTTCAGTATATCGAGTGTCTGGTCCCTCCCGCACTTCCCCATTCTCCTTTGTTGGGGAATGTAGGTCGGTGGAGGAGGTGGTGATGACGAGTCAGAACCTGTTGAGGGGTGTTTGCTTGCTCAAACATCTGTCCGTCTCTGCTTCGAGGCCAATAGGCCTCTCTCACACACTCTATTGTTCGAGACACTTGATCAGAACCACTTATTGAATACTACTCAATCAAACACCCAAAACAATCAGCGAAAGCAAACATAAACCTTAGAGACATATTTATGCTTCTATATATATATATATATATATTTATATATATATGTACCGCACCTTAGAGACACTCCATCCAGACCACAGGGGAAAAAAAAAATCTAGATTTCGTACACATACACACTACCTCAGTCTAAGAAGAAAACAGTTGAAGGTAGTAAGCAAAATAACAAAACATCTCAAAATAGCACAGCGGCTTCTGATAGTAGTGTGCAACTATCTAATTATGCATATTTGGTATTTGGTATGAAACACACGACTTATCTTCAAAAAATGGCGTTTTTTTAACTTTGTTTTGTTTTTGTCTCGATTTGGCGTTTTATGTCTTTTCTCTCTAATGTATCAAGTGCTAAAAAACGGTTCGAAGATAAATAATTGTCAACATTACAAGTCGCTTTAGTATAAAGTATTCAACTCGAAAAGATTTGAGAAGTGTAGAGTAGGAGAAAAAAAATAAAAAAATTAAAAAAGGTTGCTCCAATACTTATATGTCTATCAAGCCAAGTACATTAGGATAGGATCTAGTTCAGTCAAGCGTTCATCGCATATTAGCCAAGCAAGCAGCATGAGTATTTCGGAAAAAGAGCTACAGAGGTTGCCAGGCAAGTTCCCCAGAAGGACGGCCTCAAGTGCCAGCATAATGAATAGAAGCATACCCCAGAGAAGCACCAACTCGAATCATTCCTCGACAAATAAGGAGTCATTTGATGAAGTGGCTTTGGATCTAAGGTTAGAGAAGTTAAACCAGAGCAAAAAAAAATCTTCGAAGAGATCATCAAACCAGAATTTTTACGCAGTCAACAACTCCATAAACAACTTGCACTCCACTGATCAATTGCTTTCAAAATCAGCATCGTCAAAACCACAAAGGAAGCGTCCTGTGCAGCTCAAAAATGTGGATTTCTTATCAGATGATGAATTACCGGATGGTCTTATAGTGTTCAATGTCCCATTATCAAAATCCTTGAAAAGTTTGTCAAGAAATGAAAAGTTCATAATGGATCAACCAATCATGGCAAACCTACAAAACGGCTCAAACCGAAGTTCTTTGTTCAGCCAATCGAGCACTTTGACATCAACTAGTACGCTTTTTGATGAATTTTCGAATGATGCCAAGAATTTGACCATTGAATTGAATCAAAACCCAGAGTTTTTGAACAATGAGGAATCGACTCAAAGAATCCATTTCATGAAAAAGTTGGATCAAATACCAGCTGATACCGATGAATCAAAATCCAAATATCTATCAAATACAAGACCACCATATTTGCCACCAAAGGACAAAAATGAAAGTCTCAAACACGAAGATGAATACCACAGATTGGTAAACAAGGTACTGTTACAGGAAAAAGAATTTCAAGATTCGAAACTCAAAAATTCACAAATACTCTCAAAACAGAGAAAGTTAGATCTCAACAAATGGGAGAGAATAATAGCTTCAGATTTTGAATTTTTAAAGAATTCAAGTGATTTAAGAGAGTTATGGTGGAGGGGAGTACCATCTAGTCTCAGATCAAAGATTTGGACAAGACAGATCGGTAATAAGTTGGACTTTGACAATGATCAATTGGTGAAGATTTTCGAAAAAACAAGAAAAGTTGTATCTAATCCTCAAAACTCAAAATTCGTTTCTCAAATTCAAAATCAAATAAAATATGTTTATCCAGACTTAAACATCTTTCAAAATGGCTCAACAAGTCAACAATTGGTGTCTATAATAGTGTCATATCTAACATGTGACAAATCAGATGATGAAGTGCAGACTTTCATCAATGATTATAAATCATCACCAAGGGGATTGATATCACTTTCAGCAACATTACTAAACGGAATAAACTCAACTTTTCAGACATTTGTTGCGTTGAAAAGTCTACTTTATAGAAAGCTTCCAAAATCACTTATCAATCAGAGTGATGAAACTTATCTATCCCAACAAGTTTCATCTTTCAACAAGTTGTTCTCCAAAAAGTTAAATAGATTATTCGTGCACTTCAAAATTAATGGCATAGATAGTTTGGACTTAATATCAAAAATATCAACTTACTGTTTGACCCAATTCACAAATTTGGAAACTTCATCAAGGTTGATTGACATCTACATCTATGAAGGAGATTCGTTCTTATTACGGTCATGTCTTGGTTTTTTGATAAAGATCTCATTCAAATTGTTTGGTGATAAAGCTGAAATATTCAAAATATTGGATGATGATTATTTAATGGAGTTGAACAAGAAATTGATCGATGGGGAGAGTGTTCTGGATTTGATTTATGGGTTTAGGTATTTGGAATTAGGCGATGACGATGAGTTTGTAAAGGATGTTAGAGATGTTTTACATGATTTATAATGATAAAAATAACGATTTAAAGAAAATTTGAAATTTGTCAGGCTGGAAAGTAAATTTCACTTGACGTGATTTTTCAAGAAGCCAAGAATCTAACCACTGTCCAGTGGGGTTTAAAACACCATAAAGTGGTTAATTCAATGGATTAAGCCAGAATTGAGTTAAAGAAAAGTTCCAACTTTCAAAATAAACTTAAGGTTGACGCGCAAATTCATACATACATTTTGACTTGATAAGTTTTGACACTTTGCCAAGATAAATATCCTTCCATGTCAGATATCGTAACAATGATACGAGTACTTTGTCTTTTGTTTGCATTTCTTCAGTTTTCAAACTGCTCTTCCTTCAATGGTTTTGAAGTCCGTCCTTTGAACTGTTATAAGGTATTTAGTAAGGCGGATTCGATAAAAGGTAACACAACCCCATACTTCAACTTCACAGCATCAACGGACGATATCCATGATGAAGTGAATTGGCAATTGGTCATTTTCAGGCAGAGAGACTATTTCAGGGAATTGGAAGACTTTTCTACTCTTCATTGTACAGATGGTATATGTGAGGATGATTTTTTTTTGAAACCTGGTTCTGATATTGTGAAACATAGATTGTCTACGTCTGAGAAATCCTTCATATATGAGATAAATGAAACCGACATATACTGCTATTATGCGGAGCAAGAGGCTGCTAGTGGCAGAGGTAGTAGAATCAGCATCGAATTGAACCATGCTAGTGAAGGGTGGTTAGGGTCAGCATTTGAAGACACATATTTTCGTCTGAAGCTTTATGGGGAGCTAATTGCTTTTATACTGGCAATCCTAATATATAGAAAAAAGATCACTGATATGGACATTTCGAAGAACTCACTGTTGTCCAACTTGTACTTATTAGCTTGTGTTTCGGGGTGGGTTTTTGCAATTTTGAACTCAATTAAATTTTTCAATAACTCATTGGTCCTTACAATGGTTCGGGTCACCAATCAAACTGCGTTTTCACTTTTTTTGGGAGCATTGAGTAAAGGTTATGAAGAAGAGGATGAAGAGTCAAAAAAAAAATATCCATTGTTCTTCTGCAAATATTATTCAGGTGTCTATGTATATGCAAGCGTGACATTCATAGCTTCAATTTTCAATTTATTCTCATATAAGCTACAGATCATCTTTAATGTGTACTTTTTTCTCAGAAGAGACGGCAAAGAGTTCAAAACTTCGAAGAGAAGAACTCAAACTTTACGCTATTTTATATTGATTCCAACTTTCACGTTCATCATTTTTCTTATACTCGCTTTGATTCAAAAGTTCACCTATGATATAACCCCAAATATCCACAACGGTCAGGTTAACGTCTACAAAGCATATTTTTTTGCCATACCTTTCGATAATCTCTTTTACACTTATGCTTTGTTTGAATACTGGATTTGAGCAAGATGACAACGGAAGACGGAACTAATACAATAGCCATTTGAAAAGGGTCACGTCAATCAAACTTTCCAGTAGAAGATGAAACAAATCACATACTTGAGTTGTCTCGATGTTGCAATTTGCCACTCCATAATACACTTCATAGATGCCATAACGGCACTTTTTCCTGTAAAACCTTTAAACCATCAGACAAGATGCCTTGCTTTTCTCAAGTAAATGCTGCACCTGCACCTGCTCCAATCACGTCCCTATTGATAGTAACCTCAACTGAATCAGTTTGCCACCACTTCAGTAAATCTCTGCTTGCTCAAATCTCAAAACCGAATCAGACACATCAAACACATCAAACACATCAATCAATAAGGGATAACAGCTAAAACAAAAAAATATATCACGTGCTTCTCACTAGGGCATTATTTTATAATACAGGTGTATTGGTGTTAATATATCAAAATCAAGTCTGTTCAAAGTAATTAGCAGTCACAACAGATTTTGTGTGTTTCTGCCAAAAAATTCTCTCCAGATTCAGAAGTTTTCCTTTTTCACGGTAAAGCTGCTTCCTCTCAGCTAGCGTCTGAGGGTGAGGAAATTCACTATGGCAGCAGAGGCGCTTCTCTCTCTCTCTCATTGTGGGTTTTGATGTTGTTGAAATTAATATATCATCAAATTCATTCATTACTAAGAGCTCATTTATTCCTTTTTTGAACGTCAAGAATTAAGTAGTAACAGGTAACGTATGTAGTGGTCAAGATAATATCTAGAGACTGATTAGAAAGGAAGGAAAGCAGTCGCAATAAGTGAAAGTTAATCAAAGCTAAGAAAGAATACTAGTGAATCAAGTAGTATGTCGATTGGGAAAATAAGACGAATCTACAAAGAGAAAAGTGATAGTGGTACCTCACTCGAACAGGGCTAGATCTAATGAAAGTTGCATGGATGGGTTCATTTTATGGATAAGTATTTTCACATTACGATTGCTCTTTGAACAATTTTGAGTTGCACTATGGAATAACTACCTGGGAGCAAAAAAAAAAAAAATTGTTCAACTTTCAAAATGGACTTCTTCCATCATATGCCAACAGGTATTCCAATCACGTTTAAATAGAAATTAGTGGAGATACAAAACTGCTCTTCCTTCATCAACCTAGATTGTAACACCTTAAACACACCGACTAACATTTTTTTTCCATTTCAATCTTTCAAATAGAATGCCACCAAAGATTCAACAAACAAAAGCTGCTAAAGCCGCTGCCGCCATGGCCGGTGGTAAGAAGTCAAAGAAGAAGTGGTCCAAGGGTAAGGTTAAGGACAAGGCTCAACACATCGTTGTTCTTGACCAAGAAAAGTACGACCAAATCATGAAGGGTGTCCCAACATACAAGTTCATCTCAGTTTCAGTTTTGGTTGATAGATTAAAGATCGGTGGTTCAATTGCCAGAATCGCTTTAAGACAATTGGAAAGAGAAGGTATTATCACACCAGTTGTTAAGCACTCTAAGCAAATGATTTACAAGCGTGCTACTGCTCAAGAATAAATTATTTAAAATCTTTGGTTGATAATCTCTATTACGATTTATTGGTTTCTGATATATAAAATAATAATAAATATGAACATGTTTTGAATATTTAACGTCGCTTGCCTTAGGCACTTTATCTCGCTACTTGGCTTTTATGCATCGATTGGTTTGACAAGTCCCTAGGCCTGAGATGACTTTTGTTGTGAAACAAAACTCTCCTATAAGCCAACCTCACTTAATCGCCCTCTGCTTGTCTCACGGCAACCATCAATGGTGTCGTCGTCTGGTATTATCTACCATTATATAGTCGTGCGTATAATATCAATAATTACCTGAAAAAACCCTAACAAAAACCAGAATTTCGAAGTTGAATTTTTTTCCGAAATTTTCGATTTTCTCTTCAGAGTTTTTTCAGTATAAATAGTGCAACCAATGTGTTTCTCTCTTCACTTCAATGTTAAAACTTCCTGTTAAGAGATTTTAGTTTGGTTTATTTCAAGATTTGATTCTATTGATCGAAGGAAAAGGGATTTTTTAATAATTACAGTTGTATTTATTGAGGTTCATACTTTTTGTTCAGGATTTACCCACTTTTTGTCTAAGTCATTTCATTTCTTGGTTTGCTGTTTCTTTCTTCTTTACTTTCCCACCACAACTACGTCTCTCGATTCCAACTCTTTTCTTTCAAATTAAAATGATTAAAAACAATGATATAACTATTTTAACTGAGGATGTATATGCAGGACAAAAATAATTAAGGAATTCTTCGTTTATGATTTTTTATTATCAAAGGAAAGAGAAGAGGTTTCAGCAATGAAACGAAAAGAGAGATGGTTTTGGAAAGGTGTTTTCAAAGGGTTTCTTTTTTCATTTCAGTTTATTTCAGTTTTTATTTTACTATGCCACACTTTAATTCTTTCTCTCGACCACCGAATGCGAAGCTATTGTACATCAAAATGGTAAGTTACTTCATTTCAATTCATCTACTTGCTTCATCAAACCCAACAATCCAAAAGATTCATCATTTCTTTCTATCACTCCCTATAATTTCCAATTGATGAATTACACAATTCTTTGTCCGGCGAAACAATTATGTGCCAATGGTCAAAAACATGCATCACCATCTGATTATTTTTCAAATTATACGATATTGGGGTGATTGATTGATATTGGATGGAGTGAAATAGATGTTTTGTGTTTCAATCTACTTTCCTTTACTAACAATAGCCGATTAGATACTGTTTTATTTTGTTTCAACTCGAGCTTGAACGATGGGATAAAAGTTGTGATTGTACTTTCTCTTTTGCATGTTCATTCACTGCCATTTCATGTTCTCCAGTTCGAAACCAAGTTCTCCTCTGTCTGGACTAGCACAAGCTTGAAACCAAACGATGATTATCCATTAATGATCTTGAATATTCGCTTTTCTCTTTTATGATGATAAAAAATATATTTCAGTTCTGCTTCTGAACCAAAATTCATGAAGATACTCCAATAACCAAAAGCTTACTTATCTGATGAATATTCAAGAAAACATCATTAGTGGTTAATCATTCCATTGTTTACTCGACTTTGTCCAATACATGTGGGGAGATTAGTTTTGACTTTTCTGGATTATATCATGTGTGGAATGAACATTTAATGGAATAGATACTTTACAAGGAAAAGGATTTCCATCATATCTTTTATTCTATTGACTAGCTTCTTTTTCTCGTTTCACCTTCCTTACTAGAGTTATAAAACTAATAAAGTAGTAACGATTAACAGAAATAATACCAGAATGTTTGAGTATAAACCAGTTCTTCAAAGCTAAATCAAAAAAAAAAAAATAATAGCTTCTTTAAAACAAGGCAGTTTCTTTTCTTATAATACATTTCTCATCCTCTACTGTCCTATCATTTCAATACTTTAACCTCATAAACCTTACCATGTTCGGCCTTTCTATTCAAAAAGACTTTGATATCACTCCAAGCTTTAACAACCTTCGGATTCTTCTGCTTTGATAAAGCATTATCAAACTTGATCAAAACTGAGTAGATCAAATCTTTTGTGTACGGTGAAAATATAACTTTCAACGAATAAAACATAGTATAGACCACCAAAGCGTATCCAGATGAACCTCTGAATAACAATGTATCAAACGCCAATAATATGAATAAAAACAATTCGTTGTACACGATAACTTCTTTGAATTGCTGTTCAAATTTCAAGACAGCTTCAAGTTTGAAAGAAGCCGATAACTGTAATATGGAGATCAAAAAATACGGTAATATCTTGAAAGCAGAGTTCCTATTGAAAAACCATACTATAGCCAACGTGAGGTACTGAAAATTCTCAGTTGTCAACAATGTGAAGTATGATGGCAACGCTTTACCAAACCCATTCAAAACTGTTACTGAGTATGAAACCAGTACACCGATCAAGGACAATTTATAACAAGCTCTCGCAATTATGGAACCTCTTGATCTGAATGTGAAGTAGTAGAAAAAATAAACCAATGAACATGCTAAAGTTAAAGAATGACCGAAAAGCCAGGCATACTTGTCAATTGGTTTCGGTTTCGATTCGACTTTTCTCAACTTTTTCTTCTTACCCTTCACAGCATCGTCCTGATTCTTTGGTAATGTTGACGTTGAAGGTGTTTGCTTTGATAGCTCTGAACTTGAAGTTTGAAAAGTTGATTGCCTAGAGTTGCCAGTGGCAAAAGCAGACCCATTTGGTATTTGAGCGGACATATATATACGTGATTCTATCAGACTCTTCTCTTTCAATCAATTGATCTCTCAAGACTCCTGCTGTTGGGTATTAATCGAGGTTTGAAGCGTAAAATACCCAAAAGAATAACGAAATTTCATCTGGTGGTAAAGCTTGAATAACACAGCCCTCATTTATATACCGTATAGCAGCCCCTTTTTTGAAAACATCCCTTTTCCTACTTGAAGCTGAATTTATATATATATATGTGAATAAATGAAGGTGTATATAGGTATATGTAGGTATGTGTAAATAGGTATATGCCAATGTATGGATATTCTTTTGTGTAAAAATCCCAATTGATTTATATAACTTTAAGCAGTGAAAATGAAAAAAAAAGAAGTACAGAAATGCAAAACAGAAAACAATTGAAAGTTGAATAAATGGAAAGCTCTCTTTTCACCTTCTTCTACAATCAGCAGAGGAGGTGAGGAGTAAATATGAAACGCAAACAACAAAATAAATAATACCTCAAACACTCAACTTACTGTCCTTATCGTTGATGAATTGTTTGAAAGGAGCCAAAGCTTCGGCGACTGTCTTATTGACAAACTTTTCAGTTTGTTGTGGAGCTCTACCTGTGAATGTTGAAGGATCCAACAAAGTTTCCAAATCGTTCCAAATTGGCTTGAAATATTCTTCGTTTCTAATTCTCTCGATCAAATCATTGTCACCTCCCTCTTCTTTGACAACAGCAGCTGCTTGGTGTGACAAAACTCTGATGTGTTCATGACAATCTTGTCTTGAACCACCATTTTCAACCATAGCCATGATGATGTTCTCGGTTGCCATGAATGGAAGTTCTGAGTTGATTCTTCTTTCGATGACCTTTGGGTATACTACCAAACCGGATGTAATGTTTAACAATGTTGCTAACAAGATATCGGCAGTTAAAAATGCAGATGGTAATGATATTCTTCTGATTGCCGAATCATCCAATGTTCTTTCGAACCACTGAACTGAAGCGGTTTGGAAAGCATCATTATACAATGACCCCAAGTGTCTTGATAATGAACAAACTCTTTCACATCTCATTGGATTTCTCTTGTATGCCATAGCTGAAGATCCAATTTGTGATTTTTCAAATGGTTCTTCCATTTCCTTCAAGTTGGCCAACAATCTAATATCGGTGGCCATCTTATGGCATGTAGCACCCAATGAGGATAATGGGGCTAATACGTCAACATCGATCTTTCTTGAATAAGTTTGACCGGTACATGGGTAAGCAAATTTGAAGCCCAATAATTCAACAACTTTTTCATCCAACTCTTCGACTTTATCGTGGTCACCGTGGAATAATGTTAAGAATGATGCTTGTGTACCTGTGGTACCCTTGACACCTCTCAATCCCAAATCGTTTCTGGCTCTTTCCATATTTCTTAAGTCCCATAACAATTCTTGCAACCATAAAGTGGCTCTTTTACCAACAGTTGTCAATTGAGCTGGTTGGAAATGGGTCCAACCCAAAACTGGCATATCTTTGTATTCAAGGGCAAATTTAGATAATCTATCGATAACGTTGACCAACTTTGGAATCAAGATGTCGTAGGCATCTCTCAAAAAGATCAAATCAGCATTGTCTGTGACATAGCAAGATGTGGCACCAAGGTGGATGATACCAGCAGCAGTTGGGCACGTCTTACCAAAAGTGTGAACGTGGGCCATGACATCGTGTCTGACAATGGCTTCTTCCTTCTTAGCATCTTCGATTTCTTCATCGGTGATGATTATCTTGGCTTCCATCTCTTTGATTGCTTCTTCCGAAATCACATCTTCCAAACCAACGAGTCTTTCAGCCTTGGCTAATGTGACCCATAACTTTCTCCATGTAGAGAATCTGTTTCTCAAAGAGAAGACGGCACTCATCTCATCAGATGCATATCTTGATGATAATGGAGTTGCATATTTATCGTTTTCTGACATTTTACCTATTGCACTTGACTACTGACTGAGCTTGTTGCACTTCTCTAATAATACCTATTTGAAAGTACACTGACAAATTTGAATATAGATCAGTTGAAGAAGTGATTGAATAGGAGAATTGAAAAAAAAAAATCAAAGATACAAACCATACTTGATGGATTGGTTCTTGAGTGAAATTTTAATTTTATCAGAGTCAAACTTGATAGACTCTGACATTAGGCTCTTCAAGGTGTATGGGTGGTTGAAGTGGTGTATAGAACTTTTGGTGTATAGATGTCATAATTTCCAGCGTCAATTTTGTCCATAGCGCATACAAAACGGTAGAAAGGTCTACTAGCAGATAAAGAGTTCATCAATCACTCCAATAACCATCAAATCCAGTAGAGAGTAACTCCTGTAATCAATCAAAAAACAAAGTCCAAAGATCATGTCTTCCCCAGTCTCATTACAATTAACAAAAGAACCAATTTATGACCATTGCTTCTCCTATGATCGATTAACTTTGGCCGTGACTAAGGAGAACAAGGTTGAGATTTACAACGTTTCAAACATCTCTTCTCCCAAGTTATTGACCATCTTGGAAGGCCATGACAAGACGATCACTGCAGTTGATATCTCAACCGACGGTAAGATTGTGACATGTTCTCAAGACAGAAACGCAATTGTGTGGAACAAGGCTGCCGACGGTAAGTACAAGCCAACCTTGGTTTTGTTAAGAATCAACAGAGCAGCAACATGTGTCAGATGGTCGCCAAATGGCTCCAAATTTGCAGTTGGCTCGTCTGATAGAGTGATTGCTGTTTGTTATTTCGAAGAAGAAAACGATTGGTGGATCTCGAAGTTGATCAAAAAACCTATCAGATCCACAATCTTGTCAATCGATTGGCACCCAAATGGCGTTTTGTTGGCCTCCGGATCAACAGATGGCCATGTTAGAGTTTTTAGTGCTTTTATCAAGGGCATTGATGCTAAGCCAGCTCCATCAATTTGGGGTGAGAGATTACCATTTCAAACATTGTGCTCTGACTATGTTCAATACGGTGCTTGGATCCACGACGTTAAGTTTTCTCCAAGCGGTGACTTCATTGCTTACGCTAGTCATGATTCCACAATTAGTGTTGCATATCCATCAACAAGTGGTGCATTGAACCAACCAGAACAGTTCTATCAGGTCAAGACATCATTTTTACCTTTTAAATCGATCTTCTTTGCGAATGAGTCAAAGTTGATTGGTGGTGGTCATGATTTCCATCCTTTTGTTTTTGAAGGTGACTTTGCAAATGGTTGGAACTACACTTACTCTATTGATGACCCAAAGAAAATCACCTCCAAGTCCACAAAGCTAGGATTCTCAAATAACGGCGATGACGATGAGATTAATCAAAGGGATGCTTTAAATATGTTCAGACAAATGGATTTGAAAGGTACCAATAATAAAGACTCAAGTACCTTATTGACAATTCATCAGAACGTTATTAACAGTCTTAGACCATTCGAAATTGGCTCGAATGGTGTCACTTCATTTTCATCGAGTGCAAATGACGGTAAGGTTGTCATTTTCAAAGTCTGAGAAACCTAGACTTTCTCTTGTTTTACTTTATCTAGAAACTCTTCTTCATGTAACTTCTTTTTGCTGAAAAAAATGTACCCTTTATAATTATCAGAAAAAAAATCGTATCGTACACTGAATAACTCCAAAATATAAAACCAGAAAAAATCAACCATAAGAATGTAAAGCTAGTAATCACCAAAAGAACTTCCGACATCATTCATAACCTCATCATCGCCTTCAGTTTGTTGCCTTTGCATCTGCTGCTGCTGTAGTTGATGCTGCTCCAAAACGTGTTTATTCTGCATGTACAAACCATACACAGAACCTTTGAACAATGTAAACACTAAACTGATCTTCGTCTCCAAAACCCTCAAGTTTTCTAACAATTGCTGTGAATCTAACGAGTTCAAATTCTCAATATCTAGATTGAGCTGCTGTAGGTTCAACGATAGCTTTTGATATTGCTGTAATAGCTTAATCTCGGTTTGCGATAGTTGGTTTGATTGAGTTGAGTAGTCTATGAGATGAGGTAACAAATTTGAGTGCAGCAGCTGAGATTGCTGTGCTTCTACATTTCTCACATGGGCATTAGAAGACATTATATCGGATTCTGAAATTCAAGTAGAACTGTCTGAACTTAGTTGTTGTTGCGAATTAGTTATTAGTTCAGTGCAAATTTCAATAACACTTGGTTTAACGCGTAAAAAACGCAAACGCGCACTACCCTTTTAAAACAATAGGTATCCCTTTACCTATCAACCATTAAACACTAGCAGTGAATTACAATTTAATCAATTGAGTTTTAGTTGTTTCAGTATGAGTGAGTAGTAATATTACAAAAAAATCAAGAGGATAAAAGCGATGTCAAGTCAAAAGATAAATATCAAGAGGGATGAAGTTAACAATGATAACTTTTGGGTCAATCTGTTGGTACCGCCTGTGTATTCAACAAGTGAAACATCGGTGGAACTCAGATCACCAGCTGTCCTGTTAGCCACAAATTCAACTGAAGAAACTTTTGCTGGCTCAGGGCCCATAGTAGCCAAGCTTGAAACCTCCAATGGTGTGGTACCAGCATTCGAGATGGCCGAACTTAGAGTTAATGTTGTGGCAGGAGCACCTGAGATGGCCGAGCCTAGTATTAATGGTGTGGTACTGGAATCTGGGATACCTGGACCTAATGTGAACGGTGTGGCAGAAGCACCTGAGGTAATCAAACCAAGGGTTAAGGGTGAGCTTGTTTTGGTAATTGATTCCACTTCGTTGATACTTGCAGTAGAGTATGTAACTCCATCTGCCTTGAACGTTTTTATCATGCTTTTTGTGTCGGTGTGGGATAAATCAGGTAGTGCTGGAGCTGAACTTGGACCTGAAATTGAAGATGAAGAAAAATAGGAATGCAAAATAGTGACTGAGTCTGAAAAAGTCAATGATGAATGTTCCGATTTCGTGGGAGTCGATGTAGTGAATGATGAGTGCAAATTTGTCACTGAGTCTGGAAAGGATAACGATGATCGTTCCAAAGCAGTGAAAGCTGATGAATGTTCAAACAATGACGATTGTGAAGTAGAAGAAGAGCAAGAAGAAGAAGGTGAATCTTTTATCTTTATATATTCAGCTTGAGCCATTAAAATTTTCTTCTTTTCCAAATCAAAAACAACATAGACA
This sequence comes from Peterozyma toletana, assembly GCA_003706045.2. Taxonomy (NCBI): domain Eukaryota; kingdom Fungi; phylum Ascomycota; class Pichiomycetes; order Alaninales; family Pachysolenaceae; genus Peterozyma; species Peterozyma toletana. The sequence continues at coordinate 220,752 of PPKG02000010.1, read as the reverse complement.
GATCTGAAGAATGGTTGAGCCAATGCAACATAGTCATCTTCAGCGCTGACTCCCAAATAGCATAACTCATTGCCCAAATCATCATAAGCAGAATCTCCATAGTCAACCGGATCAGCAAAGTTCAAAAGATATTCAGTTGCTGGAATATGAAGTTTTTGTCCTTCAAATTCAAAAATCAAATCTGGCTCCTTTTCAATATTAAGTGAGTTGCATGCAAAAACATAGACACCATAGTCGTCTGAATAAGTTGCGTTTACTCTTTTGGCAATAACCGAAAGCACTGATTCAGGTACTCCAATGAAAGAAGTCCCAATATCCAATAAGGCATTCATTGACTTTGTATATAAGGTTTCACCATTGTAACTTATCGATTTTCCCTTTATATAAAATGCTTTGTCATCAATTAGGTCATGACTAACTAACTCTCCTGAATACTTATCATGGTCAATAGCACCAAACAATATACTACCCTCGCTATCAAGATATGAACCTGCAGATATAGAGTAGATGTTTGACTTGATCAAGCCATTATCGACAAGTAACTGGGGGAAATTTGAGTATTTTTCATCACTCGATTCGTTTTCAATAAGTCCAATACCAAACACTGATATTTGACTGGATTCTTCAAGAATGACACCAATTGTCAAGTTTTCCATTTCAAAACCGGCAAACGATATGGAATCTTTCCCAAAAAATCCGTCCATGCTGGTCCCATCCTCATAGCTCAATGACAACACGCTCGAGGTGTTCACGAAACTTGAAGAAGCATTTGGATCATAAAATAATCCACTGTAGGCAGAACAAGAATCTAAAGTCGAGTTGGAGTAAGAAGTTGATGTCGAACAATTGAGAGATTCCGGAGTATAAACATTCAAATCTGAGGAGCCGGTATCCAATATGATATCAATAGTTTGATATGGTGTACCTAGTTCGATAGTAACAACATATGAAGTCTGCTCATTTGTCATTACTGCAGAATGTGAGGACGTTCTCTTAACCAACTGTTTCTTGTAAAGAGAAAACTCCAATCTCTCAATTGATAACGGCATTGCAGTTGATAATCTTATAAAAGTTGTCACCAACAGAACGAGTTGAGCTGACTTCATTTTGTATCCCCTTTTCAGATATATCCTGAACTTGTAAGTTTGAAAAGAAAAAAAAATAAAGACCAAGAAACAAATTGTACATTCCAAAGAGGAAATCACAACAAGGCACAACTGTTTACTTATATAGACATTTGAGTGATGTGGTTACTTAAACACTTTATATTTTGGTTATAATAATTCTCGTTAAGACAACAACAATTCCCCAATTCAGACATCACAATATGGTTTCAGTACAAAAATAAAGTAGTGTATGAAACTACAATTTAAAGTGCGTACGCACTTTAAATGTGGTGCGCATAATGTTGTAGCATTTTTCCACTTGAAGATAAGGCTCTATCAAAGACGATAATACAGAACAATTTTCATTCTATAACACATCTGAATTGGATATTTAGCCGCTTTTTTCAAGAAGCAAATTGTCATTCTGGTGTTGAGTTGTTCACATATAAAGTCAGGTTGTATCCACCAAGACCATTTATACGGATTAGGATCTCTTTATGCACAATCAACAAAATATGACCTACATAAGTTTGAAGGAAAGAGAATCATCTCCAGTGAGAAGAATATCATGTTTACCCCAAATCCCAAACCTTTTCAACAGGTTTAGAGCCCAACCATTATCCTCAAAGGAAGTCAAATATTTTGGGGAGAGAGATAGAGAGAGATTCGAGAAATACATGACTGATTTCAATGATTTTGAATTGGACTATTCGGATGATGAAGTCGCATCTAGTGACACGGACGAGAGGTCATTGTCGGAATTGTCGTTGAACGAAAAATCATCGGACTTGAAGGCTGATAAGATGTTTGACTCAACATCAAGACTCTTGGAGTTGAGAAAGTTGATGAGCAAACGTAAGGTTGGAGTTTATATCATTCCATCCGAGGATGAACATTCGAGTGAATACACCTCACCGAAAGACCAAAAGAGAGAGTACATTTCTGGCTTCACCGGATCCGCTGGTGTTGCAGTTGTCACATTAACTTCATCGAATGAACTCACTGGTGAAGCTGCTTTGTCAACGGATGGTAGATACTATTTACAGGCAGAAGAACAGTTAGATAGTAATTGGTCATTGTTGAAGCAAACTGTACCATCATATCCCTCATGGCAGCAATGGGCTTTGAATAAGGCATCATCGAACGGCTATAGTAACGTCATATCGGTTGATCCAAGAGTTATGTCCACAGTACAGGGCCAATGGTTCAAGGATCAATGTCATGACTTGAATTTAGTATTCATGCCAATTATGGAAAGTTTGGTCGAACAGGTTTGGACCAAGTTGAATGAGAAACCTAGTTTTCAAGATAGTCAAATCTTTGAGTTGAAACTGAAGTATAGTGGTGTATCCACAAACGATAAAATCTTTGAGATTCGAAAAATCTTGAAATCAAAGAAGAGTTTTGGAATAATTGTAACCTCATTGGATGATATTGCATGGCTCATGAATTCAAGAGCTGCTGATATTCCTTACAATCCTGTCTTTTTTGCCTACGTCATTGTCACTTTAGACAATATTGTACTCTATGCCAACAAGAGCAAAATTGATTCAAAAACAAATGAGTATTTTTCGACGATTAATGGATTGATCATTAGACCTTATCAACAGATTTGGGACGATTTGCCTTCAATAAAGACTACATCATCAGATTATCCGAATCTAATCATTCCGGAAACAGCTTCGTATGCGTTATCAACAACTTTACCTGGCCCATTGAACATCATCACTTTGTCTTTGATTGGACAGATAAAAGCTGTCAAAAATGAGACCGAGTTGAAGGGTGCTAGAACTTCCCAATTCAAGGATTCGATAGCTTTGGCAAGATTTTTTGCATGGCTTGAGTATCAGTTGATAGTCAAGAACAAGAAGTTGAGTGAGTGGGATGCTTGCTTGAAAAATGAGTACTACAGAACTTTAATACCAGGCTATAAAGGCTTATCCTTCTCTACGATCTCATCATCCGGACCAAACGGTGCCATAATACATTATGAACCAACACTGGAAGAAAACTCAATCATTGACCCAAGACAATCATACCTCTGTGATTCTGGTGCTCAATGGTTGGATGGTACCACCGATATAACTAGGACTTATCACTTTATGAAACCAACAGAGGAGCAAATCACAAGATTTACTGCAGTTTTGAAAGGTCATCTTGCATTGGCGATGGAAGTCTTTCCAACTGGTACAACTGGCCGTGATTTGGACATTCTTACAAGAACACCATTATTTAAACTAGGCCTAAATTACAATCATGGTACAGGACATGGAGTAGGTTCATTTTTGAACGTTCATGAACTGCCTATTTACATAGGTGCACCAGTAGAAATAAAACTGGGTCATTTTATAACGGATGAGCCCGGATATTATAAGGAAGGAGAATATGGTTTAAGAATTGAGAGTGATATGATATGTTGTGTTGATCATGATAAAGAACCATTTAATGAGAAACTGTTCCTCAAATTTGAGTATTTGACGCAGGTCCCTTTTGATCTGAACATGATTGATAAAAAGCTGTTGAGTAATGAAGAGATTGAATGGATTAACGAATTCAATTTGAAGATGAGAAAAGATTTGATACCATTTCTTGAAGAAGAGTATGGGGACATTAGAGCTATCAGATGGTTATTGAGACAGACCCAGCCACTTTAGTGCATGAGCTGTATTGTGAGTTACTCAACTTTTTATATTCTTTTTCTCTCCCTCCCCTATTTTGATTATCAGTAAGCACTCATAAGTTCAATTGAAAAAAGCTTTTAATTTACAACTTTAAACTGAATGATGATAGATGCGTGAAAGTGCTTTAAGTTTAATTTAGATAGATAACTTATAAAAGCAAAAAAAGAATGAAATAATGTACAACATGAAGAGAAAATGCAAAAGTATTATTGTTCGTTGGGTAGATAGATTGAGGTTAGACTTGAATGCTCTTCAATGGAATCGAAGATTCACCTTCGCCACTTTTGTTCAAATCAAGCTTTTCTCTGGCAATTCTACTAGGATTTATTTCGCCATGTAGTCTTTCAGCCAAATCCTCCAATGTCTGTCTCTTCGTTTCTGGTAACAAAATTGCAGTGAAGATACCCAAGAACATGAACAATGCAAATATTTCCATGACATGAGGTAACCAACAATTCTGGTTATCAGCAGCACAACCATGGTTGACCAAAGTTCCCAAAGCAGCTTGTGCAACAATAGCACCCAATTTACCAGCAGCTGCTGAAATACCATGAGCAGTAGACCTGAACTTCGATGGGAAGCATTCCAGAGCAATGATGTACGTTGTGGCATTTGGTCCAAAATTTTGGAAAAACTGACACAAGACGTACAATCCTAATAACCCATTTTTTCCCAACTTATCATAGGCAAAGCCAATGACACAGAAAAGAATGGTCAAGATAGTGAACCCCATGATTGTGATAAATTTTCTACCCAACCTATCAACTGTGAAGACTGTGACCCAATAACCTGGGATAGAACCGGCACAAATCAAAATCAAATTTCCGGCACAAACGTTGTACAACTTTTCATAAACGTTTACATCACTAGCATAACCAATAGCCTCCAAGATGACTGAGGTGTTCAAACCTAAACCGTAGAATGCAACATCCAACATAAACCAAGAACCTGCGGTACCAAGTAAAATTTTTGCATGCTTCCATTGCTTGAAGTGATCCCAGAACTCCTTCATAGTACCGTTGTTAGAGGCTGAAGCTGCTGCTGCTTTGGCCTGTTTTGAAGAAATTGATTCGATATCGATATCCTGTTTACTGCCTGAAGAGTTAGACTTGCTTTTTGAGTCTACAACTTCAGTTACATTTTCTTCTTCCTGGTCCAAAACTTGATCTAATTGATATCTTGGGGATGCAGGAATCGTCAATCTGAAATACAATGCACAAACAGCAGGAACAGCACCAAAGCCTACCAAGATTCTCCACATCTGGTCAACAGCCTTCTTACACTCTGGACCGCAATCGGTACCATCGACAGCTGCCGATAATGGCGATTTGTAACATCTGACGATCACCACGGATACAATACCGGCCAACAACTGACCCCAACCTTGGTTCGCAAAAACAGCACCGATGATGGCACCTCTATGCTTGGTGGTGGCAAACTCTGAGGTGATAACCGATGACGTTGGGTAATCTGCACCGATACCGATTCCCATGAAGATTCTCCAGAATGTCAACAAAGCAACAAACGAGATGGCATACGATTCTCCAACCATACATTGGAAGATGGTGGCAACGATCATGATGATCAACTCCGAGCCGTAAATTCTGTGCCTGCCCACTGCATCCGCCAACCTACCGAAACACAACTGACCAATAACTGTACCTACCGACGTCGACACCTTCAACAAAGTCTGGGTCGAGTCCGGCATCGATCCATCCCAGTACACGTACTTCAACATCGTTACCGCCAAGTTGATGGCGAAAATGTCGTACGCATCTGTCAAGAACCCAACACCTCCAACCATGATCAGCTTGACATGGTACCATCCGAATTTGGCATTATCGATCTTTTCCAAGGCCAACCTTCTTCTCTCCAATGGATCTGCAACATCCGCGAAATCGTTTACGAAATCGTGGAAAGCTCCGTTACCTTTGTTTCTATTATCACTCATTTTTACTAAAGCCAAACCTTTGAATTATAGAGAAAGAGGATACAGGGGAGTTGAGATGAAATACCTACAGGAACTACAACCTTATTTATTCCATTTTTCAAATCCACTCGTGTGATGAAAATTTTTAATAACCCTATCTTGTGACCATTTACCACTAATAATTATTAGAGCTACCACGCCTTCATAGGATCAACTCTTGGTTACTCATGTTTCAATACAGGAAACGTGCTCCCACCTTTAAAAAATACCTCTTAAAGTGGGACTTACCTTACTGTTTAAGACAAACAAGCTTTACCAGTTTGTTGGCAAGCAAGTATAAAAAGCTTGCTGAAACTGGGACTATTGTGCCCACGTGTGAACGAGGTTGAGCTTTTCCTTAAACTTGGCGATAATCAAAGAGAAAAGTTAGACTGCCCAATTGGGAGATTCCATATTTGGTGGTTTGAGAGAAGTTGGTATTCAGGTTTATAGGAGTTGATTCTGGGCAAAGCGTATATTAATAGAAGAGAGTGTGGAAAAGTAGTTTGAAAATAAAGAGTTCACAGAAGGTAACAGAGGGTAAGTAGAAACGGAAAGTGTAGGAAAAGAAGTGAAGTGAAGAAGAATGTGACCAAAGTGTCGGAAAAACAGAAGAACACGAATGTTTCATGCGTAACGAGACACAGACGTAAAAGAAAGAAACCAAAAAACGAAAAAGTCAAATCAGCCAAGGGTGAGAAAGGGGGTACACTGGTGGAAAAGAAGAGGAGGAGAGGCATTACCTGCCGCCTCTCTTCTTGATCAAACTATCTCTTTTCCTGTTGGCTGTAGCATTGTACAACGGATCGACAACCTCTCCCAAATCCTCCTGGACAACTTCAGCAATCTCATTCTCGGTGCAACTGCTGAACTTGAATTCACTGAAAGGAGATTGCAACCCATTCCCACTGGCATCCGAGTGGTTCGGAACAAACGGAGACTCTAATCCGATACTGGCGTAGGCGTTTGATGTAGTGGTCGATATCAACAACGGCGACGAGGATTGGTTCTGTTGCTGTTGTGGGGGTGTTGGCTGCGTGAAAAAGTTTGGGTATTGGATTGACTTGTTTTCAAAGATGAGAAAATCATCGTTTGAATATGTCCGGGACAAGGATGAGAGAGATGATTGTGGTGGGGTTTGGTAGTTGTTTCTGGATATCGATGATTTTCTTGGTTGATGAGGGAGAAATGGCTGTTCTGCCATTGATAAACTGTCTGATGATTGTTGTCTATTTATTGTGAAGTTGTTGTTAAGATGTAACCACGATGGTTTATGTTTCTGTTCCATTATGCCGTTTGATGAGTTTGATGAGGAGTTTGAAGAAATGGATAGGTTATGCAGAAATCCACCATTGTTCGAACTTGTTGAATTTTGCCTCTGTAATTGCGTGTATGGCTGTTTAAAACTATCATCAACTATTGAACCGTTACTATAAGCATTTCCACTGTTCAAGTCTAACAACCTCTTCCTGATGATTGTCAAGACATATGACAAGTTTTGAAGTAATTCATCGTTCCTCTTCAAGTTATAATCGATCTGCACTTTTTCTTTCAAAATCAAATTCAAAACCTCTTTTGAAATCTTGGAGACGATTCCAGATGGAGGAAATCTTGAGTTGAACGGAGTCCCCTTTGGATTGTTCACATACGACTGATAGGTCGATATCAAAAGATTGTCAAAAGTGTTTGTGTAGTTCAACTGTTGGATCAGGCTACTATAATCACCAGCAACAGAAGAAGCAATTGAAGAGCACCTTGAAAGGTGGGGTTGCTGTTGTTGCTGCTGAGAATTTTCAAAGCTCATCGTCGTGTCATCGTCTGAATAGAAAGAATACGTTGAGTTGTTTCTGGTTGCCATCGGGGTTGAGAAACTTTCCATCTCACCAGCATTCGGCTGGTGAATTTGTTGCTGGTGTGGGAAGTTGTTGAAGAATGGATTTGGAGGTGGGTTCAACGGTGTTGAAACAGTCTGATCGATCGGGGTCAAAAAACCTGATTGAGTAGGAGTGTCAATCGACGAGTTCTTTCTCGATCCATTTAGCTGAAGTGATAAGTTTGGTCTCATGGTTTTCATTTGGGATTATTTTGGTCTCTTTGATTTGGATTTTCAGGTGGGTGATGCTGATTAGTTACTTTACTTCCAGCGATTCGATTAGAAATTTGATCTGCACAATTGTAACAATTTAGATTGTCTGAGTTAAGTGTTCTTGGTTGTGTTGTGTTTGAGTTCCTTGTATAGTCACTCTGTTACGTTTGACTGCTGCAATTTCGAAAACTGTGAGTTGGACGTTATCTGGTAAAATGTTCGCTTCGGTTTAGGATGTTTCGGGTTGATTGTAATGGCCAATTAGATATCTATGACCACTCTAAGACTGTTTATTTTTCAAATGATACGGTATTTGAGAAGAATGGGTTCTATATATATGCCTCGATCTATATGTTTTCAAATATATCCTTAATAGGTGTTCTTTACTGAGATAAATGAACTTACAAAATGGCCTTTGAGATAAATTCTTTCACCCACACCAGAACGCGTTAAATTCAATTTTTTATATTTTTCAATTTCAATTTTGACATAAATTTCCCCAATTGGATTTAAATGTATATTTTGCTTATTTAAAGGCAAGTCAGTTATTTAGAAGGTACTTTCGCTTGTTCCAGAACTCATCGTTTATCAAATCTATGTGATACTCATTCAAAGTTGCCTTTTTGAACTTCTTGAAGTCTCTTTCCTTTTGCCTTTTTGACAATTCTCTTGCAGTGTCACCTTCACGGACTTCGTTGTCGTCCAACTCTCTTAGTATTATTGTCCCTTTCTTGTATATCGCCAACTCATTGTTGTAGTTGATGTTGAACTCCTTGAACAAGATCTCATTTTTATCGCTTGCCAAGGAGCCAATCAACCTGTTCTCTGCCTCCTGGGGAGTCAACCCACCTTTCGAAACCAAATTCCAAAAAGTTGTGTTGTATAGGTTGTTGATATGGCAGTCGACCTGCCTCCAACTGAAGTAGTCCTTGATGTTCGAATCGTTGGGGTATAGTACAGCCCTTGCATCGAAGGTCGGCAACCTTTCCAGTTTCAAGGGCTTATCAGGAAAGAACTCATTCCAGTAGAATTGATAGTACGATGTGAAGCTTGAACTAAAGGTAGATATCAACTTGAACTCTCTCCGTTCAAACAACTCGCAATTCTTACGCAACAAAAAGGAGTACTCGTCGCTGTCACCGTATGACATCAATATATCAGGCATGTCTCTCATGAGTTGCAAAGCTGATCTGTTCATCAATCTCAAGGCTTTGAGATCGTTCGGTTTCTCAAACTCGTACTCTGCTGAAAACTTGTGGAACCCTCTGCCATCCACCCTTATTATCATGTGCGTCTCTGGCAACAAATATGATTCTTTTTCGAAATTTTTGACATATTCAAATCTGTCCTTGTGTTTGTTCACATCATGTTAGCAAAGGTTAAAAGAAACACACTCACCTTGAATGAGTGGAGGGGGGCTCTTTCAAGCCATTTTCAAGTCTTTCTAACAAACTTTTTCAACATACATACCTTGAGTTTGCCATTCTAAGAGTCCTTCAATTCAAAATAGATATTTATCTGCATTTAAGACAGTTTTAGCATACTAATGTACCTTTTGATACCTGAATTTTTCAGACTTTTTTTCTCAGTATTTTCAAACTTTTTTTCTGGTTCTTGTGGAACATGTCTCCCTAAGACTGCAAAACATATCCAACTTTACATGATAAATGGTACTGACTTTACAACATTGAGGATGGTGGAGATTACAGCTATCAATTGATATATATATATCTACATTACAACTCATATATACCATAAACACCGATACCCTCGGAGATGACTTAATTTACATAGTTAAGGCAACAATTTCTGTACCCTCGATTACCCTCGTAACTCTTGAAATTTTTTTTTTTTTTTTTTTTTTTTTTTTTTCAAATTTTTTTTTTCATTGCCAATATCATCAAATTGTAGATATGTATACAATCGACAACATTTGATCATCAAAAAGGCTGCTTGTGATCTCAAGAGTTCAAACTCATACTTTTCTGCATTTCTTTCATTTACAATTCAAAAAGAAAACTAAAAAAGTCTTTTTTCACTCTTCGAGAAGATAATGAAAGCATCATTTAGAACCCTCGAACGTGAAGATCGTTTCAAGAATCCTCCAAAGGACAAAGAGCTGATCTACTCCAACTTGAGAGATGCTGTGGCTCCTCATGTTGGCTCATTCAATGCATTAACCGAAGGGCCAGATGGTGGTTTGTTGAATTTGGCAGTAAAAGATATCGGTACTTATACAATCTTCGACACAAACGACGAAGTTTCATTTGGTAACAAGTTGAAAATCAGAGTCGATTCGGTGTCCTTGGCCAAGCCTTCGGTACCACAGAATGACAAGTTGTCGTTGAACAGAAGAACATTGCCTTCAGAAACAAGAGAAAGAATGGCTACATATAGATCTAGATTTATGTTGAAGTTGTCTTGGAGCGTTAATGACGGGGAAGAAATTAGTGAAGTAAGAGATGCCGGGCAAGTTCCAGTAATGGTCAAATCGAACAGATGTCATTTGGAGAATATGTCACCTGAAGAATTGGTTAATAATAAGGAAGAATCCGATGAATTAGGTGGTTACTTTGTGGTCAATGGTATTGAAAAATTGATTCGTATGTTGATTGTTCAGAGAAGAAATCATCCAATGGCTATTATCCGTCCATCATTTGGTAACAGAGGTGCGTCATACACCAAGTTTGGTATTCAAATTAGATCTGTCAGGCCAGACCAAACGTCACAGACAAATGTTTTGCATTATCTTAACGATGGTAACGTTACATTTAGATTCAGTTGGAGAAAGAATGAATACTTGATTCCTGCAATGATGATCTTGAAGGCATTGGTTGAAACAAATGATAGAGAAATTTTTGATGGTATTTTGGGTTCAGACACCTCAAACTCTTTCTTGACAGATCGTTTGGAATTGTTGTTGAGAACTTATAAAAATTATAGATTGGGCACACAACAGGAAACATTAGCATATTTGGGTGATAAATTTAGAGTAGTATTCAATGCCACACCAGATGTTTCCGATATTGAAGTCGGTAAAGAAGTTTTGAGAAAGATTGTCCTTGTCCATTTGGAAAATAATGTTGACAAGTTCAGAATGTTATTATTCATGATCAGAAAATTATATACCTTGGTTGCTGGAGATTGTGCTCCTGACAATCCAGATGCTACCCAACATCAAGAAGTTTTGTTGGGTGGTTTCTTATACGGTATGATTTTGAAGGAGAAGGTTGAAGAGTACTTGAATAATATTAGACTTCAAATTCAATCAGATATCAACCGTGGCGTCGCTATCAATTTCCAAGATAGAAAATATATGAGTAGGGTTTTCATGAGAATTAACGAAAACATTGGACAAAAGTTGCAGTACTTTTTGAGTACAGGTAATTTGGTATCACAATCAGGTTTAGATTTGCAACAAGTTTCTGGTTATACCGTCGTTGCTGAAAAGATTAACTTTCACAGATTCATTTCCCATTTCAGAATGGTCCATAGAGGTTCTTTCTTTGCCCAGTTGAAGACAACAACAGTTCGTAAATTATTACCTGAATCTTGGGGTTTCTTATGTCCTGTACATACACCTGATGGTTCACCATGTGGTTTGTTGAACCATTTGGCTCACAAGTGTAAGATTGCTACTGAAAACTCAGACGTTTCGAAAGTTCCACAAGCTTTATCGTTATTGGGTGTTTCACCCCCACATGCTTTTGCTGCTGGTCCTAACATGTGCTGTGTCCAGTTGGATGGTAAGATTGTTGGTTGGTGTACTAATGAACATGGTAAGATTGTTGCTGATACTTTAAGATACTGGAAGGTAAATGGGGAATATGGATTACCTTTGGATTTGGAAATCGGTTATGTTCCACCTTCAACTTCTGGTCAATATCCAGGTTTATACCTTTTCGGTGGTCGCTCAAGAATGATGAGACCAGTCAAATACTTACCATTGGAGAAGGAAGATGTTGTAGGTCCTTTCGAACAGGTCTACATGAACGTTGCGGTAACAACACCAGAAATTGAAAATAACAACCACACACATGTCGAGTATTCACCAACAAATATTCTTTCGATCTTAGCCAATTTAACACCATTCTCAGATTTCAACCAATCTCCAAGAAACATGTACCAGTGTCAAATGGGTAAACAAACTATGGGTACACCTGGTGTTGCATTATGTCACAGATCAGATAATAAATTGTATCAGTTACAAGGTGGCCAAACTCCAATTGTTAAAGCTAATTTGTACGATGAATTTGGAATGGATAATTTCCCAAATGGTACAAATGCAGTTGTTGCTGTTATTTCATATACAGGTTATGATATGGATGATGCAATGATTATAAATAAGTCGGCTGATGAGAGAGGATTCGGGTACGGTAGCGTTTATAAAGTCGAGAAAGTTGATTTGACTAATGGTAAGAGACGTGGTGATCCAATAACGCAACATTTCGGATTTGGTGATGACGAATGGCCAGAACAGTGGAAAGAAAAATTAGACTCTGATGGTTTACCAATAATTGGTGTCAAAGTCGAAGAAGGTGATCCAATTGTTGCGTATTTCGATGAAACTATTGGCAAAACCAAGATCAAGACTTACCATTCTTCTGAACCTGCATATATTGAAGAAGTCAAACTTTTGGCAGATGACAACGGTGATTCAGAACTTCAAAACTTGACTATCAAGTATAGAGTTCCAAGAGTTCCACAAATTGGTGATAAATTTTCATCGAGGCATGGACAAAAAGGTGTCTGTTCCAGAAAATGGCCAACTATTGATATGCCATTTACCGAAACAGGTATGCAACCAGATGTTATCATTAATCCTCATGCTTTCCCATCCCGTATGACGATTGGTATGTTTGTTGAATCATTAGCTGGTAAAGCTGGTGCATTGCATGGTGTCGCTCAGGATGCCACACCATGGAAGTTTAGTGAAGCCGATACACCTGCTGACTTTTTCGGTGAGCAGTTGAGAGCAAGTGGTTATAATTACCATGGTAACGAACCTATGTACTCGGGTGCTACTGGTGAAGAATTGAGAGCAGATATATATATTGGTGTCGTCTATTATCAAAGATTGAGACATATGGTTAACGATAAGTTCCAAGTCAGATCAACAGGACCTGTCAACTCGTTGACAATGCAACCTGTTAAAGGTAGAAAGAGAAATGGTGGTATCCGTGTAGGTGAAATGGAAAGAGATGCATTGATTGGTCATGGTACATCATACTTGTTACTGGACAGATTGTTGAATTGTTCCGATTATACCCAACAATCAGTATGTAAGGGCTGTGGTTCATTGCTATCATCACAAACTAGTGTTCCAAGAATAGGATCTTTGGCTACTGTCCGTTGTAGACGTTGTTCCACTAAGGTTGATAAGTCAAACGTTTCGAGCTTGAATAGTGTAAACGATTCCGATATTTGGGAAGACGGACAAGGCAATAAGTTCATTGGAGGTGGTGATACCACTACTGTTGGTATTCCATTTGTTTTGAAGTATCTTGACTCTGAATTGTCTGCTATGGGTATCAAGTTGACGTACAATGTTGAACCAAAATAATCATGTCACTTTTGTATTCTTTCTGCATTTTCAATTACTTAATTTTATTTTATTTTTGTCAAAGTATTAATCTATGTATATTTTTTCATTTTTTGTTCGAAACTGCTTTTGATTGTTTTCTCCCTTTTATATATATATATATATATATGTCATTAGTCATTAGAAAAAAGCCAAATAAAATCAAAAAACGATCTTTATCAATAAGAATTATCAAGTTTTAAAAAATTCGTTCAACCTAAACATCACGGTATAACTCTTCCTGATTACCTCGCCATTCTGTAACCCATCCAAAAATTCCATCTCATTGTTCATGAATTCCATAATCCAATTTTGAAGTATGACCAATTCTTCCAAGAAAAAGTTCATCAAAAACGATTGATTCGAATTATCTAGAATGATCAAAATTATAAAAAATATTGAGTCTAATATTACAATCTGCTCATTATTGTCCTTGGTGGATTCGTCCAACCTGAAAAACTCATTGGTTAAAGGCAAAACTATTCTGAAAGTCTCTTTAACCATATCATCAATTTCAATGGATGATGGGAATGAAGAATGTAAAATCAATCCGAGTGTCTTCAAAAAGTGCGAAGTCAACAAAGCTGAATATTGATCTTTATTAGGAGTCAATCTTCCATTCGAATTGATCAAATTGAACCAAACGTTCGCTAAGGGAAAAAAGAACTTAGAGCCAACTATCTTGTAAAAGCTTGGGATTCTTGTCCTTGTCATTGTTGATGTTGTTGTAGCTTTTTTCGTTAATTTTGAGGAAATTCTCAATATCTTACCAGCTCCCACTACATTATTTTCGTCTATCGTCGAGTTGATGATTTTTGATTGGATTGAGTCCTCTATCTGTAAGGTGTTTGAATCTTGATATTTCATGAATTGTTTATGAATATGTTCAGGAAATTTTTTGCTCTTGAATTTCAAAGTTTCTTCATTTATGTCAAAATTATTATCATCAAAACCTCTCAAATACCTTGAGCTCAAAGACAATGTTGACAATAAAACCATTCTTTGTTGAAAAGAATAATCTCCTGTTAAAAATAATTTGATTACTATCGCAGTTGAATTTTCTGGGTCTCCAATACAGCAACTCATCAAACACTGTAATTTACGCTGATCAAACTCTAAGTCATCAAATTCGTTGTTCAACCCCACAAAAGTTGAAATTAGTGATTCATTGTAAAAACTTAGTTCTTGTTTGTTGGTTCTTAGAATGAGATGCGGACCATGGATTAGCGATAACTTGATTTTGTGATAAGTTTGTTTGTCTTTTGAAGAATCTGAATGCAAATAAGACAATAAGTCTTTCAAATATAGTGGTTTGTAAGGCAAATCTTTGTTCGAAACACTTGGATCTTCATCATCTGAGTCCTCTGGGTCGAAGTCTTCTCCCTCATCTAAGTCGACTATTTTTAGCAGTTGAAATGACTTTTTGATTTCATTAGAATCATTTTTTGCTGAGATAGATTTTGGTTCTCGATTCAAAATATGGAAGGAGTGAAATATGGAATTTGCCGATATATAATTCAAGTAGTCTTCTTTGGAGTAAAGTTCACCAAGTCTAGATAAAAATATAGAATCAAAATCATTTTGATTCTCAATATCAAATGGAATTTTTGAGTCCCCTTTCAATCTTAGTAGGTAATTACATACAAACATACCCAAGGCTCTAACTCTATCGCTTGAAGAACTGATCCTACTTGTAATTGCATTCAAAAAAGTCTGATCTGAGGATATTTTTGAGAGATTATCAATGTTTAAACAGCTGAATGATATAGCTAAAAATGCTGTGAAGCTCTCTTGTGTTGAGATTGGAGTTCTTGAAATAAAGTTTGAGTCCCCCCATAAACTCAAAGTTTTAACGGTTTGCTCAAATAAACGGCCATCTTCACCAAATTGTAATACTAAACTCTTGATCAAGCTAAAATTGTTCATTAATATTATGCTTTCAATCGAAGTTGAACTCAAATTGAACTGCGAAATCAAGTGCGAGCTTGCAAAAATCGAATTGCCATCTGACAAATTCAAACCCTTCATGTATTTGATGAGTGAATTTGTCGTTGACTCATTTGGTTTATACCTCACTATTGAGATGAAAAAATCCCAGTACTTCTCATTTAAAACCTCACTCAAGAAGATTGAGTCTTTATCAAACTGGAGAATACTGATCATCATTTCGTTCAATTGGTCCATTTTAGAATATCCAACCAAGTTCAAGAAATTGCTTATCAAGAACCCGAGATATACTGACCGATCCGAGAACTTGCTTTCAATATTGAGATTCAGATACAACTCGCCAAACAAATTGAACAACTTTGAACCAAAAAATAATGACTTTATTTCTCTGAACTGGGCTTGACTGGTGGAATTTATAATCATTTTTGATACCACTCCTTCACTATCCAAGATGTCAGTCAATAAAGTAATATAAACGGCTTTGTTATCATTGAGTCGAATATGATTGATCAAGCAGTTCATCCCAACTGGATTCTGTAGTACCTCTTGCAACTGTGTCCTGACATTTGAAGATACCTCATTGTAAAGCTCTATAATCTTGTGCTTGAAAAGTGATGTAATTAGCCTTAAATTGTTCAGCTTCGGGTCATATTTAGCTAAAATTAAATTTATTTTGTCCACTGATGGTTGTTGCGATAGCACCTCTATGTCCTCACTCGAAATCATCTTAAGCTTTCTGTTCAAAGACCTGAAATGAATGATTAAAACCTTCAAACCCACTTCAACTTTTGAAAATATCAAATTTCTCGATTTTTTCACGCTCAATTTGCGGAGAGGTTGGTCATTCAGAGAGAAACCACAAAGCAATACTACAAAAGGTTCAATCAAAAGTATGATTGAATACATAGGATTGAATACATAGGTTAAAATTATTTTTAAGAGTCTTATCATAACAATTCAAAGCTTCCAAGAAAAGAATGGTTAAAGTTACAATTGCAGGAGCTGCCGGTGGTAAGTCACTGTCTTTTAAGCTGATGTCACTGGTTCATACCTCCGAAGAACACCTACTGACATTCGTCTTCTATTTTTAACCATATTTCAATCAGGTATCGGTCAAAGCTTGAGTTTGCTATGCAAGTTAAATCCACATATTGATGAATTGAACTTATATGACATCGTAAATGCTCATGGCGTTGCCACCGATTTATCACATATCAACTCACCGGCCGTAGTCAAAGGTTTTGAACCAAAGGATAAGAATGACGTTGAGACGATTAAAATGGCATTCAAAAACTCAGATGTTGTCATTATCCCTGCTGGAATCCCAAGAAAGCCAGGCATGACAAGAGCCGACTTGTTCAAGATAAACGCTGGTATCGTTAGATCATTGATCATTGCTGTTGCAGAAAATTGCCCAGGTGCTATCGTTTTGATCATAAGCAATCCTGTCAATTCAACTGTTGTAATTGCAGCAGAAGAGTTGAAGAAACATGGTTGTTTCAACCCAAACAAATTGTTTGGTGTAACAACTCTAGACTCTGTCAGAGCTGAAACTTTCTTGGGTCAAATGATCAATATCCCAGCAGCCGATTTAAGAGGGTTGATTACTGTGACTGGTGGCCATTCAGGTAATACGATAGTGCCACTTTTGCATTTGAATGATAAAATTTCCACCAAAGTATCGAATTTATCATCGACCCAATTTGCAACTTATATCAAAAGAGTGCAATATGGTGGAGATGAAGTCGTCAAGGCAAAAGCAGGGAAAGGCTCTGCAACTTTATCAATGGCATTGGCAGGTTATAGATTCACAGAGTCTGTGTTGAATGCAATGAATGGTATTTCAAACTTCAACGAAAAAGATGGTAAGATACCAGATCTGGCTTATATTTATTTGCCTGGTGTTGAAGGGGGTTTAGAAATTTCCAAAAAGGTTCATTTAGAGTATTTTGCGGTTCCTGTCGTGTTAGGAAGAAACGGTGCAGTTGAAAGGGTGATTGACCCGTTGTCTATGACTTCAAAATTGGAACAGACAATGGTAGATGCTGCAATCAAGGAACTACAACTGAGTATCGTTCAAGGTTCCAACTTTGTACTTGGTACCAAGTTGTGATCTTTCTTACCTGTCTTTATTTATTTTGATTATTTATATATGTCGTTTCTACATATGGCTTACCACACAATTGTGCTATTCGACCTTTTCTCCTCCTTTGAGTGTTTAACGGGTAAGTAACTCGAATTCGAGTTTTAGATGCTCAGTGAAAACTAAAATCAATTAGGTTTTAGGCAATACAACATAATCTATACAAAAAAAAAACCACAGATCAATTTTAAGACTTACAGTAAATAGTACAAACAAATGAAAAAAAAAACCTCAAAAGACCAATTTGCTCAACTCTTCATCGAACTTCTTCAACGTTAACAATTCTGCTAAAGTTTTTTCGTCAACAAAGTTCAACATACTAGCAGCACCAATTGCATCCATACTTGGGAAAATGCTAGGAAGTTTTATCAACCTGTCAAATTCTACTTTCTTTCTGTCATCCTCCGGCTCCAAAGTTTTCGAAAACTCCAAACTCTTGGAAATCAAAAGATTCAAAAGTTTCAAACACCTGAAAGAAATTAGTGCAAATTCCTCGGTGCCTTGTAGCTTAACGCCAATCAAAGCGGATCCGATTCTGTAAAGATTAGAGCCAAGCGACTCTTGGCTTGATATCCAACTCAATGCCAAGTTTGTGTCTGATTGCTCTGGTGAATACATCTCAACAGTCAAAATGGAGGCCAACAATGCTTGGACTATAATGATTTTGCGCTGTTCGAGTATTGAGGCAAATGAATTGATTGAGTATATTGGTAACGACGACACCAAGAATGATAATGTCTTGGTCAATAACAACCCAGATCTTGGATCTTTACCATCGAGGTATAAAGTAGTCAACCTCAAAGCTTCATTGTCCTCGTCATTATTAACTTGCTCTGGTGGATATATACCAGTAATCACTGATTTTAATAACATGCGATTTGGCGGATCACGGACAAGTATCTTGGTAAACATATCAATGCTGTATGGTTGATATTTTTGAACAGAAGCTCTATAATTTGGAATGAACGGATCTTCATCGTCAGCCTGCGCTGAATGTTCAGAGTCACTACCAAACGAGAATGCAAGAATAAGAATCAACAATGCTTCTTCGTATGTTCTCAAGACTAGGTTGTTCGCAATTCCTGAAATCACCATCATCGTATCCTTCAATAATGAAAGTCTCTTTCTGGCAAAAATAAACTTATCAGGAAATGAAGCGATGCAGTAAATCAATTTGAATAAGTAGTCTCGTGCTAAATCGTTTCTTGGTAAAAACTGCGAGTTCTGACCGACAACCAATAGGTTTCTCAATATGATCGATATAGTCGACAATTTTTCAACCAACATCATCTGGTGATTAACACCTGAACTGATTACGGGCTGTTTATTCAAATCTTCAAACTCATCACGACACGCCGCCAATGCATCAATATAAAGTGGTAACTTGAAACTGGTTGGTTTCGATGTTGAGGAAGTGGGAAACGAAGTGTATGGTGTGGCCCCATCGCTCAAGGGCGTTAGTGGTTCATTTGACTGTAGATCATTCTGAGCTGCACAATCATGGTCACTCCCCTTATTTTCGACGACTTCTTCGCCCATTAAAGAGTCAACTTTAATAGTAATCGATGCTGTGTCAGCATCTTCACTGACGTATGATTCAAAAATGGAATCAACAAGACTTTGAGTTCCAACATTGTCACACGAAATATCCGTTTTCTCCTTGAATCTATTTTCAGAATAGATCAATTCATCCAAGGTATCACAGCCCAATGAACATAAAGCATCTGCTAATTCAGGACATTGCTCCAAGTATATGTTCAAATAACTATCCAGTGAGGCGACTAGCAATGTGTTTAACGCATTATTTTGTTCAGATTTTATTCCACTAGAAAGAGACATAGTTAACGCATTGATTGAAATTGCACCTAGTTCAGGAGCAAACAAATAGAACGGCTTGACCTTTTCAAGATGTTCTCCGATAGTCATTAATGCAGGTACATCATATCCACAGTGGTCTCGAATTAAACGTTGATGAGGTGTGTAGTTACGAATGACTGCAGGAAGTTGAACTTCTTCTTTGATTGCTGGTATTGGTGTTGTGGTTACTGACTTTCTCTTCTGTTGTGGAGTTGGGGCACTTGAAGGGCTTTGGATTGATGATGGTGCCAGATTTACAATAGAAGTATTGATAATCGTGGATCCAGACGATTTTCTTGAGGCTGAAGGTTTGGAAGCTTGTTGGCCAGTTACCGGGGAATTGATCTTGTTTGCTTTGGAGTACTTCCTCTTTTTTGCTTGGGGCGCTTGTTGAGATTGTAGATCAGATGACATTGCAATAAAAGGTTGCTGTTGTTGTTGTTGTTGTTGTTGATGTTGTTGATGTTGTTGATGTTGTTGATGTTGTTGTTGTTGATGTTGTTGTTGCTGTTGCTGTTGTTGCACAAAAGCCTGATCCAAGGGTGAAGCAACTTGTTGAGGTGGTGAAGATTGTGATGACGCTGCTTGTTGTTGTAATTGATTTTGCATTTGCCTTTGAATTGAGCTCTTAATATTGAAAATCTCTCTCTGACCTTCTGGTGTTGACGAATATCTTTCAAACGGGAGTAATAATTGAGAGAATACATTTGATATGTCCCTTCCATAACCAGGGTTGACATCTATAGGTAAGTTGAATTTTGAAGCAATGAATCCCCACTGATTATTTGCGGTAACAGATTGAGAACCACCCATCTTCGACACCAATACGTATAAGAAAAACAAATGAATTCTTCTCCCATCAATGGCAGGATTAGAAGTCAAAGGTGTTCCTTGGCGCCGCATAAAATCTTGCAAAGTCTTCATAAATAGTTCGATCTGTAATTGGTTCATGTGTTGTTGCTTTCTCAGTTGTTCTGAGTTGTTGCTCAGCTGTGAAGGAGGAATTTGCTGACGTTGTGGTGCAGGTGCTGGTGCTGGTGTTGGTGCTGGTGGTGAAAATTGCTGGGCCCTACTGGAATTGCTTTGCTGAATATTTTGTTGTTGCTGCTGGATTTGCTGCATTCTTTGTTGTTGTAACTGTTGAAACATTTGCGGATCTTTAGTTCCGTTATCAGGCAAATTATCAACAGGCAACGCACCTGGACTGAAGGGTTGTTGCTGTTGCTGCTGTTGTTGATGTTGAAATATTTGCTGCTGTAAAAGTTGCTGCTGTTGAGCTTTTTTCAACTGATCCTGTTTCTGCTGGTTTAACATCATTTGCTGTTGCTTCTGCCTCATCGCCGCGAGCATTGCTGTCTTGTCTACAGAAGAATTGCCATTGGCGTTGTGCTGATCTTGAAAGACCTGTTGCTGCATCAACTGTGGAGAGAAATGTGAATGGTTACTTTGGCTGCTTCCACTGTTGTTGTTTCTGAAGCTCATAATGGACTGCGGGTCCTCACCAACTTGGGCCGTACTGTTGTCGAATGATGGTGTCAGGACATTGCTATTGGCAAATGGAGATTGCTTCTCATGTTGGTTGGCTTGTGACAATATACTTGATGGATTGATGGAATTATTGTTGTTCATGTTGATATCACTACTTCCAGAAAATATTGCTTGTTGTTGTGGTTGTGGTTGTGGTTGTTGGTTGGCACCATCACCGAAACTCAAGAATGACAGCATGCCTCCATTGTCATCTGTATTACCGGATTGATTGTTCACCCAATACTGATCAGACATGATTGCAACCTAGTGTGATAATCTTATGATGGATTCTGTTCAAGCATACAATGTAAACTTCATTTATTTTCAAATTCCGTTTCCTTGACTGGTTTTCTTGTTAGATAATCAAGGGCGCGAAAGGGAAGTCAAATTTGTATTATTTCACACTACCAAAACATAGCGTATTTGAGTAAATATGAGTGAAACAAAGGTATTAGAAAGGACCTGATGGATATGAAGGGTAAATGCAAAATGGTATTAGATGTCTTATATATGCAGCTATATGAGAAGGTTTGGTGAAAAAAAAAGGTTGAAATGTTTATCGTGAATGTGAAATAGGCTAGACAAAAACCAAATCATAAAATTGATCAGCTTCCTTTTTGCTCTTGAACTCGAGCATCAACTCATTCAACTTGAGTGTATACTCATCGTCGTATATGGCTAGCATGACTCCAGCTTTACCAACTCTGTAAATATTTTTTCTTTTGATCAAGGAATCAATTTCGGTATTCGAGATTTGCAAGCGGTAAGTACACGAAGGGGTCGCAGATAGTTGTAACGATGTGATCAAGTTGGGTTGCCATTTGTTCGAATCTTTGGATCTTTCATGGATTCTGATTTTCATCGAAGGTATCAACACCAACTCCTTCTCGTTATCGATTTTTGACAATGAAGTCAGCGGATTGGATACGCTGTTTCTAATCTCTTGTTGAAAAGATGCGAGGGTAGCTGAACTTGGAGGGGTGAAATAATCGTTTGAGTTGAGTGATATTGTTGGTGATGATGTCGAGGAACTATTGTTACTGCTTTGATTGTCCATGCTTTTGACAGAGACTTTGGCACCTGGTTTACCCAAAGCTAAGATGTCGTCCAAGTTCCCAATGGATGAAACCCTACTTGTAACACTTGAATATGTGGTATCTATAGAGCCCATACTGGTGGAACCACCCATAACCCTTTTGGTTTTTTTCTGATTTCTTGCTGAAAGTATTGAACAATCACTTCCGTCAGATATCGAAGAAAATGACGAATCGGATTCTTGTTGCTTTGAGATCAACAATCCCATTCTCGATTTTGTAGACTTGGACAACTCTAAAGCCTTTGTTAATGATTCAGCTTCAAGTCCATTGGAACATCTAATCAAATACAATGCAGATCCCATCTTTAATTGTACATCTAAGGCATTGGATCTACGAATTGAGGAATTTTCATTTAAGTTGATCATCAATATTGGCTCCAAATCATTAGAGTTACTCCCAACTTGCTGGTATTCTTTCTCGATATAACAAACAATCAAACCATTCACATTGTTGATTCTAACCTCAATGACAATTTCACGAGTGTCTATGATTTCCCATTTGTTGGATGCCCATTTGGACATACGACCAGTCAATGATGTTAACAATGATGATAAGTCTAACTTTTTTTTGTCTTCCGAAGATAAAGCAACTTTCAGAGATGCAGATTTGTTAAAAGTAGCGGCGAAGGGTGATGGAAGTGGTGTTGATGTAGATTTTGTGGATGATCCCAAATCTGATTGGGAATTATGAGGTTGGAAAGCATCATTTGCAATATTCGTGTTGATGGTCAATGGCTTTTTGGTCTGTTGTTCTTGGGTCACAATAGATGATGTCTGTGATTTCACTCTGCAAAGAGTATCAACAGTGTTCAATGTGCTCTTTGAGTTATTGGAATTTGAGAAAGAAAAAGTTGGTCTGTTGAACTTTTCAGCTTCTGGAATGGGTGAACTGTGCTTTTTTGTCAACCCAAAGAAATTCATGATTGACTTTCTCCTTTTCGCAATCTTTACCTTTGGAACTGGCTTGCTTAAAAATATCTCCTTTGCAGGTGCAAACACCGGTGTCTCTTCAATATTCAGTAAAGGAGACTCATGTTCATCGAATTTGTCGAAAGCTTCACTTTTTATTGATGGCGTTATCTCACATTCATCTGCTGTGAATGATTTAGGTCTTTCACCTGATCTATGATCAATGGATAACCTCTGAGTTGGAGTTGATGAATTCACCGAAATTGTATCTAATTCACAAATCGTTGGTGGTTTCATTAAGTCGTCTTCTAGTGGAATCTTTTTGTTTGATAATGTTGATTTTTCTGAAAGTGCAATCAATTCATCGAATGAGCTGTACCTTTTCAAATTTGGCCTGAATGACAACTCAACCAGTGATGTTGGTGCAGAGACAGGAATGTTTCCAGATCTATTTGGCTGGATACTTATGGAAGATGAAGATCCTAGTTGAGTTTTTGTTAGCTTGGAGTACATCAAAGATCTATATGAGTGGTTTGAACTTGCTGATGGCAACAGTGGTCTTGTATTAGGTTCGAAATGGTCGCTGATTGGTGTTGACGATGATGGTGCAACTTCCGTAGTACTTAATGCAGGAGAAAGTAATTGCTTGAAAATATGTCCTGCAGAGCCAATCTTAGGTATTTGATTAAGTGACTCAACTGGAGTGGCAGGCTCTGCATGCAATTTCTTTGACTTTCTCAACAACGTAACTTCAGAATGGTTTTCGTGCAATCCAAGAGCTGAAAAACGCTCTTTAGCCAAATTCACTGATGGAGATGATCTTGAAATATGATTTGGTGCCTTGAACGGAACAGGTCCAAAGTTGAGCGGAACATCAATTGCCAAACCTCGTGATCCATTTTTCATTTTCGATAATTCATTATGCTTGTCTGAAAAGGATCTATTTGAAGATGATGATTGAAATAACTTATCAAAAATTTGCAACCATGTCCTTAGCTTCTTGTTGTTAGTATGAGAAATTTTCAACTGTATATGTGGGTTATTTAAATCAGTGAATTCTGTAGTGAAAGTTATTTGAGTTGTTTCACCCTCACTTTTTGAACCAACAATAGCTAGCTCGTTAGAACGGAAAGGTGGAAACATTAAAGAGCAACCTATTTCTTCCACTTGACAAATGGCCAAGTGGGTTATTCTGTTTACCATCTCTTGTTCATCATTCGATTGCAATTTTGTAGTAAAGTAATCATCCAAACCAAATAGCTCAACTTTCAATCCATTGCATTCTGTCAATGGATGTACGAAATCCAATTCAAAAATTTCTCTTGTTATTATGTTCATATCAGTGAAATTTGAAGCAACCGTATTTAAGGTCTCAAGCATTTGAACTTTATCGAAACGGATTGTACTTAAAGATAACCTGTTTTTTTGCTCTTCCTCCTTTGACTTTGCGATCGAAAGAAGGCTAGAGAACTCATCCTGTCTCGATTTCAAATCTTCCAATAGAAGCAAGTACGAATTTGATGGGTCTTCAAACTCTAAGTTTGTTTCGTGGTATAGCTCTGAGATCTTTTCCAAAAACTTGGTTAGATACCTGAGTCTGCCCAAGGGTTTCTTCCTCAACATCACCTCAGTTTCTGGCAGAAATGGATCATAGCTGTAGATGTCGATATAGCCCTCATAATGTGATATGGCATTCATCAACCATAGAACAAATGCCTGAGTAATCTCGGCCTCTGACCTTGTGGCTCCCAAGTTTCGCATGAGCTCCTTATGCTTGGAGATCATATTAGAGATAATTCTCCTGGTTGATATGATATTGGAAGATTCTGCATCATCGACCGGTCTTATGTAATTCAAGCAGTTCAATAACCCGGTCAAATCATTTGTGTACTCAATCTCAGTCTTTTGAAGGTCCTGGAATAGATGAGATCTCACTGATAAAGCCAACATCACCTTGCTCTTCAGCTGTTTGATCATCATTGAGTTCATATCGCTACTTGACATTGTTGCCAACACTGAACGTCCTGTTGACCTCGTTGATTTCTCGCCACTTAACATCATTGTGGAGATACGAAGCCTTATATGCCTTTTTGCTACTGCTTGTGTTATATACTAAGCTGGAAATACCAGATCCCCCAAGCGTACCTATTGAAATTTATACCTCTTTGGGTCGAAGCGTGTGTATGGAACGGGAATGTAAACAGCTATTTAGCGGTACCTAGCAACTGTACTGATATCAACCACTCAAAACTTTCTTCTTCACCTGACGATAGATTCACAGATTCACAATTTCATTATTGTGAGCCTACACCAGAGTATATCTTGGTATTGAAAAAAAACGCCAAGTTAGGTCTAATTGAAAAACTGCTCTATCCCTTTATTAGTAAACACGATCTTTCGTGTCTTTCGTGGTATCCGGAAAATAGGTGAAAAATGTGTTCTCGGGCGCGATAGGTGATAACAGACGAATACCAGATTTAGCAATTAAAAGAAACGAATAGTGGAGATAATGACAGATAACAGTGCAATATATGGTGAAGATGAAGAGGTTCTTGCAATAAGCACGAGGGACTTATCGTACACTTTTCCATCCAAGAAAGTTGGATTGTCAAATATCAACTTATCGATCTCCAAAAAATCCAGAGTGTTGATCATTGGTCCGAATGGTGCTGGTAAGTCGACGCTAATGAAGATTTTGGCTGGGCAGAAGTTGATCAAGTCGGGTACAATTTTGCTCAATGGCGTGAATCCGTTTGAGTTCAACAAGACCTCCAATGTTGGTAAGTCCACCGGGGTCATCACGTACCTAGGTACGGAGTGGGCCAACAACGAAATCACTAAGAGAGATATTCCAGTCACCATCTTGATCAACAGTATTGGTGGCGAAGCGTTCCCCGAGAGAAGAGATTTGTTGATCAATCTCTTGGATATCGACATCAACTGGAGAATGAACCAGATCAGTGATGGAGAGCGGAGAAGGGTTCAGTTGGCCATGGGTTTGTTGAAGCCTTGGAACATTCTTTTGTTGGACGAGGTGACCGTTGACTTGGATGTGTTGGTCAGAAACAGGTTGTTGAAGTTTTTGTCGCAGGAGACAGAAAACAGAGATGCAACTGTGGTTTACGCTACCCATATCTTTGACGGGTTGGGCGGAAACTTCTACAACAGCAGGTTGGATGAGACCACAAGCTGGCCAACGAACATCGTCCACCTCTCCGGTGGTCAGAAGCTACAGGACATACTGATTGAAGACATCAAATACGTCTTACCCAGCAACACACGGTCGATTGATGATGTCGCAAGCGTTGTGGAGCAATGTGGACCTGCCATCAAGATCGCGAAGGTTAACAGTTTGCACCCATTGGCCCTCAGCTGGTTGACCGATGACTTGAAGCTGAGAGGCGAAAGAACTGAGGACAAAACAAGACTCAAGTTTGAAGAGTTGGAAAAGCTGTTGGAAAAGACGTACTACGATGGTCATGATAGGGTTACCTCCTACTTCAAAAAGACAAGAACCACGGACTAAAAGAGGGTATTATTCATGCTGGATATTATGGAGTTTTATATAGCAGAGCCTTTCCATTGGTAGATATAGATGTTGACTTTAGTCATTGATGAATGGAGGATGACAACA
The DNA here is from genome assembly GCA_003706045.2 of Peterozyma toletana. Classification (NCBI taxonomy): domain Eukaryota; kingdom Fungi; phylum Ascomycota; class Pichiomycetes; order Alaninales; family Pachysolenaceae; genus Peterozyma; species Peterozyma toletana. The sequence continues at coordinate 194,216 of PPKG02000010.1, read as the reverse complement.
CTTGATTTGGGTAATTTTTTTTTTGCTCAACTCTTCTAGCAGTGTATATTTGATTTTGAATTTTCACGAAATGTGAATGTATGAAGCTTATTTGGTAAAATATTTGTTGCACACCTTAAAAACCCTCAATGATTGCTTTCTCGTTTTCTTGAAGGGAGGCAACTTGTAGTGGAAAAGTTAGAAAAACAATTGAGGTTCTACTATGTATAATTTTACTGGTCATAAACGGATGGAAAAGAGAAAATTCCAACTTTTAGGCTTTGACTTATACATCAACCGTTTCAAAAAAAGCTCCACTTTTAAAAACTGAAGGATAAACTCATAAATGTGTTCCTTCATTAATTCGGTTATTTTGTATATTCATTTTGTATTTTCTTTAATTGATGAAGTGATAAACAACAAAATGTAATATCAAACTTGCAAAAATGTAATCGCCAAATGACCTTTCCTGTGTAACCTTACTCTCTTTGGAAGGAAATAACTGCAATCTTAAACTTACTGTCAACACAAACTGTCCCACTGTTGAAATAAAACCACCTAAAAATGCATTGAATGGGAAGCTTCCAATAATAATACAATATACAAATTGCAAAACTCCTAACGCCATCAAAAACAGCAAGAATGTATCGATTAGCTGCAAAGTGCTGTCCTTTTTCAAATCATTAAGGTACGATTTATATGCGATCTTCACCGATTGTGAAATCTCTTGAAACAAGGGTAATGTCTGCTTTGCTGTTGGCGCCTCAACCTTTTCTGCGGATACAGCTTTAGCTGGTGTTTGAGATTGTGTTCTTTGCTTCAGTTCTTTTCTCGCCATAGTGTGTTGCTGTCAATGTTGACTTTAAATATATATACCCAATTAGTGAATGATGATGATTATTTCAAGCGGAATTAGATGGAAGATCTAGGTAGACGTCTGTTATCTCATTCCTACTGACCACGTACTTGTGGTTGAAAGCTTGAAAAAATAATGGAGTCGTGCAAGCTCAAAACCCATTCTCCCTTTTAAAGGTGTCATCAATTGAGAAAGGTTGAGTAAGTTGCAGCAGCCAGGTAGAGCGAGCAATTAAACATTAGTCATTATCAATCATTTGAATTCAAAAGTAGAAAGCTTGACATTTATCAACTATTGTGCTTTTTTTGCCCGAAAGTTTTGCAAGGTGAAAAGCAAATAGGTTTGACCTATAGTAAACATTACACCCTCTTCCAACGATTGTTCAAGAAGAATGTCCAATTCACAACCTGGCTTTCCTGAACCTTTTACAGTGATACATGAGAACAAAAAAAAAAAAACTGGATCCATCTTGTTCAGCTTAGATACAATACAAAGGCATCACAAGCTTTTGATTTCAACATTGATAAAAAAAAACAATAGCGCTGGTTGGTTTCGATCCAACGACATCAGGGTTATGAGCCCTGCGCGCTTCCACTGCGCCACAGCGCTGAAAGCTGTTGTTAACTATGGTACCTAGCTTGGCTATGATGTGATTTATCAATAGGAAAAAAAAAAATTCAGTGGGGGTTTTATAGCCTTTGTTGAGAAGAAATTGACGCATTTCCTTGCTATAAGATGTTCTCCGAAGAGATAACTTTTTTCCTTTCATAACTTCTTTATTTGATAAGAAGAAAGTGTTGATACTCTTTCTCCTACTCTTTCAGTGAAATAGGTAGATAGTTATTCAATATAATTCTTTTCTTTCAAAAAAAAAAAAGGTCTTTTTGTTCTGGTTTAAAATGGCTCGTTTTTCAAGGAATAATTGTACAAATAGTACTGATGCATATTCGAGGAAGGAGTGTGAAAAATTTGCAAAGCTTCAAAGCCTGTAAGTTCAACAAAAGCGAATGGTTCCTCATCAATATACATGAATCAGATTCAAAAAAATCAATATTTAAAAAAAGGACAACGCGAAGAAAGAGACTTCTTTTACATGCTATTTTATCAAAGTTTCATCTGATGTCTCTCAAAACCAAGGAGGCATGTTCATTTCTACTCTCTATCTTTCCCCTTGCGACTTTTTTGGTTCTGTGACAACAAGTCGCTGGCCATTCAAAATTTGTCTTTTCCTTTTACTGGGAGGAGAAGACAAAAAAGGACAAATATATCGGTGCTCTATCTCTTCAGCATAATTGACTGGCCTACAAACATCGCCAAGAGAGATATAGACTCAGTTGAGAAAACAACCAGGACCTGAAATACCTTTTTTGCCATCCAATAGGATTGACCCCATTTGTCCACCATGCGATATCGAATGTAACGGGGAATATAGAACCAGTTTTGAAAAATTTCTCTCCAAGTTCAAGTAGGGGCTATGTATGTATGGCTTGGACCTCGACACACAAGAGAGAGAGCCTTGAGTGACGAAAAAGGAACCACTTTTCAATAACTCTCGATAATTCTCCCCTTTAACTATCAGCCAGTTTCTCGACACCTTCAACACTCACTTTCATTTCATGCTTCGCTGAATCTGCTTGCTGACTGGTAACCAGTCAGCCTGGTGGTTGTCCTGTACTGTCCACATACTACACAGATCACCATGCACATATCGTGCCTTGTGTATTATCTTTTCACTTTTTGCGATCTAAGATTATTTGCTTTCTGCAAACTCTGCTTTTGGGTAATTTCCACCTCCAATCGAGGAGTTGAGGGTTTTTTACAACATGGTTGTAAATAACATAGGTGAGCTCAACCTCTTACTAGTCAAGAAAACGGACAACAGTAACGTTTGCGCCCCTAATGGATCTCCTATTTTGCACTACTGGACGGGTAAAAAATTATTACAGATTGTTCATGCAGACGAGTTTTTAGATTACGAGCGCTTGCCTGGCCTGCCCTAGTGTTGAGTTGCCCCTGGGGGAGGAGTAGGGGCCAGAAAACCTCTTTTGCTTTGCGATCATCACCAGTACTGAAGAAGAGTTAGTATGAGCAAGCACGCACACACACAGCTGAGAACGTTTTCCCTTCCGTACCGAGAGACTTGTTGTGTGCGAGAAGGAGGAGGGAAGGGCCATAAACCGCACATCAAACAAAGGTTGTGTGTGTGTTGAAATATTTACCCAACGAAGTGAGCATACCACCCGCAAAGCACAGGTCAGATTTAACTTTGAGCAAATGGATCCACTTGATTGTTCAGCCGTAGAACACTAGGGCTCCGCGTAAGCATCCTTAGCTTGTTTTCGACCCAAACGAGCGATGAGTTCAGTTCCCTCGGGCTGGGTGAGTGTATGTGATCCATTTGGATACCGGTTTGCATTTTTTTTTATTTTTATTTTTTTCGTTTCCCACTCGAGTCCGGAGCTGCACCAGGTATCGCGAGTGAGTGGTGGGCCATGGGGTCGAGCCGCCATACAGCCAACACCGTGAAATTCGAAATCATGAGACATGGTTTCAACCGAGGCCCTGGGAAGGGGAGCTTGTAAAGCTAAAGCTCGCACAGCTCGTGAAGCTGGCACATTGCCAAGACATGGTGTGTGGGTGTAGGAAAAATGGCTCGTAAAAAGCGTGCTCACAGCACAAATACATGGAGAACAAGTGAGACGCTCATGTGGGCGTTTAAGATCATCAGAAGTGCTTGACGCTAAAGCTGGCAACAAGAGCACAAGGGAAAAACGAGAAATCTTGGAATCCGACTTGACAAGAAACGGTGGGCCAGCGGACTCATCTGCGGTACCACAACTTCTACCCTTCACACGCTTGCTGTAGCTGTGCTCACCTCACCGACACAAATGAACGACCACCAGGTTTAAACAAGTGTTATAACAAGTGTTATAACAAGTGACAAGTGACAAGTGATAACCAAGAAAACTCCATACTCCGTTACCACACACACACAAGAAAAAATCGCATCCAGCGAAAAGAAATAAAAACATCGCCAAAAAGTTCCATACATCACAAAAAATAAATTTTTTCGTGCCCCTTTTATATGTAGCTTCCTTGCATAAAGGAAGCTAAATGAAATTTTTGTTCTCTCTAGTAAATCTAAATGCAGCAGTATTATATAGTTTTGGGTCAAGAAGGATCTCTGATTTTAGAGTTTGTAACATGGGCCAATTTCACATCAGTGTTTGTTTGATCGTTTTTCGATTTGTGTGGTGAACAGTTTGCAATAAATTTTTCTGAAATTTCATTTTGGACTCAGGTGGGAGGTAGAGATTGCTGAAGTTGTAGTCAATCCAGCACACTCAAGAAGGTCTACGTAGCGAGCAAGCCGCCAGGAACCAAACCAGCCAGCTAAGAGAACAGAAAGCACCCGAAGCCTGAGTGCGAAAATTCACCAGGCCCACACACCGTTCACCAGCACACACCAGCACACACCAGCACACACCAGCACACACCAGCAGCACCAAAGCCAGCACTTTGCCAGACCTCGCTCAAGAAGACTTAAGTTATAGAATCCGTACCCTACCTCGCTTTGTTTCACCAAGGCTCGAGCATCTCCACCCATGTCACCATCATCGACAGACAACAGCACCAAACCCGAAGAGCCATCACTATCTGATTCAAGTGGCACGGGCTCTCCCAACCAGGCCTCGAAAACATCGATAGGCTTCTTGACCAACCGTAAAGGTTCAGAAACACAAGAGGTTGAAGAAGGCAGCTCGACGCTGAAAAGGACGAAGTCGGATGACGATGAGCTTGACACCGCTGGATCACCAAAAAGAGTACAGGCCAACCCAACGTATGACTCAACCATTTCCAAAGAGTCTGACCAGGATGTAAGTGGACTTAATGCACAGATCGTGGCATTAAAAGACCAATTGACGGAAGCCTTGCTACAACTATCCAAAAATACAACAGAGTTACTGAAAGTCCAATCAGATTTCACCAAATACCAATATGAATCTTCCTCAAACATGCTTGAATTGAATTCCAAGGTTGAAATGCTACTCAAATTGTCCAACGACCCATTAAAGGAAGGCATCAAGGCTTCAAATCCATCAGATTCTCCATCGATAAAGTCGGAAGCTTCAGATAACGCCAAAGATTCACAGCTTTCTAAATTCAAAGATCCAAATTATACTCCTCCTCCAATAATTGATCATCAACAGTATGCTCGTCAGCCGCTCCCATCGATTCAGAATTTGAGACAGCTACCGACGTTAATGGACAGCAACCAGTTTTCGCCAGCACAGTCACTGCAACCACCACAACAACAACCGCAGCCGCATCATATTCAACATGTCCAACAGCATCAACTTCTCCAACAACCACAGCAGCATCAGCATCAGCATCAGCATCAGCACCAGCCAGCATCAGCACCACCATCATCCCAGACTCCTTTAATTCATGTTTCACATCATTCCAATCAATATGAACAGCACCACCATAATCCTTTTCAACAGCAATTTCACCCAAACCAACATCATCATCTGCTAAATCACGTTCAGTCGATCCATCATCAACTTCAGAATCAGTCGATGCAGCCTATGCAACCACCACAACCACCATTTCAATCGCAATATCTGCAACACCCGAACCATCTACATCTGCCACAGCCTCTTCTACAACCACCACCTCCACCACCTCCACCGTCGCAAAACCAGCTCATAGCAACAAATTCTCCAGTTTTGCACATGCCACCTCCCTCAACCCAATCATCACCTGTAGAGCAAGTTCAAAATGGCGAAGCTTATGCCCAAGAGACAGCACAAGCAGGTCTGCCTTTCAGGTATTCATTGTTAAAACAAATCACATCCATCAGACAGATCTGGCAGGAGTATTCGTCTGGCTTGAACGGCCAACCTTCTGTTAAGTCATTGCAGATCAAGTATAAAACAAAATGGAGATATCCGGAGGATGCAAGCACGTTCAAGAGAAGAAAGAGAATCTACAAAGCCATTGAAATCGCAATGCTCAATGGCTTGAGCGAAGATGAGCTGATCAACGAGTTGGAAAACCACAGATTGGACACCGATGGGAACTATAGAAGGTCCTTACAGTGGTTATGTGACAATATACCCGAAAAATTCAAGGGGGCCTAATTCCACTTTCACATCTGGAGCTCTATAGATACAAATAAATATTCATTACTTTTCTTACCCATATACCTACAACCCTGAAGGGCCCTTCTATTGTGAAGTGGGCTCTATTGCGTATCATATTACCGTCGTCTTATACGTCAGATCTATATAGAAAGGCTGGGTGGGGCACACAAATAACACCACTAGTAAAAGCCCGATTTCGCCGTAGCCTTGCATCTTAGAGGTAAGCCAAACAAACTCATTTGGCTCTCCTAACCCAAACTGAGCATGGACTTCAGCCAGCCAAACTCAACCAAGCACTTGAAGTCGAGAGAGAGGTGTGTGCCACCAATACTCGATCACGACTTTGTGAAAAGTTTCAGGTGCCTGCCTCTGAGTGCTGGAAAAATATCCAAAACGGTGTACCTTTAGTACTGAGTATTAGCGAATTCCATCACTCGATTGTCCTCACTGAATTTACGAGTACCCGATCCAGAAGGCATAGAGCACGGACTTGCTGGATGTCACAACAAGAGAGCAGAACAGCAAAAACTCAATGCTAATTAATATTCACCTACTGATTTCGACTGAACTCTTGATACATTCCGCCCAAGACTGGCCGACTTGGCCTGGGTCTGATATTTTGGGCATGATTTGAAGACTAGGGCAGACTTTGTTTAGAGACAGTTGGAGGAGGAGGAAGAAAAAGGGCATTTTTTTCCGGCGCTGTGCCTAGGAGTAGTAGTTCCAGTTGCAAGTATCAAGCCAGGCTAAGTATAGACTTATTCAAACGACATGAAAAGCGAGATTAAGGAGCTGGAATGAAGCAAAAAAACAAGCTGAATTGCGGTTGGATTGTTGTTTTGTATCAATTGAAGTTACTGACGGGAGCCTTAACAGGATCGATTTTAGTACGGATTGCTATCTGCCCTTGTTCCAAAATGAACAGCTTGGAACAATAGTACACATCGACTTTGAAAAGGTGAGTACATCAATATTTATTTTGAAAGGAAGATTTTCCTGTATTTGCGGTATTGTCTTTTGTTAGACGACGATGAAAACGACTCTTTTCCTACGAAGTTCAGGGAGTGAGAGACGAAAAATGAAGCACACTTAGTTCATGTTTTGCCTCGAACTGAAGGAAATTGAGACCCCTAAACAGTTTTGAGTTTCGTTTTATTTTTTATTGGCGGATGATTTTCACTCGGTTGTGCTTCTTCGCGGTTGATTACAGCACCAAAACAATGATAGTAAATTAGCATGTTATTGAAAAACAAAATTGTTCTAAGAAAAAGAAGAGTATAATTAAAAAATATTGAACAAAAAACAAAGGATGTATCATGATTTGATAAGGGATGTTTTAAAATGATCGAAAAAAAAGGAAGTTTGGAATGAAAAAAAAGGATATGAGAAAAAACGAAAGTATATGTAATGTATATCAAAAAAGAACAAAACAATCAGTTGTAAATGAAAGAAAAACCTAGTGTGAAGTAAATATGAACAAAAACATCAAGGCCTCTCTCTATGTTCCCGATACTCTTGCCCTTCAATTTTTGATGATCATTCTGATTTATTGGAATCTTTGACCATAGATTTGCGGAGGTTGTTGCTTGTAGTTATTTCTAACATCACCTTTGCCCCAGTTGGACTTGATTTGTCTACCGTTAATTACGATACCATTCAAGTTGACAATGGCCAAAGCAGCACGTTCATGAGTATCATACTTAACAAAAGCACAACCTCTTTCTGGATGGAATTTGAAGTCAACGATGAAGCCAAATTGTTGTAAGATTGGAATCATTTCATTTTGAGTGGTATAATGAGACAAGTTACCAATGTAAACAGTTGTGTTGAAGGTTGGGGTTTGTCTCAAAACCATATCATAGTTTTGTGGAGAGATCATGCCCATTGGAACACCACCGTTTTGGTTGTTACCCATATTGTTTCTGTTTTGAAATTGTTGTTGGTTGTTGATTTGTTGCTTGTGTGAAGCCCAGTTCAATCTGATGGCTCTACCAGCAATCCATTCACCGTTCATGGTTTGCAAAGCAGCTTCAGCATCAGTTTGTTCACCGAATGAAACAAAACCATATCCTCTTGATCTACCAGTTTGCATATCCCACATGACATGTGCTTGGATTAATGAGTTGAATCTTTGAAAGACCTTGCCTAATGATTCATCGTCGACTTCTGGAGACAAATCACCAACAAAGAGGTTGAATGAATCAGTGCTCTTCAATTGCTGTGATTGGTAGGCCCAGTTGATCTTGATAGCAGCATTGTTCAAAACTCTACCGTTCAACGATTGCAAAGCAATTTCAGCGGCTTGTGAGTTGTCATATTCAATGAAAGCATAGTTCAAGGCTTGGTTGTTTTTGTCGTATAAGACCTTTATGGACAGAACTGGTCCACCAACAGAGAACAAGTCTCTCAAGGTGTCTTCAGAAACCGATTTACTCAAGTTACCGACGTACAAGATTCTGTTTGATAATTCACGACCGCCATCAATTGCATTGGCTGGAATGACTTCTGGCTGTTGTGGTTGTTCACCTTCTTGGACTTGTTGCTGTGGAACTTGTTGCTGTTGAACTTGTTGGACTTGTTGCTGTTGCTGTTGTTGCTGAACCTGTTGCTGTTGGACATCGACAACTTGTTGTTCGACAGGTAATTGGTCACTCATTGTGTATATATCTGATTGTAAAGTGAAGTGGGGAGCTGGTTCTTGAAAACTGCAGGGTTGTCTTTCGATATATTACTATAGCAGCTGATATTATCGTACACGCTTGGTGATGCTTGATAAAAACAAATCAATTGAGTGAAAGAAACAAACAAAATATGAATAAAAAAGATCTGAAACACAAAAAGTTGGAACTGAAAGTGCAATAACAAAAATTAAACAAAAGTTCTTTTGACAAAGGATGAAATTTAATTGATTATACCTAATGAACAAGAATCGCTGTCTAAATATTTGATCTTTGGATGTATCGTGGTTGGCTTTTGATACAAAGATGCGTCGGTCGTCCATATTTAAGAAAAACGTTGAAAAGGAAAAAAAAATTCAAAAAATTCAAAAATTCAAAAAAATGGTGAATTTCCCAATCGAGAATTTAATGAGTACACGTAAAAACAGACATTTTATTAGAATTACAAAGCATCAGAAAGAAAAATCGAAGAGAAGAGAGAAGTGAATTTATTTGGATGGTGGTAAAGGTGGGAGTGGAGCGGGGATCTTTATTTTGACCCTGGTAGCGGAGTTGCTGTGTCCTCCCGAGCGGCGTTCGTTTGTAAAAGGGGATTGTTCTCTGGATTTGGGGCCCTTTGGAAGATTCAAGGGAGGACTTGGTCTTTTGGTGAGATGTGGAGATGTGGCCAGTGGAGATAGCGGCGGCGGCGGTGGCGGCGGTAGTGGTGGAAGTGCTTCGTTGTCAGGCGGTGGAGGCGGAGGTGGTGGAGGCAGTAAAGGGGGTGGTGGGCCTGGGGGTGGTGTTGCAGACCTTGATTTCAACTTCAACGGCGAGACTCTTTTGTCTTCGGCTTCATGTTTGACAACAACGTCCTTTGCTTTTGTTTTGAGCGACACTCTGACCTTCGGGGCTGAAACCAGTAACGGTTGGGAGTTTTGCTCTTCTTCCTTCTTGACATTGATAATCTTTTGAGCAGGTTTGGAGGTGATCTGCATGCGCTTTGTGTTGATCTTGACCAAAAAGGATGGTTCAAAGGCATCCAAGTTTCTCTCGATGGACACTAAGGACTGGGTCACGAGAGCAGTCGATGGCTTCGCAGCAGGAGGCGGGAAATCATCACTCGATAACGTCAACACTATATCGCCCTTGGTGGTAATTTTCACATAACGAAGGGCAGCATTTGCCGAGCGACGTTTGATGAACGATGTGGCCACGTCACGTTTGACCAAGCTTGGTTCGCCCGGTTGCACGAGACCGAAGGAGTATTTTTTCAACACCGCTAAGGATTCCTTCTTTGTGAACTTGAAGCTAACTAATTTGGTTGGTACCAAACCTCCTTTCTTGGGTCTACCCTTAGACTTAGGCGTTGATACAGGCTCCTTCAGCGCCAAGAGAGCTTCAGCAGGAACAGTAGTGTTCAGCGCCATGCTGGTGAGATCTATAATCTCCGGTTGCTTCGGTGCTACCGGCTTGATTTTTATCTTATTTGCTCCAACTTTCACAATGTCAACTTTCTTAGAGGAAAGTGGACTTAGGTCAAGTTTGACTTTCACTTTATCCAGTTCAGTTTTGGCAATAGACTTCGATGCAACCTTGGAGGAGACTAGCTTCACTTTCTCTAGCTTTGGCTTGTCAATGATAATCATCTTCGGCAATTGAATTTTCAATCTGCCATATCTCTTGATAGCGATCTCAAACATATTATCTTCGTTGTCATTGGAATCTTGCTTGTTGAACTTGACACGTCCAACTTTAGCAACAATCTTTTTATCGCTAGGTCTATCAAATGTAACCACAAATGCATCTTTGGCTTCATATAAAACTTCGCACACAGAAAAAATGTCTCTTTTTGAGTGTATGCTTAAAAGGCATGAATGTAATGCATGCCATAGCTCCTTCTGTAAACCAGTTCCAAAGGAGTAATCTCTCCTCAAAATCTCAATAGCACCAGATATAGTGACTCTTGCAAAAGCATCCCTTCTTGAATTCATCCCTTTGTTTGAACCATCATCGACGTAAATCATTCCTCCTTTGTTGTCTGTTTTGGAAGTAGCGTTTGAGTTGGTGGCTTGTGAGCCATTCGTTCCTGGGGCAGAAAAGGTTTCACGATATGCGTTTTCAAACTCTTCATCGTCTAACAATGAAGGGCTTCCATGAATAGCGGCAATATTTACAGCAGTGACAAATATGTCAATCAATTTAGACTTGACATACAGAGAGTTATCAATTTTGGCGACTGTGAAGAAATAATGCAAAATTGCACCGTTCTTCAATCCACCCAAAACCAATAAACCTTCAAAGGCCAGCAAGCGAATATCAGGGTGGGTTGAGCCAGTTGTAAACGACAATAACTTTTGATAAGTCAACTTCATCAAACCAAGTTTCGCTAAACCAATTTTTCCTCTCAATATAGAAAGGGTTATAACATTATGATATGACGGCAAATACTCATCCAACTTCATGGCCCTGTTGAGTTCAATATTAACCTCATCCAAATAGTCGATAACTTCTTTGTCGCCTGTTTCTTTATCAATAACAAAGCCACTGGAGTTAGCAATTGCTGCAAAAACTGAATCGATCACTGCTGTCAAATAATATGAATCTCTGAATGGGTTATTTAAATTGTCATTGAACTTCAAAAGATTCAATAAAATTTTCCTAATCTCTATGGGTGCGTCACCGGATTTCAATCTAATTGAACTCAACAGTGTTGGAATAGCTCTGAGTAATAGATATCTGGAAAAGTTTGTGAAATCATTGGGCAATGGCAAATAATTGAGAGGATTCACTGGCGCCAAAATGTTAAAACTTGCTGGATAACAATATAGCTTTTGAAAAGCCTTTAATAAGTGCTTCATACCAACAAGTCCCACTTCTTCTTTTGCTAAATTTGCCAACCCCATTGCGGCTTCAGTTCTAACACCATAGAAATATCTCTCATCCATCAAGGTTCGAGCCAAAATGGAAGAGTACAAGGATGAAGGCTTGGCAGAATTGGCAAAAAATCTCACGCTCTCAATTTGAGCTTCTACATCTCTATCCTGTTGCAATTGAGATTGATACATATAATCTGGTTGATTCATATGGACAGCACATATCCATTCAAAATCAGCATCAATTCTGATCCATTCAAAAGACTCATTTGCTTGGCGTTCTTCTTCTTCCTTTGTCCAGTTTTGCAAGTTCCAATCCTTTACCTCATCTGGGGTTTGCAAGACATCACCTAAACAGTGCAACTTATCTTCTTCATCAAGATCATTGTTTGTCCTACGCAGTTGCGTCTGTGTTTGTTGCTGTTCTTGTTCTATATCGTCGTCGTCAGCATTTTCTCCTTCTTCGTCCCCGTTATTATCAGTCTGCTTTCTCTTTCCCCTTCTCGACTTTCTATATTTGGTATTATACTGAATATCCAATTTGGTGAACCCTTCCTTCAAATCAACAATATGTTCATAAGGAGTACCATCGGCTTCATGGACCCTGATAGTCATAGGACCTTCAAATACTGCAGGCACATTAAAATCAGCTTCTTCATTTTGGATGAACGAAACAGCATCATTTACAAACTGATCTTTACCTAGTCTTTCGTTGCTGGTAAGATTTGAGCTCATCATACCATCTTCTCTTCTAGTATTAAGTTCTTGGATTTGAACTTGTCTGATTCCCATTTCAATAACCATTCTTTTCTTATTGAAACGTTGAGTGACACGGAAGACAGGCGTCCCCGAAGAGTACACCCAATTAGAAAAAAAGTTGTCTAGTCTGTTATGGTTTACCTTTTCACATACATGCTTGAAATGATGTGACGATAAGCAGTTACCGTTGAATAAGTCATTTGACATCGCTTGAAGAAAAATCTTTGGAATAACTCTGGACAAACCAAATGATTTATCAGTTTTGATCATTCGGTGATCCAATATTACCATTACCAACGAGGATTTCAAATTAAGAAAATCAAAATCTCTGTTATCATTGATTGGAAAGCTGAAGAACTGATTAGCCAAAGGCCTTTTTCCAATATCCTGCTCACACACTAGGTCTGACTTTTTTTTATTTCTATATTTGAATTCATTTTTACCGAACAACTTCTTCAAAAATTGTGATGCCATAAACTGTGAAATACCATTTATGCACCAAATATCATTATGTGTCTTTGGAATAACATTGATACCAGACCATTGTTTGGATAAACAAACAGATAAAAACTCAGTGACAGAAAACATTGGTTCAATGATATCTGCACCGTAAAGAAACTTATCATTGACAATAGTCAAGCCCGCAAACCCACAAGAATCTGAAGCTAAGTTCTCCAAAAATAACATGTTATAACTGTTGAAAGGAAATGAACCAAACTCCTTCGAGTAAAAATCAATAGCCTTGTATAGAAAGATGCATGTGTTTAAGACTTCCTGCCTTCTCTCTGGAAGAAAATAAATAGCAGTAGGAACGTTTGTTGTAACATTCGAAGAATTCTCCAGATCGGGGTTTGCTGCTTCATCATCATTCAAATTGATCATGGGCAACTTATCAAACAGTCCAACAGCAAATCCGATGTGCTGTGGAGATACTGGAGTATAAAGTTGAAAACTATAAGTTTTCTTACTCAAGTCAATTGCGTGTAAATACTCTTTGTAGTTCATCATCTCAGGGCTCACGACAATGATAGGCTTCCCCAAGTCCACAGTGCTTTCTTGCTCTTCATCATCTTCATCTTCTTCATTGTCATCATCGTCCATCGATCTTTGCAGTTTCTTTAATGCAAGATCGGCAGCCTTTGTTCCAATAATCTTTGGTTCCCCAATATCACCCACTGTCTTTGGTGCGCTGATATTGATATCCCAGGCACATTTCTCGTATAGGTTATCGACACATGGGACCCACGAGCTTGCAGAACATCCCAAATCGTTATTTGTGGTATAACAAACCCATTTATCTTTCGTAATATTGCTTTGTAATCCTCCGTTGAAAACTATACCGTTTCTAGGATTCTTCAATACATAAGATATCTTGACAGTTAAAGGGGTATACACCTGTTCTCCTATATTTGTATGAGGATTGGCTGAGTATGGTGTAGTATGGCTCGATTTAACCGCTGAAGGAGATATTCCTGATAGGCTATTTATGTCTTGTGGTTTCAATTTAATGTACTCAGGTATATTTATCGCTAATTCCTCAGTATTTGTCAACAAAAGTGGGGTGTATGGATGATTTTGGTTCAGTTGTATCAATTCTGGATCTGTGTTGAGATTCAAGCTCCCTAGATTATTTGTATTTCCAAATAGTGGATAAAACTTATTTTTATATAAATGATGCTGATGTACTCCCACATTTTTAGAGTCTACATCGTACTGTGTATTGAATTTGAACTGCGACTTCTTCTCAGATAAATATCTGTTCTCTGGATCATTGGAGAACTCATCATTTTGGTGGAAATCATTATATTTGAATGAAGCTCTCTTCTCGTTGACAAATATTTCATTGATCTGAATATTTCTAGCATCCAACTTGATTCTTTTCAAGTTTTGATCTAGCGGTAAAATAGTCAATGTAGTCTCACCAATAATGAGCTGATTTGACAAATCTATATCTAGATTGATATTTTGATGAGCTACTCTGAAACTCTGTCTAGAAGTTGCCTCGTTTGTGCTTGTTGACTTATGCTTTTTTATCATCAGAGGAGTCAGCCGGACAGACCTCAGCGAGGGATAGTCACTAGGAAGTGTTGGCATTTTACCTTTCAACTACTATCAGAACCTTCAAGCCCTTATTATTAACCTATTAAATTATGATGCTGTAGAGAACATTGAAGCCCTTCAATTACACTTTATGTTTATATTATATTTTTTATTTTACATTTTACATTTTGCGCTTCTGCTCAACAGGTGAAGATGAAAGTGCTTCATAACCATTGGACCTATACACCATTTATCATGTAGGAGCAGATGGTAAACAGGAACTCCCACCATCACATTTCTCCACAATTAGCTATTCTGACATCTATTATTGGCTTGTCATTATCTCCAGTGGAGACATGCTCTATTTGTCTGATAATGTCTTGCCCTTCAATGACTTTACCAAATACAACATGCTTATTATCCAAGTGAGGTGTTTCTTTACAGCATATGAAAAATTGACACCCATTTGTATTTGGACCAGAATTTGCCATGGACAACATCATTGGCTCATCTTTAAAAACATCCATTTGTTTTTACTGTTGTTAGTATTGATTAGATACCCACCCAACACACAGAGTACTGATTGGTTATGGCTAGTCGAGTTCAAAAAGTAAACATACGCTTGTAGAAGAATCCCTCATCCTCAAATTCGTTCCTCCCATATATGCTTAAAGATCCTCTTCCATTTCCGCTTATAAAATCTCCTCCTTGTATCATGAACCCCTTGATTATTCTATGAAAATTACAATTCTTGTATCCGACTGGCTCATTATTTTCCCTATACTCTCCGGTGCAAAACTGTCTGAAATTTTCACAGGTCTTCGGTAGTCTATCGGCGTAAAGTTCCATTTTTACCCTTCCAAGTTCTTGAGCTGTTGAAGTAAAATAAATCCATCAGAATGTTAGTACGTGAAACTCAGCAAAGAGATAAAGATATAAATTGAAGACATACGTCCGAGGGCTAAGTCGAAAAATACAACTGGGTTCTCCATATCTTTTCTACTCTTGAATCAGCTTAAAAAATTGAACGCTAACACTTGTAAAATGGTGTAGCATATAAACTAGTTCTTCGTGAGTATTAACCTACTTATCAGCCCAAACTTTTTCTTATAAGCGAAATATTGAAAAATTCAAACTCCAAAAAAAAAAATGACACATACTAATACTATGTAGTTGAGAGTTTAGCTAGACCTGAAAAACAGTTCAATATTGAAAAGTTAATTTGACAATAATCTGATTTCATATCAACTCTTGAGCACTTTTCTGGAGAATCCTTCAGCTATTCAAAATGTTACCTGTACATAGAGTTCATACATCAATTCCAGACACAGAAACTGCCATCGATAGATCCATACCCGAATTTCCAGCTGCTTTGCCGACAGAAGAAGAGGCATACTTTTCGCAACATGAACCACCAGCTTATTTGAATGAAATTTCAGATGAATGTAAAGAGTTTATAGCTTTGCATAAGGGTAAAAGAAGAATTGCGTTGGTCACATCTGGTGGTACAACCGTTCCATTGGAGAACAATACGGTTAGATTCATTGATAACTTTAGTGCTGGTACTAGAGGTGCAACATCTGCAGAGTACTTTCTAGATAATGGATATGCAGTTATCTTTTTACATAGAGAGTTCTCCTTGTTACCTTACTCAAGGCACTATAGTCATACCACAAATTGTTTTTTGGATTATATGACTGAAGAAGACGGTAAAGTTCAAATTGACTCGAAATATCAGGAACAAATGTTGGTAGTTTTGAGACAATACAATTATGCCAAAAAAAACAATCTTTTGCTATTGGTTCCATTCACCACAGTCAACCAATACTTGTATACTTTGAGATTGATTGCTGAAGAGTTGGGAGTCATGGGTTCTGATGCATTGTTCTACTTGGCTGCTGCAGTATCTGACTTTTTCTTACCATCTTCCAAGATTCCAGAGCATAAGATCCAATCACAAGATCATGGAGGAAAGTTGGTTGTGAATTTAGAGCCTGTACCTAAGTTCTTGAAAAGATTGAAGGATTCATGGGCTCCATCAGCAATGATTGTTTCTTTCAAGTTAGAAACAGATAGCAATATTTTGATTTCTAAGGCTCAAGGTGCATTAACCAGATATTGCCATCAGTTAGTCATTGGTAATTTGCTACAAACTAGAAAAAGAGAAGTGGTATTTGTTGATGACAAGACAGATGTCCATTGGTACAGATTAGATGCTGAACAATTGAAGGCTGAGGTTGATATAGAAAGCATCATAATTCCTGCAGTAATTCATAATCATAGCAATTGGATTCTCAAGGATTCCTCGGCTGAACTTTGTGGAAAGGCACAATAATCCTCATGGCTTCTCAATCCTTATGAGTTTATGAAAAAGAGGAATTATTTATTTATACAAAGTTAAAATATTAATATACAGGCGATGTGAAGAAAATAAAAACTTACATAAAAGACAATCCAATACCGTACTGAAACCCTTTTCTTACTAAATCGTTTGAACTTGAAGCAACAGGAACAACAAAGTTCAACTCAAACCTAGCAATCGGATGCTTATAAACAATCCCAACACCAGTACAGACACTCGGCTGATTCATCAAGTTGATCAACTCACTCTTACTCCCAGTTGGATTGAAGTCAATGGATTTTCCAATATTTACAAAACTGTGAATCTTAAAACTTGAATCTTCTGAAGTTCTTGGAATATGGTTCAACATACTTAAACTACCACCAACAAATAGATTACCACCGATAGGTGATCCATTTGATTTTGGACCAAGACCATTTAATTGAAAACCTCTCAAATCATTTGGTCCGCCAACATACAATTTGTCCATTATATGGATTCTGGAAGAACCTGATGAGTTTGATGATAAGTTGTGCAAATAACCACCTTTAAATGAAAGATTAAAGAAATTTAATCCATTTTTTGTCAATTTCGAGGCAGTTTGAAACTCAAATTGATTCTTGATAAATGTGTTTCTACCATTTGATAAATTGGATGATAGTGAGGTTGGAATACAAAAAATACCTGCCAACTCTGTTGAGTTCTTGAACAAAAGTCCAGATGTTGGTAGAAGCTGATCATCTCTTGAATCATACTTGAGAGCATATGTCAAACTGGATTTGAAAGATTCACCAGCTTGAAACAAGATGTCCTCATTAATTCTATGTTGTTGTCTTGCTGGAGGTCTTAACAAGCTTACAGTTCTCATCAAATTTTCAATTGAGAATTCATGGTTCAAAGAGCTTCTGCCAACATTTTGCGAAGATAACCTATTTGTGAAACCTTGAATCGTTTGCTCATGATACGACGTCCAATCTATTAATCTATTGGTCTGATAACACATGTTATCCAATCTCCAGTTGGGGTTGTTCAAAAAGGGCAAGCTGAAATTCAACAAATATGTCGATCTGCTTTTAGAACCAATTGATGCAGATGCAATGTTGGTATCGAAAATAAGATTTTCACCTCCACCAAAAATATTCTTATATTGTAATGTCAAATAACCATCACCTTCACCATTACCAATATTCGTTCCCACTTTCATGAAATACTTATTTACTGGTTTCAATCTCATAATTCCAACCAAATCCAAACCATTGAATGGGGTACTTCTTGACTTGAAATAGGCTGTTTCAACGCCAAATGCTACATCTTCGACCAGTTGCGACTTCACCAAATTTGATCTTGTCAAATCCACATTTTCAAAAAACTGTTGAAGAGTCAATTTATCATTATTCAAAATAGGTTTCAACTGCCTTTCCAAAAACCGTGGTCTGAAATATTGAGATCCTTCAACGTTTAATGATTGTAATCGTATAGGTCTTGATGCATTGGCTTTGAAAATTTCAATTATCCGATTTCTCGAATGTTCCTGTATTACTTTCTGTTTTTCAATCTCTAGATTTTCCAAGTCTGAGAGTTTCAGTTCAGCTGGTTTGATCTCTGATACTCGATCTATCACCTAAGCATTATTCAAAAATGAGTGGATATTAGTTTAATGGTTCCATGGACCTAGTTTGAGTTCCAAAACATCAGCACAAAAAAACTTACACTATCACCAGAGCCTATTGACATATTATCTCAAGGACAACCAATTATTTTCAAATGAATAAAAGCTGAAGTAACTGTTTTCAGTAACAAGAGTTCTCGAAAGTAGTGAAAAAATAAATATGTGAGCGTTGTGCAGCCCCGATGGATCTCTTTGTGGCCTACAATTACAAAATCACCAATTCAAGATGAAAGCAAGATATTTAGGGACCTTAAAGAACATCGGGAAAGTTTTAAGGTATATCTCAAAGGTATGAGTTGATGTCAGCCCATAAAATATCAATTTGGCAAATAAAACCTTTTGGTGTTTGATACGTTAAAGACAACTCACAGTCTTTTTCAAGCCTGTTAGTTGCTTCATCAAACCAAAATACAAAGTCAAACTATCAATATTACTCACAAATGGCCATGTCGGTATTCCACTAGTCAAATAGAAGTGATTTGAGCCATCCAAGTAGCTTTAACGAAGAATAGTAATGAATATTGTTGGTAGTGTATTTTAGTGTAAAAAATCCTAATTTAGCAGTTTATTAGCTCGTGATTATATAATCAAATTCGTGGCAAGGTTTCCTTGGTTCTTCAATTAGGAAGAAAATGAACTGTATCCAATTAAAAAATCTCATTTGGTAATTCATCTTGAAATCCATCTTGAAATCAAGTTTATATGATAAGAAGTAGTTCGCTAATCTGCCGAATCAAAAGCTCATATCTTCCATCATTAACTCAATACAAAATGATGCCTCATCATTCAAGCACTGTGGTTAACAAACCATCTATGTTTTCGATCAATACGCAAACGAATATGTCAACTTACAGACGTCGTCCATCGTCAAGACCTTGTGCTAACTGTACCTGTTCTCCCGGCTTATTGACAAGACAAGGTAAGTTGGGTAACTACTATAGTAGAAGGTTGTCTTTGAGAAGATCTTCGTCAGCAGGAAGAGTCTCATCTTCCAACCCGGGCTCACCAAGAAGGTCAGCCTCAATATACACAACAGATGAGAACTGTGATACGAGCGTTAAAGAAATGAACACTTCATTGAGATTAGAACACTTGAGAAACGAGATGAAAAGACTGGATTTAGGTGTCTATATCATCCCTTCGGAAGATGCTCACCAATCAGAGTATACCTCTCCACCTGACCAAAGAAGAGCATTTATCAGTGGATTCAGCGGCTCTGCTGGTATTGCTGTGGTCACAAGGGATATCACGTCATTGAACGATACTCCAGATGGTTCGTGCGCTTTATCGACCGATGGTAGGTACTTCAATCAGGCGTCCAGTGAGTTGGATTTCAATTGGAGGTTGTTGAAGCAGTTCACTAAAGGTGAACCAACTTGGGAAGAGTGGGCAATCTCAGAAGCTGCACAAATGTCATTGGATAGTGGTAAAGAGGTTAGAATTGGTGTTGATCCCCAATTGATTACACATCCACAGCAGAAACAGATCGAGAAGCAAATCGAAGCAAAGATGAAGGAAAGCAAGGATATCAAAATATTATTTGTACCTGTTATTGAAAACTTGATTGATAAAATTTGGAACAAGTTTGAGAGCATGCCGATTAGGGTTTTTACTCCCGTTGAAAAACTTGATTTAAAGTATACTGGCCTCACAACCAAAGAGAAATTAGAACTTGTCAAGAAGGACCTCGACAATCACCATTCAAACACTTTCATAGTCACCGCGTTGGATGAGATTGCATGGATGTTGAACTTGAGGGCTTCCGATATTGAATACAACCCAGTTTTCTACAGCTATTTGATAATTTCTGGGGACAATTTGACTTTATACACGAATGACCATTCAAGATTTGACCATTTGCAAGACTATTTGAAAGAAAATAACATTTCATTGAAGAACTACGATGATGTATGGTCTGATTTAACAGAAATATCTAAAACGACCAAAGTCTTAATACCGAATACATCATCGTGGGCAATTACGAACTCAATTTCGCAAAATAACCATAGACACATCAAATCTCCAATTGATGAATTGAAAGCTTTGAAGACGCCAGAAGAGATAGAAGGCGCCAGAAGAGCCCATTATAAAGATGGTATTGCTTTGTGTAGGTTTTTCGCCTGGTTAGAGCACAGCTTAATTGTTGATGGTGAACTTATCGATGAGGTTGAAGCTGATGAGAAGCTTACCGAGTTTAGAAGGCAACAACAAGACTTTAAAGGATTATCGTTTGAAACCATATCATCAACTGGTGCGAATGCGGCAATTATCCATTACGCTCCTAAAAAATACGACTGTTCAGTTATTGATCCATCCAAAATTTATTTGAACGACTCAGGTTCACAATTCTTGGATGGTACCACTGATGTCACCAGAACATTTCATTTCACAAAACCAACGCAAGAGGAGGTTGATAATTATACCTTGGTGTTGAAGGGTAACATTGCTTTAGCATCGTTAACATTTCCAGAGCACACCACTGGTTATACTATTGATTCAATAGCAAGGCAATTTTTGTGGAAGTATGGATTAGACTATAGGCATGGTACAGGTCATGGTGTCGGTGCTTTTTTAAATGTTCACGAAGGGCCAGTCGGTATAAGTTTCAGAAAATCCAGCGATACAGCCACGTTGAAACCAGGGAACTTATTATCCAACGAACCCGGTTTCTACAAAGATGGTGAATACGGTATCAGAATTGAGAATGTTATGTACGTCGCTGAGACGGATTTGAAGTTTGGGGATAAATCTTTTTACAAGTTTGAAACTTTGACAAGAGTCCCATTTTGTAAGAAATTGATCAACGTCAAATTGTTGAACCGGGATGAGAAGAATTGGATAAATGAATACCATGATACTATATGGAATGAGATTGGAAAGAATTTCCTCAAGAACTCAGTTGAATATAAGTGGTTGAAGAAAGAAACAGCATCTCTTTGAGAAACAAGCAGCTGTTTATAAACTGTTTGTCTCCCTCATTTGCTGTTGTCTCACAAACTATATCTTTAGGCTCTCTTTTTCGTTTTTCAATTCGCTGTAACCCTTTCCCTCCATTCTGTTAGTCTTAGAGTATTTATGTGGTATTTGGCATCTGATACATATGCTTTATTATATAATTCTGTTATTGTTCTTGAATACACTACTTTTCGCATTTTCTTGTGTTATTATTTACTCGATTACCATTGGCTCATCTTCCTTTGAAAAAAGTTTTTATTAACTATGGAGAGGGCATGTAGCGAAAAAAAAAAACACACCCACTTTTTATTCAATTCGAAGCTTCTAAATCTTGAAGTTGCATTTATAGAGTCGTTAAATTACTTCATTGAATAAGCTACTGAAAACCACCAACAAATTTGTTCAGCTGATAAACGGTTTATAAAATTTATCAAATATCATCACTCTCATATTCCGCACACCATACAACATAACCAATCTTACCTCAAAAATGTTCATGAAGGCACAAGCAAGAAACAGATTCACAACGTCGTTATTCTCGACGACTTTCATAGTTGCATTCGGATTGGTGTTGTCTAGTAGTTTAGTACCATGTCCAATCGATCATAATATGAACAATGATACTCCAATGAACTTGAGATTACAACAACAACAACAACAACAACAGCAGCAGTTGAAGAAACAAGACAAACTGATCTAATGTTTGTGCTTATGGCCGCAACAGTATCACAAAGTGGCTTACGTTATCCACCTGCTATATTTCTTGAGCAGTGCTCAAGAATTTGCGTATGATATCCTCTATCTGTTATGCTCATCTGTCAATGCTTTTCGGATTTTGTTCATGCGATATACATTCGAAATCAATTATGATATCATATTCCTGAAACTTGGACTGTTTCATTCGTCATCATCTTACAATATATTCATCTACTCTTTGATGGCTCGTTTTTTTCCATTATCATACACTCAAATCTTGCATTTTGCGTTTTTATTATTTTTCACTTTTATTATTCAGTTGGGGTTATTTACTGTTATACTTTCATGTTTTGTTCATTTATCAACATATATAGAATCATGTACATAGTCGTTATGAGTTCTGTTTTCCATAAATTTTGTTGCTATGTTCACTTTTAGCTGTTTTTACTTATCACTTTGCTAAATCGTAATATATTTACTTGTACATTAAACATACCAAACTGTTTGATAGAGCCTCAACTATTCCCTTTTTTGACAGCTTTCACAAATCTGGTTATTCTAGTTCTTCAAAATAACAGCATAGAGATAACTTCAAACAGAAGAATTTTATATTGTGTAATGGTAAATTGGTAAAATCAACAAATTGAAGATCTAACGTGCAAAAAATTAAAAAAGAAATGCGCCAGCCAGGAATCGAACCAGGGGCTTAACTATGGCAAAGTTAAATTTTACCACTAAACCACTGGCGCTTTTTCTTGTTGACTATTTTAACCTGAGGTATACAGAAAGAGAGTTCATTCAAAATTAAAACTGGGGCTCTTTTGAAAGAGGGGCTTTAGCTGTTTGTTCCACAAACAAATATGTTCAGTCTTCTCAGTTTTACCTTTGATGACTTTATTATAAGAAGAATATCTTGATACTATCTCTTTTATTGATTGTCTAATTGATAGATTTTTATTCGTTACTTTGTTTATAATTTTAAAAAGAGCACTAAATATCTGGTAGCTAAGAAAGTAAACGATGTCCAGGTTTTACGCCATTTTTCTCTTAGCCCCAAAGTCTCAGCTACTGAACCAAAGCGAACAGAATCCAAAGAGCTTTTAATTTCATAAATTTATTTTGTGTTTCCCTTCAAATGGTGGGAGCCAGAACTTTGAAGAAAAATCCAGCACCGAATTTTATTGGAATCCAAAAGTAAAAATTATTACCCCCAAAATATTTTTTCGAAAGAAGAAGACATTGTGAAGTTCCTGGATCATCCAAGACTTCTCAGCAACAGAAGAATTTCCACAGCAAAGGACAGATGTTTTTGTCATCATCGTTTTACTGCTATTCATAAGTATATGCTATTAGCTGTGGATTTTTCTTCAGTACCAATACCTTATCTGTATTTCGGTTTTGCTACATCTCATTGAATCTTTCAACCAAAAAAAAAAGAATACAAAAAATTTATTGCGTTTAAAGTTGTTAGATCAACAATTGGAATAAAATCAAGCCTAAGGCTTAAGAGTGCTAAATAAATGTCGTTTGAACGTTGAGGAACTTTTGAGAAATGATGTTGGACTTTTTGAAAAATGAGCTATCTATAACAAAGCAACAACTGGAGTAAGTAAACACAAGATTGCGGAACCAATAATTGATTTATTTACAATTACAGCACCTCCTGAGTGAACAGAAGTGGAAACAGTTGTATTATCATTTGAGCTTGAGCTGACAACTGATGAAGAAGGAGTCACTGATGACGAAGTTCTTACCAGTGATGATAAAGGAACTGCAACAGATGAAGTGACAACAAGAACTGAAGAAGACATGAGTTCTGCACTCATTACCGAAGAGACAGAAGCAACTGATTGAGTTGAGTTAAAAAAGTCATTGATAACTGTAATATTATCTGCCTTTTCTAAGTCATTATTATCGACACCATAAAATTTGAATTCAACGCCAGTGGTGTTGGAACATTGATCTTCATAAATAGGACCGTCATCGCTAATCGTAACATCAACACAATTATAGAAATGCTCATATTCTCCGTATGAATCGCTACTTGCAGAAAATTGGACTTGAATGGTACCATTTGTGCCCAAATCATATGGAATATCCAAGGCAGGAATACAAAAGTTACCCAGTCCTATTTGCTCGAATGAATTATAAATTTGAACGCTAAAATCATCTTGAGATGACCCACAGCTGTTTCCAGGACAGTAATAAATAGCCCCAACAGATATATCATGGCCCATCTTCAAGTCAATTGGAGATCCTGAAGGATTCCACTTGTATCGAGGCAACACAACAGAATCATTACCACCGCAAGGTCCTTCTTTTTGTGTTGACCAATTTTCGGCATCACGTTCACCTGGAAATGGAATTCTGAAATGTGCTTGAGTTGAAGCCAAAAGTGATAAAAGAGGAAGGATGACTGAAAGCATTGGATCTTACTGGACTAAAGTCTCTAGTGGAAAAGATTGATGTTGAACGTACAAATTTGAGACCAAGTCTTGTGGATTCTCAACTTCATTTATAAGGACAATCTTTCAAAGCAACAAATATTGAAACTCAAGAGACTGTTTGAATCACTTTTCTTTTCCATATTGGGACTACATCAAGACTTTTTGACAATCAATCACTTTCATTATTTTAGCATTATTTGCTCGAATTTTCAGATACCCCTAAAATTTTGTTAGGCGCTTTCCAAATTCTTTTAAATGTGAGCAAATTTGAAAGCTGAGCAAATTTATCCACCGAGCAAATTTTACATTAGAACACTATGGCCAGACAAATTGTTTGAGGCTTTTCCTTGGACGACCAATAAACAAGCTTGACAAGAATAATAAGCTAAACTTCAGCTGAATTAGTGAGAAGTGCTTTATCGAAAAAGATGTAGCTCACTTTAGAGAAAACAAGAGAGACTAGATTAGATTAAAATATACCTTTAAAGCGACTTCTACTTTCATCCACTAACGAGCGGATGCTTTTGAACCTCAATAACCGTAAAATCATCTAGAATTGACAATATCTTTAAAAATTCGTTCAATCAACAGCTGCTTGGAATCCATGGAATCTATCCCTTTTAATATTGCGAAGCACTGTATCAACTTTGACCTTGTGTTATTATCAGCATCATCTTCATCTTTCAATTGATTGCCCACATCATCCATCAAGTAACCCCAATTGTCCTCTTCCAGCTCGTATATCGGTATAATTATATAATCTCTAAAAGCTATGTATATCAATCTTTTGATTCTCAATTTTTTCATATTTGTCTCATTTGTCACGTCAGACCAAAATTGTAGGTGATTGCCAAATTTCAAAATAGACCCAATACCATCGATCTCTAACTGTAATGGTAAAAAAATCAGTTCTAAGTAGTGAAGGATGTTATTGTTGAAGAAATCCCAAATCATTGATGTCTTTGACTGAGTATTATCTACACCGTTTGAGTTTAGATTCAATGTCTGAAAATATGTGTTGAATCCAATTTCCAAAAGGTTTTGAATGTCATCAAATATTGTTTTGCAGTTGAGACTTGACAGATTTGGAGTTGGATTGGGATTGCTGGCCGATGTAGCTGCTGATGTTGTTCCCGCTGTCATATTGTTGAGCCTATTCAAATCCTGGATTTTCAAGAAAATGTAGATGAAGACAACTCTATTCAGATCTTCAATAGGCACTTTTAATGCAGCATCTTTGAATAGTGGTATGATTAGATTGTATAATATGGTTTGCCAACACCAATCTTCTATAATTTCGCGATCTTCGGAGTTGAGACTTTTCAAATTGATATTTTCCATATTCTGTAAATTTTTTTGCAACTCAGAAGTTGTTATGTTTGTGGTCGAAAACGAGTACAAAATTTCGCTAGAGTTTAATCTTGAGTTTGATGAGGCAGATGATAAAGCTGGATTTTCCTTGTTTCTCGACCTTAACAAATTGTGATTTAGATGAAGGTGATGGTTCAACGTATGATGTTTATGTTTTGGATTGAAAGAAGCATTGGAAGACGAAGACGTTGAGGCAGCATCATTTATGCTATTCACACTAAAAAAGTCACTGTTTGTAGTTGGAGTTCTCTCCAAATCTTTGGAATTTCTCATTATTATTGGTGATTGCCTTTCGAATTTTGGTTGTATCGATGGAAGCATTCCAGCACCAGTTTGAATAGATAAGTCCGGTTTTTTCAGATTTCTCTTCTCCTTGATCGTTCTAGATGTTTGTGTTGTTAAAAAGCGGTTTGTGAGCTTATTTGAGTTTGTATGAGTCGATGATGATGTTGAACTGTTGATCGTACTCAACGACTCGAATGAATGATTCGATCCGTTATTTTGATTATATAGTCCGTTCCTCTTGACGTTATCCATACTTGTTTTTTTTTTTATTTGATTTGTAAACAATCTACTCAATCGGTTGGTTTTAGTCTCCTTTGTAGATAGAGTTGGTGATGAAACCCTTTCTGGGATTCCAGTAGTTGGTGATTGTTGTGAAATTGAACTGAACGAAACTGTCCTTGTTAGCGGTAGGAGCGTTCCTGATGAGCCATTATTGTTCATAAAGATGCTGGTTGATGACTTTGACCTTGATGGTGATTCAACATCTTGCCTGCTCAATTCTAAAGACAGTTTGCTGTTATTTTGAGTCGATGAGTGTGAACCCAATTCTTCAGATTCAACAGATGATGTGATACTGGCTGATCTGGTATGTCCAAACCTCACTGAAGCAGCTGAAGTAGATCCTGATCTATTATCTCTCACTGATGTTGACATTTAACAGTCATGAATACAAGAGTATGCAATTTAATGATAGAAATACTGATGTTATACTGATAATGGTAAGTTTTAAACATGTATAAGCGTAAAGTAAGTATCATTTTAGCTTTGAGGTAGTGTCAGGCACATTTTTTCAAAATTGAAACATTATCCCTTGAACAAATCAAGAAAGGTAGCATTAGAGGGAAGCAGCACCATATTCAGAAGAATCAGATTTGATAGTATAAATGGGGTTGGTGATAGTTTTATAACAGCAGAATAAATAAATAAATGAATCGTTAAGGTCGAAAGCTTGGTAGGGATCTTTCCTAAAATAAAAAGAAGGCATAAGCTAATGCATCAATCACAAAGATGAACGAGCATATAATTCCTTTTCAAAATGGCCTGTGATCGTTTATCGTCCCTCTATAAGAATCTGAGTAAATCGGCACAAATGCGAGAGATTTTGAGGAGCTATTCGCCTTCGTTGACTAAGACACCAACACATGGATACTTGCTTACAAAAGTCTCCTCCCAAGTACTCAAACTTTCCAAATCAGCAGGACTCAAATCCTCCAACAAGTCAATGCTTTCATCTATGGACTTGATGTTTTCCATATCAAACGAGTTCAACAGCAATCCTCTACTAGCATCATGCCCGGCAAAGTTTGAATATGGCCCACTTGGCCCATAAAACGAACGGCCTTTTGAAACGTCATAAACTTTCCCTCTTACTGCAATATAGATGTCTGGGGTATCAAATCCATTAAATTTATATAACGTTCTTGGGGTGAATTTCCCTTCTAATATTGGTTCTTTTGATGATCTGGCCACATTTTGGGATTGTATAGGGTTTGACGATTTTGGTGAGAAAAACGATGTCTTCAAAATGTATATTGTTAGTGCAACCAAGATCAGTATTAAAGTTGATGACATGCTATCTCTTGATTATGAAGTTTCAACTCTTGTTTGGTTTGTTTCTTGTGTCGCTTGCTTCTTTTGTTTCGATTCAAAGTTGTAATTTCGTTTGTAACTTTTTGTGTGTGTGCGTCTCCTGTCTGGTCAAAGGGAAAATAGCAAAGGGGACGTGAGGTGATTGTTCAAAACATCTTCACCTAAGATATTCAGTAATCTGTGAACTTAGAGCTCAGCTACTCTGGTAATGTATACCCGTGATTATAAAATGTGTAAAGACATAATAGATTTAGCATTCTTCAAACATTGAACCAAAGAAGATGTGAAAAACAAAGCAAAAAGGAAGAAGAAGTGACTGTTGCAGTCAAAGAGTAACTTGAAGAGAAAAAGGAATCATTGAGTCTTCTGTATATGTAAAATAAATTAATTTGTCATAGAGTATTCAGTTCCCCATTTTGGGGCATTAACTATAATACCCATGATGCAACCTGAGATCAAGCCAGCTACTGGCAAAGTGATCATCCAACCCAGATAACACCATAAAACCATCCTCCAATTCACAGCCTTCACATCTTTGTTACATAAACCAACAAAAACCGTAGCACCTACAGCACACTGTGTCGTAGAGACTGGAATGGATAATTGTGAAGCCATCACAACGGTTGCAGCAGCACCTATCTCAATTGAGAAGCCTCTACTTGGTGATTGTAAAATCAACTTGTTACCCAAGTTACCCATTATATGATAACCGTATGTCCAAGCACCAATGACCAAACAGGCAGCGGTAAAAACTAAGATCCATATTGGAGGCTCATCGTCAGGTTTCCCTATCCAGACCAAGTATATGGTAGACAATGGACCTGCCGCATTTGAAATATCGTTAGCTCCGTGTGCAAAAGACATAGTTGTTGCAGTGATTGCCTGCAAAATGGAGTATAGAAATTCAACCTTGTTGTCGTACATTTTTGACTTTGAAAACATACCATTCAAATCCCCAGATAGTAATGAACCTTGGGATGCTGCTTGTGTGCTGATGACATCCTTTGTCCAGCCGTGAGACACAACTAACCATAATAATTTGGAATACATCGACGGACCTTGCTTTAGCATTGACCACCATAATTGTCTTGTCGACATGTTGCTTTCTAACCTAGCTTCACCAATCCGATCTTCAGAAATCTCTTCAGATTCAACATTGCTGGTTCCTTCGATTTCAAATTGTTTAGCTTTTGTAGATAAATTCTCAGTTGAAGCTTCTTCATCTCCCTCGGTAGCGGTTGTAAGCAGATCGTTCGGCCTCCTTCCCTGGTAATAATCAATAGTCAATTCATATCCTTCCGGTTTTGGTGGGATATCTTTGGTTGATTTGAACCAATACAATGGACCAAGAAAAATGTGATACTGCTTTAATGTCCAATCCTCATCAACCAACTTTCGCTTGAAATATGGGTAAACAAATATCCAGTAAAGCAGAAAGCCAACACCACCAACTCCAAAAATTGAGCCAATAATAGTTCCAGAACTCAAATCGTCCAAGTCTAAACCTGGAGAACCCTTCCAAACAATCAACATTGTCAATATACTCAATGTGATGTAAATCAAAACCGGGAGGTACCACAAACCATTTCTCAAATCCTGCTTTCTCTCTAAGACAAGATATTTTGAGGATAGAAAAGCAATGGTGGCAAATGCCCCAGCAATCAGAGGGGCAATAAACCATGATGCGACAATTTGAGAGAAACCATCCCATCCCCAATGAATTGGAGCTCCAGCAGCAATACCAGCACCCAAAACACCACCAACAATTGAATGAGTTGTTGAGACCGGCATGCCAATTGCTGTAGCAATAGTCAACCAAACAGATGAACCAACTAAAGCGCAAGCCATAGTCAACATCAAGACTGGCGATGAACCTGGTTTATCGAAGTAATCTACATCCAAAATTTTCTTTCTAATAGTATCTGACACTTTGTTCCCTGCTAAGACTGCACCTAGAAACTCGGCCAAACCAGCTAATATCATAGCTTGTGGATACGACAATGAGCGTGATGAAATTGATGAAGAGAATGAGTTGGCGACATCGTTTGCGCCAATATTCCAGGCATCCAAAGATGCGAAGATGATCGATATAGCAAGTATATAATCAAACTGATGAAATACCATTTTTTTTTTTGTCCAAGCCGTTTGTTGGTATTGGAGTTGAGTCTAAAGGGTTAAGATTTTTAAAACTCACAACTCGGTTCAATCGATCACTTTATATAGTTTGCTGAGTTCTCAAAATAATTATACTTAATCAAATGATAACTCTTAGCGCAAACCGTGACATATCTTGACCTCGTGGGCAAAAATCAATCCCATTAAATTGTATATTGCCAAGATTGCTTGGTAGAGTATGGATTTCAAAATATTCATATGAGAGTTCACTTAGACAAATAATTCGTTTCGTACTTCACCTACTATGAGTGTAACATAGCCTATGTTTTTGCAAGAAAAGGGATAAACTTTTTCTTAGACTTGTCACAAGACCCTTGGCGTAAAACGTGCACATCGCCCAGCAAAATTGTTCAATAAAAATGCTTTGGTTGATCAACTGTTCAAGAAAATAAGACAGATAGATGAAGCTAGCACTCACAAGAGTAGTGGATATTATTGATACCAGAAACTGAGAGTATAGGAGATGGATTTGGGAATACTCCCGAGCTATATCTTACGAAATCAAATCATACATGCTGCATGAGTCGATCAAGTAATAGGATGCTATGAGTCAAACTGCAGAGAGTATTGTAACTTACACCCAATAAGAACTCTCTGTTTGGTGTAGAAAGTCTTTGGCAGATGTGTTTTTTGCCATATCACATCGCATGAGCTGAAAGTTCATAGCAAAGCGAGATATCTTTTTCTTTGCATACTCTTGAAAAAAAAAACTAACCCAATATACATTAAAACATACAAAAATCCAAAATAAAATTACCTAATATAGAATAAAAATAATCTAATCTGAAGTTTTTTGAGTACCACGTAACAAACCAGTTCTTCTAGCAGCAATAAGACCGGCCTTTTGACCTGGAACAGCACCTCTAGAAATAGTTGAAGCTTTACCAATATGTTGATGGTTACCACCACCATGTGGATGGTCAACTGGGTTCATAGCAACACCTCTGGTCTTTGGCCATGAGTTTCTCTTGACCTTGTACTTGTGGAAAGCTCTACCAGCCTTCAACAATGGTTTATCGATTCTACCACCACCGGCAACAACACCGATGACACCTCTGGCATCTGATCTGATAATCTTCTTAGCACCTGATGGTAACTTGACTCTGGTCTTACCTTCATCAACGTTGTGACCAATGATGATAACGTAGTTACCTGAAGTTCTACCTAAAGCACCTCTGTCACCTGGCTTTTCTTCAACGTTTGAAACGATGGTACCTTCTGGCATTGAACCTAATGGCAAAACGTTACCGACATTTAATGAAGCCTTCTTACCAGCATAGATAAATTGGCCGGTGTAGACACCTTCATTGGCAATGAAAATTTCTTCACGTAACTTGTACTTGTATGGATCACGGAAGACGACCTTGGCTAAAGGAGCACCTCTACCTGAGTCATGGATGATTGACTTGACAACACCACGGATGTAACCATGACGTTCAGCATAATCCAAAGTTCTCAATCTAGCAGCACCTTGTCTTAATCTTGTGTGTGATGTGAAGATTGAACCAGCACCTTTACGTTGGTTACGAATTACTCTACCTGTTCAAGAAAATAATAATAATAAGATAAAATGTTAGGACTTAGTCATCACATGAGAGATTGAATATCTTTTGCAAGAAAAATTGGGTACAGTTATTGCGGTAGGATATAATTTGTCGTTCTTGCTATTGGTTCCAATTTATGATTTGAGATGATATATATTCATAAGAACTTTTGTTAAGATGGTTTATTGAACGAATGAATTCTTGAAATTCCTCTTTTCTCATTTTTTATAATATTTCTCAATAAAACGGTACAAACCTACACTCTCAATTGTACCCTGTGTGTGGGTATCGTCGATTTTCAGTATTTGAACTGTTTGGTATCAAAAGATACCTCGTTTGAATTTTGATTGAAATATTGCACACATATCGAACTTTGAACTATTTCCTACAAACCCATTCATCCAATTACATTCTCTGATATTACTATATTCATTCACATACCCATTTTATATTGATTTTTCTGGCTATCCTTAGGTATTAGAAGTTTTAAATAGACCAATGATGTATACTTAATTTTTCAATATATTGTTTTTCCCGCTCTCCATAGTAAAGCGTTAACTATTGAAAATTTTCAAACATGGTAGCAACTGGTAAGCGGGTAAATAGCCCTATCATATATCACGTGCTCTATTTAAGTCTTTACACCATATTAGATGTTATGTATAGTATATACGTAGATGAATGGATTAGTTATTGAATTAACAAGTAGAAAAGTTTTGAATTTATTTTAAAAGTCATCATCATTGGTGCTTCTTCCAAATCTTCTCATGAGTCCCTTAACATACTTATTTTGAGACATATTATGCATGATACTCGAAATAGATCTATTCTCATTCTCTTCGACACCTTTCAACAAATACATCGCAACAATAAACAACAAGTTGAAAAGGACCAACAAAACGAAGGGTCCCGTAGTCATCAAGTCACCAAAGGAACCACCTATCTTGTTCATTAGCAAGATCCCCGCACCACCAAATAAAGAATAAACTCCACTGATCGAACCTTTGTAGTTATAGTACCTTTCTACCGAGTTGATGTTGGATAATATAGTCATTGAGGTGATTATGAAACTGATCTGTGAAACACCCAACAATGAAACCCACAAGAATATTAGCTTGGAGGTATCAGGTCTCGTTGTGAAACTCAAACCAATTGCACTAATCATACTGATAAAGTTTGTGATCAATAATAAGTGCAGATGGTTGTTGATTCTATCGATGAGTATTCCAACAACTGGTGCCGCAAATAACGCACATGTTTGTGAGATACCTGTCAAAATAGATGCTAATACATATGATTCACGACAGTGCAACTTATCTGTTTCTTGAGTGGAGCATTTTCCTGATTTGTAAAAATAGTTGTTGATATAAAAGGGAATGAAAACAGAGACTGTAATTGTCGTTATTCTGGCCATAAAAGAGCCCAAATATGACATCAATATGACTGGATTTTGAATAGAGATCGTTATTCCATGCTTCAATGATTCGAAAAAGCCTTCCTTCGAATTGTTCACTAATCCAGTACCTTCATAATCCAGAAACTCGTTCTCTTCTTCATCTGCCTGTAAACCTTCAAATAACTCGTCCACATCATCCTTGAAAAGTTTTTTCTTATCGTCTTTGTACAACAACACAAACAATAAACCTGCAGAAATTATTGATAATGAACCAATCAAGTAGTACGATTTTTTCAATGACACGCTTGCTGGATTTGTCTCACCAAACCAAACTGGCAATCTTAAAAATGCGAATACCGAGAAAATAGCACCAAGACCACTAAATATACCAATCAACGACGCTTTTTTACCCTCCTTCTTGATACTGTTAATCTTGTTAACTTCATGGTGAGTAACTGCTTCTTCTCCATCATAATCAGCAGATGGAAAGTCGTAATCATCGATTTGTATATGTGAATCTGAATTCCTGGTGAACCACATCTTCTTAAAGTCAAACAAGTCAGACACAATGAAGTTCGAATTGTTCAATTCAATCAACATAACCATTAACACACTCATTGAACAACTTGCACCCAATGCAAATACCAACCTCCAAAAAAGCATTTCCGGGAAGACTGAATGATTGACAAAAGTTGCATATCCAAAGAAACTGAAACCAATGATGATCAAACCAGTGCATGCAATAGGCCTTGAACCAATCCTATCACATAAGGTCCCAACAAAGGGAACAACAGCAATGGTCAATAGTTCATCGTAAAAGCCTAATGAACCGACATAATTCCCCAAATTTTTCGATATACCCAAGACATCGGTAATGAAATATGTTTGAGTTGAAGTCATGAAAACAACAAAAGCAATGTTAATAAAACAGGTGATTGCAAAACCTATAAAATTCAGCTTGCCATAGTTTTCAATCTTCATTTGGGAGATTGACTTCACTGGAACTGGATTTTCAGCATACTCAGCTGATTCCTGTTGAAGCGGTGTTTTATTTGTTGCCGGAAAATCAGACTCATCAATAAAATATGGAGTAGCACTTGACATCTTGGTTCAAACTAATATAAAATATTCTCAGTAATTCATATACACAAAATCTGTGGATATATAACTGAGAAATAAGGCAAATAATACAACCTTTTTTTGATCAAAAACATTTTGAATTTGCAAAACTATACAAACTCCGATTTCTCCATTGCTGGAAAACTGGCAGTGCGCCTAAAAACAAACTTTACGTTGTTAGGCAACTAATTAGCGGTTCCAATTAGTGCTCAGGTTTTCATTGAAATAGCTAGGGTAAACTCTGCATTCTGATTTTATTCTACAGTGGTGAGTTTGCTAAATGATTGATTCTCATGTATGAGTTGTAGAGGTTCACCATATGAAACGTTAATGTGAGGAAATATAAATTTCTTCTTTTGGAGCTATAATATCACATATACAGACTACACAAACAAGGTCAAGTTTTTATTGGTTATTGGGAATTGAACGTAAAATCTCTAATCACGCATTGGCGACCTTGAGCGTTCATCACGAGGGGCTGGTGATCTTTCCCTTTCTTGTCTTTCTTCCCTATCATAACCTCTTGGTGCTTCGTCCCTAGAATACCTATCACCTTCTCTTGAAGGTTCATCTCTTGAGTACCTATCGCCTTCTCTTGGAGCACCAGATCTTGATGAATATCTGTCACCTTCATCTCTTGGTGCGTAGTCTCTTCTTGAAGGATAATCTCTAGAAGGAGCCCTATCATCGTATCTACCATAGTCCCTTCTTGGTGGTCTGTCGTCATATCTACCATAATCTCTTGGTGGTCTGTCGTCGTATCTGCCGTAGCCACCTCTTGATGAGTAGCCACCACGCTGATAGCCACCTTCACGGTCACCACCTCTTGGTGGATAGCCACCACGGTCACCTCTGTAGCCACCTCTTCCACCGTACGATGAACCTCTCGATCTATAACTTCTGACACTGTATGGTTCACTTCTAGCAAACTGAACAACGATTCCCTTCTCCTGATCAAGGGCATATTCACATTGTAAGCCATCTTGGTTTTGATCGATGGCGGATTCCGCATCCTTGAGCTCTACCATTTCGATAAATGCGTACTGATTACCATCATCGGATCTTGGTGGCGGGATGTCGACTCTTTTGATCAGACCATATCTTTAAAATGAAAAAAAGCGAGGGTTGAGTCGGTGTGTGAAAGTTAGTATATGTGTTGATAATTTGAAATGGGATGAGATGAAATTTTGGAAACTTGATCTTCTTTTCTCCTTGCTTTTGTATAGTTGATCTTTGGCATGACGGCGAATAAGTTTGAAATGATGAAATGAGTTGAACAAAACGAAGGAGGGGGAGAGAAGTCGCATAAAGAAAAGAGATAGAAACTTGTACCATGATGATATATTTGATGCCAATGATTGGTTTGCTCATATATATGATATGGAGTTGAAATGATGAAGTGAAGTTGGCGAAAAGAGAGTTCGAAAACAACAACAAAACAGAAGAGAGAGAGAAAAAGAGAGACAGAGACAGACAAAGAGACACCTTACTGAACAGCAAATAGCTCAGTCAGCATATACAAAATCAAATGTCAAGGTCGAACATAACAGATGAATCCAAAAAAAGCAATACAAAAATCAAAGACAATTCTATCTTATAGATACATACTTTTCGAATAAATCGCCAAGTTCTTTAGCTTT
Organism: Peterozyma toletana; assembly: GCA_003706045.2. NCBI lineage: Eukaryota > Fungi > Ascomycota > Pichiomycetes > Alaninales > Pachysolenaceae > Peterozyma > Peterozyma toletana. The sequence goes on along the minus strand of PPKG02000010.1, from coordinate 158,674 downwards.
GGTACCCTTGACAAAGCCAGTAACGTATAAAGTTGATGGAGCCATTTCTAATATATATGTGTATATGAATATAACCTTTAACAATACGATCAAGTTGGTCAAGTTGGCTCTATTGGTCTTGTTCTGTTCTATTATAACCTTTTCGTTGGACTGCTATTGACACGTCGGTCTACAGACAAAAAATGGCAGCTCAATGAGTCTGTTTCAAAGCGGGCAAAAAAAATTCAGCAATACACATAGTGTTGAAATGTAATTTGCAAACGTCACCAGGTTCCAAAGCGAAAGGTTGTGATCAATACATCAGTTTCATCAGACATATATCATCTTCATCGTACTATTATAGGGGCCGTACAGATATAGATAAGGTATTTAAATGTCCTCTTCACTTTATGATTCAAACGGGCAGCAACCCGTAGAGAATTTTAAGGATCAAACGCCAGGGAACTCTGAAGATCTATTAGACGAGTTCTTGGATTCAGGGATATACCAACAACAACACACGCAATTACAAAGCCTAATCAAACAAGAGGACCAGTTCAGTTCGGCATACGGGAATGGATTCTCGAATTTTCAGCTTGTCAGTCCGAGTGATGTCGATGGACACAGCGGGCAAATGCAGTCGCAGGAGGATATACTCAACTCGTTTTTGACGGAGGACTTGATTAATATCGACAGCAATGACTCGATTGCCTTGTCAAACAACGAAAGCCAGCCGGACTATACTTTTCAGTTCAACAGCAGCAACGACAGCAACAACAGCATCATGCCAGCAACGCCTCCTGACAATGTTGATCCGAGCACGTACAACTTTATAAAAACAGAACTTTCAGAGGCAGCAAGCAACCAGGCTTTCAATATTGGTTCAAGCGCTGCATGCCAAGATGTGCCAGACGAGCTCAAGTCCGCAAATCAGCTACAGGAGATGGAGCTGTTTGAAGCTTCAAGGAGAGAACTTTTGAAGTTGAAGTTTGGCTCTTCATCAAAACCAGAAGAAGCTGGTTCAAAAGAGGAAAACTTTGATTTTCAAAGTGAACTTAACGGTTTTGACATACCCGAGAGCTATTATGACACAGACAACGACGACAAGTTGCCGTACAAATTGTCAATCGCAGGATTGCCAGATTACTCAAGAGTGGAAACACAAATCAAAATCAATCTTTCAATCTCACCAGCTCCCCCACAGTTTTTAATGAAGTTGCCATCGGATACTATTTCAAAGCCGAAGTTACGTTTACAAGAATCAATCCCAGAAAGTGCATTGTCTCAAATATTATACTTGGACACTTATGTCGTAACAAGTGGTGAGAATGGAAGCAATAGACTTCGAAAATTTGCAAGAAACTCTCAATTTCAATCGCCAAACTCGGATTGTGGAAGCCCATCCGAAGAACAAGAAGAAGACTCATCAAAGGTGAGGTTGACAAAGGATATGAAAGCTTGTAATATATGTAACAGATGTCTCCGAAGGGAGTTGAAAAGAGCCTCCAGGAGAAAGACAAATAGCTTGGATGAAGGTTTCAACTGGGATCTTTCAGGTCCAAAAAGAGCTATCATATTTAACTGCAAAGAGATTGTCTCTTTTCCACCGCCAACTTCTGCATTTGCCCCTCAGCCGATCCATGATGAATTCGATACAAATAACTATATCACAAGTGGTTTGGAAGAATCACAGCAAAAGGATGAAGTCAGCCCAACTGAGAAGAAAATCCAAATGATGTCAAGAATTATCTGTTATTGTAGGCATCATCAAGAAACTAGAGGGTTTAGGTTGTTTTTCATTTTGAAAGATCATGAAGGCCATATTTTGGGAAAATCATTCTCAAAGCCGATAATGATCATGGACCGTAAAAAAATGGCGTCCGACAAGTCAGGTGTAAGTGCTAATGAACAGGATGTCAAGGACGAAGTATTGCGTACCGAAGCATCATCACCATCAGTCAAGAAAGTCAAAAAGGATCAACCTTTGTCACCAACGTCGATGGAGGAGTCGTTCTCTGACACTTTTGGAGGTTCTGATTCGTCGCGCCCAACTAAGAGGAAAAGAGTTTCTTCGATCAGTGCTGCTTCTGGCTCAAACTACTACGAAAGTGTCTCTCAGCAAAGATTGCTGTCAACTGGCGGTGGTAACCAGACGCTTATCAACAACAACAACATTTCATCTGTTGCCAAGAAAGATCCAATGTCTCCAATGAGCAGCAGCAGTGAGCAATATAGATCACCAAATACCGGCTTTATGGGGGCTAGTTTACTTATGCCTACTTCAGAAAGGGCTGAATCAATCTCATCCATCACCTCGAACGCTTCATTACAGTTACCAACTCATTCTAACAGACAATCATTTTCACTGTCATCACTGGTCATGCTGAATATGCCTTCAATTCAAAGAATCATTCCTGCACAGGGACCCATCAGAGGTGGTATTGAGGTCACATTATTGGGGTCCAATTTCAAACCTGGGTTGATTGTCAAATTCGGATCTTCTCAAGCTTTGGCTACTCATTGTTGGTCAGATTCTACTATAGTTACGTATTTGCCACCTTCTACTCAAGCTGGTCAAGTTCTTGTTGATTTTGACTCAAGTACTATTGAAGGCTACGATAAGACTTTGCCACAAGTCCCTCAACAGATATTCACTTATACTGATGATACTGATAGGCAGTTGATTGAATTAGCATTGCAAATTGTCGGGTTGAAGATGAACGGTAAGTTAGAGGACGCGAAGAATATTGCAAAGAGAATCATTGGTAAGAGCAACAATGGCGATTCTGAAGGAGGCGATTCAACTATGGTCGATTCATCCACTGGAAACCAACTTTCAACGCAAAGTGATTTTGATCAAAAATGGTTGTCGACTGCTACGCAAACGTTCCAAGAGTTGAGTAAGTCGGCTTTGGACTCACAAGATATTCTCCTCAAATTTTTATCGTTATTGAATTTGCCGAACTCACCAATCTCTTCTCCAAACTGGGCTATCTGTACTAGCGAAGGTCAAACATTGCTTCATTTGGCTTGCCTGAGAAATCATTATGACATTGTGTTATACTTGATAAAGAAAGGATGCAGAATTGATTACAAAGATGTAAATGAGATGACTCCCTTACACTTTGCTTTTATGCATGGTAACAGAGAAATTATTGAAGTTTTGGTCAGATGTGGGGCAAATGTCAACAACAAAATCAATCATAGTCTTACAGTTTCGCAAATTTGTGATTCTAATGTTTTGGACTTGGTTCAAGAGTACATCAACAACGCCGACAGAGCCGGTAAAGAAACAAAAGGAAGAAGATTGTCAAACGACTCGATTAGCTCGATATTGAGTAATTTGGATAGTGGAGTTAGACAACACGTTTCGAGAATGGTAACCGATTCTTTGCAAGATAATGAGTTGAATTCAGATGGCGTCACAAGCTGCAATGATTTACCTACTTGTGCTAGTTCTGCTGTTGAAGATGATTACAGTGATTTCGCCGATGAAAGTGACGCTTCGTATTCACACGATGGATGGAGCGCTCAAGAGTCTGACTTGGACGAAAATGGAGACGATGAAGTCAGTGACGCGGAAACCATTGTTGCGCCAGTAGAAGGATTACCACATTATGATGATCTTTTTCCAAGTGCTTCTTCTTTGAAGTCATTACTTAGATCATTCGGAGGCTCAAAACATAAGACAACCACCCAAGAATCACCATTACAAGAGTCTTCAACTCAACATACAGAGGAAGAGTCGGAGCTGGATTCGGATGTTACAGAAGATGAATCTGGTTTATCCAGGAAAATTGATGAAAAGATTTTTAACTTTTTTGTTAGCAATTCGACAAAGACTACCCCTATTATGAGAGACAAGATGTTGTTTTTCTTCTGGTTGCCATTGATGTTGATCACCGGATTGTTGTTGATGAGTAGCAGGGTCCAGACTGATTTCAATCAATATTATGACTCTTTACGGTTGAGTATTGGTAACTTGATGCTTGGAAGGGAAAGAGTTGAAAGCATGATTGATAGAGTCAATGCCGCTGTCACTGCTGGGTTCTATAACAATCCTCCGGTGTAGTCCCCCTCCGATTCTTTTGATTATTTTTATCCTATATATTTATCATTTTTCTTTTCAGATTTGTGGCTAGCAGTTTTTTGTTTCTTTCTTTTTTTATTAGTATGTATGGTGTGTTGAATTTTGGGTTTTTTTTTACATGCATCGCTTTTTTTAATCATTTTCGAACTTTTGCTTAATTTTTTGATTGAACGCTATTTGTCTATCTATATTCTTTCTGAAAGCTCGAGTGAACTTGTTTCCAAGAGATGTCAGGTTTTATTCTAACCTGTAGTGGGCGATGAGGGAGACAACCTCTGTATTGTAACTGCAGCTCAAAAAAAGACCTGAAGATCTGTTCAGTTTTGGTAAGACCTCTAGCATAATAAGAAATGACTGTAGAAAGTACACTAGCTTAGTTTAGCAAGGTCGAGAGAGAATCAATCTGGCAGCGGACAATAAACCCAAATCACTACAAGCGCTTCCTAACATTTTGGAGCGCCATCACTGCTGTGAAACAACCATTAGTGATTGAACCAACACAGTTTTGACTCTGATCCAAAATGAAAACATGGAAATTTACTGTGTGCAATCGTAAGTGGCTCTTTATTGTACGAGCCTGCAACGATTCACTTGATAAAATCATATGGTTGAAAAACAAACCTAATGAAGTTAAACTATAAACTAAAGCCCTCACGATAAAAATAACCAACCAAATGGAAAAAAGAAAAACACCAAAATTGAAATTGAACATGAATCATTACATTTACAAATCATCTTGAACAATAGTACCCTTTTCTGAAACATAGATACCATCCAAGAACTTTCTGATATCCTTGTTTCTGACTCTACAGATCTGTTGGACATCAGCACAAGTTTGTGAGACGTTTTCTAATGAGTTACCTGAAACTAATAATTCATCCTTTTGAGCTTCTGAAAGCTCAGCAGAAACACCCTCCAAGATTCTGATGTTTCTGACCTTCTTGTCACCCAAGAAGTTTCTGATTTCAATGAACTTAGCACCGTCGATCTCGACAATGTTGACATTGATTGGGAAATGCGCATAGACAAATCTCATCTTGTACAAGTAACCCTTGGTGACACCAGTGATCAAGTTGGCAATCAATGACTTGACAGTTCTCAAAGCAGCAACATGCTTTCTGTCACCGTTGTGAACGGTAATCTTGATAGCCTTGTCTGAGACCTTGACAAAGGTAACATTGATATGGTTCAAAGCCTTGGTTAATTCACCTCTTGGTCCAGTAACCTTGACGATTCTGGCCTTGATTGAGACTGTGACACCTTCTGGGATATCTAAGATTTGGTCTGTTTGGATGTACTTCATTGTAGACTAGTTTAATATTGATTAATGCTCAAAAACCTTGCAAGATGACTACGTTGTACAAGAAGGCGTTTGGTTGATTTATATACAAAGGTAAAAATTTTTCGAAAAGCTCAAACTGAAATGAAAAAGGTGTGTATGTGTAAATTCTGAAATTTACCGCATGCCTAATCAGGTAATACCGTATATGGTCATTATTTGGGTTATTTTCATTAACTGTTTGTGAAAACAGAGGTAATTGATGTGACGATAACCACTGAAGTTACTAAAGACAGGTAAATTTTGGACTTATAATAACACAAACAAAGAATAAACTAGTAAAAGAAAAAAAAAGTTGATTATATAAAAATGGACAGCGTTTTGAACACTAAGCCAACTCTTCGAGTTTAGATTTTGCAATCTTCTCCAAACTATTAGCATCGTTGTAAACAAACGAGCCCTCCTCGTTGTAGGTCCTTGCGTTTTCAAACATGGTCAACAACTCACTTTTGAAACTGTCGAGTGTTTTGAACAATCCCATGTTCAACTTCTCAATCATTGTATTTATAGAGGTTGGAAGTTTGATCAACTGGTAGTAGTCGGGATAGAGTTTTTTGCTGGGCAACGTCAAAAATATATCGCCCAAGTTGTGGTTATCCGTTTCATCACTCGCATCCTTTAGCGACTCCAAGAGCTTGATGCATGGTTGGATGAAGGTTGCTGGTTCGCCAGCCTTCTTCACTTTGCCTCTGCCATTTGATCTTTTTGGTTCATCTCCGCCATCTTCCTCCGCGTCACTGATATCGGACACCATAACATCGTCATCATACGTGGCTGTTTTCGTTGCGCTTCGTTTGGCTCTTTTCGTGTGCGAGAGCTCCACATCTGAACCATCATCGTCATCAGCGCTTCCATCGTCAGCATGGTGTGCATTGCTCAATCTTGACCTTCTCAGTTGCACTCTCTTTCTCTTACGTTCAATGGCAGCCTCAATAGAGTCTTCATCATTATCAACCGCTTCTAACCATTGCTCTTCAGATAGACCATCGTCGTAGTAAACGTGCTCCTTTTCTCTGGTGCGTCCTAATTCAATAGTCTTTTGTTCAAAGTGTCTCGATGCATCTTCTGTCAACACGAGAGGTAAGTCATCATCTTGCATTAATCTTGCTAACAGCTTGGATCTTCCTGCTTCTCTTGCTTCTCTCTCGGCCAATGCCACTCTTTCGATATCCATTTTTTCGAACAAGACTTTTTCTTCTTCAGAACGGGCCAAAATTTCGTTCAAAGCATCATCCTCTAACTCATCGTTTTCTTCACCTTCATCTTCTTTGGGTGGTTCAGCCTCTAGTAACTTTCTCAAAAATTCTTCTTGTTCAGCATTTGTCGATTTGTTATCAAACTTACCAGCTTGGATAACCTTACCATCAATATCCAATTTTTGACGAGCTCTTTCTAACATAACCTCTTCAACAGAATCGTTACTTATTAATCTCAATATTCTAACCTCATTCTTCTGACCAATACGATGGGCTCTGTCCTGGGCTTGTAAATCTTGATGTGGATTCCAATCTGAATCAAAGATGATGACAGTATCAGCAGTTTGTAAGTTAAGACCCAAACCACCGGCTCTTGTCGATAACAAAAAGGCAAAATATTCAGAGTCAGGCAGATTGAAAGCTTTCAACATGTCCTGTCTATCATCCGCTTTAGAACTACCATCCAATCTCAAATATTGAAGACCTTTATACCTCATAAAATCTTCCATAATATCCATAACTTGGGTCATTTGAAAGAAAATCAAAACCCTGTGACCTGACAGTTTGAACTTTGGTAAAACTCTATCCAATAACTCAAACTTACCAGCAGATCTCCAAATATTATCATCTGTGATTCTATTTGGATTGACAAGATTTTCGACTTCTTCAAATACAAAAGGATGGTTACAGATTTTCCTCAATTGCATAATTCTGTTGTTCAAACCTTTGATACCTGACTTCGTAGCACCTCCTGACCCAGCACCAATAAATAATGCATTATGCTTCAACATTTGCTGATATAAATGGTACTGCAATCTAGAAAGTTTACATTTGATTACTTTCTCCACCTTGTCTGGCAAATCTTTTTCAACATCCTTCTTCAATCTTCTCAACAAGAACGGTCTCAAGACTTTGTGCAATCTTCTGATAATCAATAAACTCTCTTCTTCAGTCAACTCGATTTTATCCGAAGAACCTGTGTTGGCAAACGGTGTATTGAACCATTCATCAAACGATTTAACAGAGTTGAAAATTTTAGGCAAGACAAAATTCAACAATGCCCATAATTCAGGCAAGTTATTCTGTAATGGGGTACCTGTAAGAATTAATCTATTCTTGGTATGATAATATGAAGTCAACGTTTGTGATAATTTGGATTGTGCATTCTTCATTCTATGACCTTCATCAATGATCATATGGGCCCACCTGAACTTGGATAACAAGGGTCTGTCCTTAATGATATATTCATAAGTAGTCAATAAGACTGTAAAATTTCCTGACCTAATCTGCGCTTGCAATGTCTTTCTGACCAGTGGAGTACCTTTATAAACAATGGTGGTTAAACTTGGAGCCCATTTTTCGAATTCAAGAGTCCAGTTTGTAATAGTTGACAATGGAACGATAACCAAAAACTTACCCTTTTCCTGTTTGACTTCATACAAGTGAGTAATCAAAGAAATGGATTGAATTGTTTTACCCAACCCCATCTCATCTGCAAGAATACCATTAAGATGATTGTTGTATAATGAAACCATCCATTCCAAACCTTTTATCTGATACTCCTTCAACTGGCCTCCCACTAAAATAGACGGTTGCTTTGTAATAGTTTCCTTAACACGATGAGCAACTTCATAATAATCGATTTTTTCTCGAGCAGCGTCTGGGTCCTCGTCGTTAGCAACACCTCCACCCAAAACAATAGATTCGTTTTGCTGTGATTGAACGGCTTGTGCCAATGAATCCAAAAAAGAGTTCGTCTGTCTTAATAAGTGTGTGATTCTTGTATCCTTTGTTTGATCCAACAATTTAAGGTATGCTTCTTCGTCATTAGCTTTCAAAGCTTGCAAACGTTGTCTAGCGGTTGATTCCATCTTTTTACCTTCATCTTTCTCGATTCTTTGATGGAGTGAGTAAAGCGATTTACCAAAGTTGTGTCTTCTGATTGCTGAGTTTGCTCTTCCGACATTGACTTCTTCAGCATGGTTGAGTAGAATTGTAACTTTTTTGATTTGCTCTTGATATTCTTTTCTTTTCTGTTCCTGTCTCTGTTGTTCTTCCAATTGTTCGGCCAATCTAGCAGTCTGAGGCGTGATGACCTTTGGTCTAAGCGATAATGTTCTCTGAGCAGATCTTGTCAATGGGTTTTTTTTCAAAAATTCAACGTCAATATGAGCTCTTTGAAAAATAGATTCAATGATTTTTTTTCTATATGCCTTTTGCTTCGGCAATAACGTCAACGACTTTAACTCGATCAAAGCCTTCGACTTCAAATCGTCAATTCCTTCCGGGACTTCATCGGCTGTTTTGGTCATATTCTGTATGTTCGATACATCGTATGAACCGATGTTCAGTGGAAGAGACTCCAACATTGCAATCCTCTTGGCAACTTTTGTGGATATTATTTTCTCAATGTATTCATTTCCAACAGAATCGGATATTCTGGATGGTTGTGGTTTGGCAAGGATGTTGAAGAGGCTAGCTTTGGACTCATAGTCGGTTTCCTCTATTGGGATTGGGATTTGGAGTGAGTGCTGGTCCAGTGTCGAAGGTTCAATGAGCAGCTTCTGTGATGGCTCCGGGAGGTCCATGTCATGCGCCAAAAACTGCAACGCAATGATTTGGTTTTTCAACAACTCGAGGTCCACATCGTTTCTCTCCAGCTGGATCTCTTCTTCCAAAGCCGACGACAATCTCAACAACTCGGTCTGCTTCTCTGATACCTCCGCCAACAACGACTCTATGGCACCTTTCTCGTATGAATTATCGCTCTCTTCGTATGACAAGTATTTCGCCAACAATAGCTGAACCTCCTGCTGGTCCTGTGGCAGGGGGATCGATGGATGGCCCACTTTCAAAGAGGGAGATAGGTCCATTCTGCCACTGTCCGAACCAATTACGTGTTGAACATCAGCTGGCTGAGGCGGCAACCCTGGAACCGCACTTGCTGTTGATACTGACATGATTACACTTATTACAGATCTTGTATATGCCTAGATCCGAACGCACAATTGCTTTTTGATGCAACCTGACCTGAATTATGATTTGAAAAAACGATCAACTTGTTTTGGTTTTTTTCTTAAGGGTGATTCTTGATTTCTTCTTTTTCTGCCTCTTTGAAAACGCCAAAAAAAAATCAACTGCTCTGTTGCTGACACGTAAAATATATGGCCAGACAACGTCTGCCATTTATACAAGTGCTCATAACACTCATTCCTTGTGTGAGGAAGTGAATCATCGAAGGATTGGATATGAATGAGAGTCCAGGTGTCAGTAGAGTGAGGCAGATAGACAGAAGAAGAGAGATGGAGAGGGAGGAAAGAGAGTTATGGGTTGTGGGTGATGCACTAGTACCGTTGGCTGGTATCACCAAAAAGCGAACCCGATAGCATTCACTAATAAAAAAGCTACAGAAGTTCCTCCTTTCAAGTTAGTGACCCCGGCAGGAGAAAGGGGGAGTACTATCAGCTGGAAAATGGTCTCTTGATCACTGGTTAAGCTTGCTTCGATGCTTTTGTTCGGATTTTCGAGTGTAGAGTTTTTTGTGGCAACTGTGTTTCATAAATAGTTTGGCACGCATCAAAGCCCTTTGAAGGTTGCAAGCCTTCCCCATAAAAGAAAGCTTCCTCTTTCTCTCTCGCTTTCATCTGAATTGGCCTCAAAGCCGGTGGTGAACACTAGGTGGTCGTCTGCATCATTGGTAATTCGAAAGTCGCGAGCGAAAGCTGTGAATCGAGAGTCAACCAGACTCATTGGGCTCAGATAGATAGCTGAGCTTGCGGTATCTATGCCCTTTGATGCGTTTTTTAACATGCATGAGATTTTTTGAGCGCTTCAGATATGTGAAAAGTCCGAAACAGATGTGAAACGAACCCAAGATAGAAATAGATGCTTTTCTGTTGGCCAAGCTGTCTATTACTCCAATACTTGGGAAGGCAGTGGCTAGGGCCAGTCAGCCCAAAAAGTACTAAAACGTCACTTTTGCTTCCACAAACTCTCTAGCAGACGACCTTGAGCCAACAGTCTACCTTTCATTTTGGGGCATCTTCGTTTATCCGATCATAAAACACTCAGCTTTTTCCCTTTACTTCTTTATTTCTGTAACCGGCAAAAACAACTCAGATTAACAAGAGTTCACAGACCTTTTGAACACCAGTCAGCATCATGAGTAGTCAGACACCATCAACACCAACATCTCTTCTAGTCTCATCATCCCCAAGCCCACATGCAAAAACCTCGGGCTTTTTGAAGAGGACCAGCCTCAAGATGGGGAAGACATTCAATACTCCTAAGCAGACCACTAGAAGAGAGAGACCGGGACCTTTGCAATTATATACCCCACCATCTACTGTCGAAAGAATAAACAGAGTGAGCAATTGTTCTCTGTCAAAGATATCATTACCATCCACTGGCACAAAGCTGATAACCAGCAACAACGATGAATTTGGCCAGACTCCAAGCTCTTCCATCTTCTCATCGACTCCAAGAAGCCAACAATCATCGGAGAAGAGGTCGTTGCATAAGGTGAATTTCACTGAACTGAGATGTTGCTTTTGTGATGAATACTTGAGTAATAGTCTAGAAGATGAAAAACCTCCTTTGGTACTAACCTGTCAACATAAGTCACATTATGAATGCTTTTTGATAGTTCTCAACGGAATGAATCCAGAGTACAGACCCGATTGCCCCATATGTAGTGTCACAGTCAATTGTGTGGACGGCGAGGTTGAAGATGAGTTGATCAAAGAATTGTTGTTGATGTCAGACGATGATAAGTCGATGAACTCTTTCTGCGATATAAATGGGCACGAAAGCAACAACATCTTACAAAACGGATATTTTTTGAACAAACCACCATTGAGTATGAGCCCCCCATCTAATCCAACAACACCAGAATCACCAACTCCACATGACTCTTTCCACAACTCATACTCTTTCGAATCTGATAACTTACAAGTTTCACAAACAGCAGAGTCACGTATCCTCAAAAGAATCAATGCTCAAGCAAGAGTGATGAATAACGAAACCATACTAAACGAATTAACTTGCCCCAATGTTGCATTCTTAACAGAGATCCCAAAAGTGAACATCAGTATGGAGCTGGACCAACAATTCTACGACTTGAAATGCGTATTAAACATCACAGGTCCATCACATAGCATCTCTTCCAATGTCAAGGATATCAGCGAAGAAGTTTATAACAATTTTGTACTAAGTGATGAAATTATTAATTTGTTGGCAGACTCGATATCAGATTGGAAAGGCATAGATATCAGGGACCATGGGAAGTTGTTATTGTTCGATTATTTGAACATAAGGACCTGCGAATTTGCTGAAGATAACGAAGAGGAAAATCTATGTATTGTATTTTTGTTTGAGGGTATACTTTTGATGACCAATTTACAGATCGATTCCATTGAAGGGACAGTATTAGTCAAAGATCATTTCTTTAACATTTTGATGGACTCAAAAAATACTATAACCTTGAATTTGAAGACTGATACCTTACCTGTTTTGTACCTATCATCCTCAAATGATGTTATTGCTTTCAAATGGTTCAGATATTTAAACAAAAATTTTGAAAATGTCATAGACGAGGAGAAACATTTTGAGGATATAAATGTACCTCTGTTACATTTAACTACAAACGCATGGAACTTAATAGTGGAGAACATACAGTCAGTCCCACAAGAAGTATATTCAATTGAGAGAGAAGTGGAGAGGTTCAAGGCAATTCCAGCTGAGTTGATGCACGATTTGATTCCACCAGAAGATCAGTTATCAACAGACCTAATACTCATAATATCTTTGATCAATTCAAATCCATCAGAAGTCCAAGATTTCGAGTATTTGCAAAATATCAAGTCAATAATCGCAAATTCAATCTCACGGTTGACAAGGTATGATAGGTTTGGACTAATACTATTGGGAAGGGATGGGACCGGTTCAAAGTGTTCAAATTCAGCAACTTTTTTTGGATGTGTAGAGCCTTCATGGGCTGGATGGAGCGACATTGTTGAGAGTTTGCAAGTTTATGACAATCTCATTGATAACAATGAATTAGTATTTGATAGTACGTTTGAAGAGTTTTACGCTGGGTTATTACACTGCCATCAATTGGCGACTACCATGTATGGTACCGATGATGAGAGTGACAACACTTTAAAAGAGATTTTGATAGTCGCAAATACCCCAAGCATGGAGACAACTGGTATATATACCGAAAGCAAAAACACAACAAGGAACCAGTTCCATTTGGAAAAGAGGTTGAACAATGTCACAAGATCGTTGGTTCGAGATTTCAAAATGAACATGACATTGATTTTGCTAAGTGATGTTTACAACTCTCAAATCTTGAACTTTGTAAACTCAAACATCAAATGTATGGATGGCTCAAAAATAATAGATTCTTCATTCCGATTACTACGTTTTGAAACCATGGATGATCTCATTAATGATATTGAAAGTGACAATGAGTTTCAGATTTTCCGGAAGATGAACGATGTTCGCATACCCTCTTTCTCGTTTGATTTGATCCCAATGTCATCAGCCATAAAATTGAAAAGTATTGAGGAGTTGAAGGTTGATGATATGGATTCTTTACAATTTGTTTTAAGAGATATCACGAGAAATCTCAGTAGGTCATTCATAGTCACACTTCAAATAGATATCCACCAAATCACACAAAATGATACTTTTGGGTTCATTGAAATTCCACTCATACAACTAATACCATCAAAAGTGACTCATCAATTATCATCATTATCTATTGTTAAATCTTCAGTAAAGTTGAATATCTCGTTTCTGAAGACCCATTATAGCAACACCATTGAACTCCATTCGAATTATGGTTATATTGACGACGAAGAAACTTCTTTTGAGAATGGAACTTTGATTATTGCCTTACAACCCCCAGTATCGTCACAATCAGAATTAGCATTTATCAAAAGGGAGATAGAGCTATTGATGATCAGAACACTAATCAATTCAATTGAATTGACCTCTGTCCCACAACAGACAAACTTTCTTCGCTCACAAAATCTGGAACATGCCAAAAACCACATCATGCAATCGCTTTCCATGATTTGGGGGATTGTGAAAAGTTGCAACTCGAACCTCAAAATTGAAAAATTTAGCAATTTGACCATCAACGATCACGCGGAAAGGTGGAACAGGAGATGCTCTATTATTGGAGACTACTTTGAAAAGGATTTGGAGTGGGCTGTTTGCAATTCCTATGATGTTATATACACTTTGATGATGGAGTGTGAGGTTAAAGAGATCAGATAGCTCGATATAAATGATACAAATACACTTGAATTTTTTGGAAGTGTTCAAATGGTTTTTTATCGAGAACTTTTCAGGACAATTCAATCAAATAAACATATATATGTAGATTCGAATATATATTTCAAAAAAAAAAAAAATAAAACAGAACAAACTTGATATTGAACTCAGCCAACAACAAAACAACAAAAAGCAACAACAGCATCAAAAAAGAAACATCTATTCATCATCCTCTTTTGGATCACCAATTCCATCTTCGTAAATAGCAAACAAACACTCACTCTCAGGTAAACAGGGACTATCATAAATTTTACAAATTCTATTTTCACCCTTTCTCTTACCTAGACTTAATCTTGTTGTCGAAGAATGAGCGACAATATTACCGCCAATAGGTTTCTTAGTTTCAGCACCACCATATCCACCTTGATCAACGGTGGCGACAACTTGATTTGTGATGACAACGGCAACACCAAATTCATCGGCTAGTCTTTGTAGTGTTCTCATGTACTTGGCAACATGCATCTGTCTTGCCGATAGCTCACCTCTACCACTGTAATCAGTTCTGTACAATGCCATAATCGAATCAACAATCAACAAACTGAATCTTGACTCAGACATCATCTTTGCTGCCTGATTCAACAATTCCAACTGATGTTCAGCGTTGAAAGCTCTCGCATACGCAACGTTATCCAAAGCATCATCCTCATTCAAGCCATATCTCCTTGCAATCGAAACCAATCTGATGGGTCTAAATGTACCTTCAGTATCAATATACAAGCACTTGCCTTCAGCACCTCCCAAATCAATTGGTAACTGACAAGTTATAGCCAATGTATGGCACAATTGTGATTTCCCGGTTCTGAACTCACCAAAGAGTTCTGTGATGGAGCCCGTCTCAATACCACCACCCAATAAGGTATCCAATTGCTTGGAACCAGTGGTAATGCAGATCAACTCACTTCTTCTATGATGGAACTCGGAGGCTGTTGTGAACCCCATTGGTACCATCTTTGTAGCCTCCGTCAATAATCTATCTGCTTTTGCTTCGCTGATACCTTTTACATTCATCAAGATTCGACGAGGAGTATATGCAATCGATTCAACTGTGTTATACCCTGAGTCAATCAACTTTTTGATGTCTCCTTTTGAGATCCCGTTACCCTCTAGAGTGTAAATGTTCAAAGGACCGTCGTTCAAACCTCTGGCTGCATCATCATCATCGTCGTGCTGCTGTAGCGATTGGTGCGCTTGGGAGGGATGAGCGCTGCTGTTCCCCTGCAATTCTATTTCTGATTGAGTCATTTACAAGTATATGTAATAGCTTAATCTGACCTTTGATTCACAAATGATATTTTGCCTTCGTATTATCTCACATCGCGTTAAGGTCTCTTGTTTATGTTTTTTATTTTTTTTTTACAAATTTGATGATTTCGCGGCGCAAACTTCAAAACATCACGTGCTTATATTATGTATGGGTGTGTAATATAATGTATAGGTGTAATACAGTGTATGGGTGCAAGTATATATATGTATGGGTGTTCCTTTTGAGGCTGCTTTGGAGGGGAATGTGAAGTGCTGGTGGTGTATTGATCGCAAGGCTACTTATCATTTTATTGTTTTGAAGTTACAATCAATAGATTCGATCAACGGGGATGCACTGAGATTGTCATCGGGACATCTCTCTCTTGGATTCTTGAAATCAAGAAACGCTCGTTGCTTGAAGCTTCTCTTCTGTGATCGCTGTGTGAGTTCTTGATGCAATTTTCAACGCGTTTCAATTGAAACCGGAAGAGGAAAGATTCTTTTCCAGGATAAATCAAAAAGAAAAGAGACAGATACATAACGTTTTTTCGGTCAAACAACTAACTAAGTGGTCTTCAGACAAAAAAAAGGCACATTGACCGTTTTAGCTTACTCAGATCGGTTGCTTTGATAGCATTCTTCACAACATGTCACTCCCAGAGCAACCCACCTCATCACCGCTGTCAACGTTGAAAAAAGGCTCATCTTCCTCTACCATCTCGTCATCCGGATATAACACACCTTCGATACCGCTATCCACGAATGATTCAGAGCAGAGTGAACAAGTAGTGTTGCCACGATTATTATCAGACTATTTGAAATCGCAAGGCGTTGGGTTTCTTTCAAACGACTCGTTGCGAGACTTTCAAAAAACATCAATTGAATTACACTCCAATAAATATGCCAAGTTAGATTATAAAGACTATTTGAAATATTTATGCAACGGTGACTCAGTAGAGGTCACTGTTATTCGGTACTTATACATGTCACAGTTTAAGTGGAAACCATCTTTGTTGCAGTCTTTGAGGTTATTGTGCAATCATCTTTTCTTCAAGGGTGAATCGCAGCATATAGATTCCATACTACAAACATTTTCATTGTTCTGGTTCGACTCTTTCAAGGCAGATAGCAAAGTAGTCACATACGGTAGTGCGAATGGAGCCTACTTGGTAGCGTACTCGTTGATTCTTTTGAATACCGACTTACACAATATCGATTCAGGTTCGAATAGGAAACCAATCAGTAAGGCAAATTACATCAAAAACACAAGAGAAGCGTTGCAATCAAACCATATCAAAATCAATCTTGAACAATTAGAACATGAGCTTAAGTACTTTTATGATAGTATACAAGTGAAGGAGCTCAAACTCTTCAAAGAAAATTCTGTACCAGTATCTGTGCAAACAAGAAAGAGCAGTCGACAGAGCACATTTTACGAAAATGATAGAAGCTCAATGTATTCAACGACAAATTCATCAATTTTCTCTCCAGCTAGAACATATGGCTTTGTGAATGCATTACAAAACCAACAACAACAGATAAATTTGAAAAGCAAGTCTTCTAAAGAAAGCATTAGTACAATTTCTACAACAACACCGGCAGTATTGACGATACATCCAGCCAACACCAAATCCAAATCTCTGGAAACGGACTTGCCATTTGCAGGTCAGCCAGTGATACTATCAAGTTTTGTTGAGGAGGAGGATGTCCCAATTTCACTTTTTGACGAGAAGGATTTCAACAATGGATATATAATTGAAGAAGAAGGTGATACTGAATTGGCCTTAGATGGCCCTCCTTGGATCAAAGAAGGTTTGTTATCTTTCATGATAATTGATGAAAATAACTCAAAGGACAGTGATAGCACCTACAATTTAAACTCTGGAAAAAAATTTGGCTTTTTCAGTAGTAGAAGCAGCAAGAAACTGAACAGTCTAACTAACTCAAAGTGGCAAACAGGATTTGTTGTTGTATCTCAAGGCGAGCTCAAAATTTTCTCGTTTGATTCCTCAAACACAAGCAAATCAATCGCACGTGAAGCATCATCATCAATGAATCCGATATCAAGATTGAATACAAACTCTTCAACAATAACAGGTTTGGTGAGATCAAAAAGATCAATTTTGGATTTGAACTTCTCGAGAAACCAGCCGGAACTTATAATCGAAGAAGAAGAGACTCGTGAACAACAAGACCACCAGTCATTAGTCGGTGCTGGAAATTGGTACGATTCTGCTCAGTGTCTTGGCTCTTTTGATTTGTTCTCATGCTTAGCTTATATTCCTTCAACATCAACCTTGAGATCCATCAACTTTAAACATCCAGCACCCAGTACCAAAAACAAGAAGAAGTCTGGCTTTGAGTCGTTCTGGATTTTAAAGCTACCACCAACTTCAAGCAATCCCCTTAGTATTGAGTTGGTTTTCCAATGTGGCAGTGTTGAGACAGGTAACGAGTTTATTGATACTTGTAACTTCTGGAGCGCAAGATTGAGCTCAATTCCATCCACGGAGTTTGGCTCTATTAGCTCTTTTGAGAATGGGTGGAGCGATGGATTCATTCAATTGATAAGATTGTTTAACGAAACGAACGGAGAAGACACAGAAGTTATCAATAAGTTGAATTCAACAAGAATCATCAAATGGGACCCATTGTTGACTGGTATGATACCAACCACTTTTACGATGTCTGAACAAAGCGAAAAGTTTAAAAGTTACTATGACGATATCCTCAAAGAGTTGCAAAAATTCGAAGATCACAAAGTACAGGTTGAGAAGATCATGAAGGCTCAAAAATCAACGGCCAGCAACTCAGCGAGCGGGTATAGATTGCATTTCAGATCTATGAGAAAATCACTGACTAGGAGTGATGATTCAAGCGTGTTGCTGATAGATTTACAATCGATATCAGAGAACTTCTCGAGAAGAAGAAAGTTTCTCAATTTTGAAAAATTGAAGTGTAGAACATATTTGATAGTTTTGAACAAGGCGATGGACTTGAGATCGCAAAAATTAAACCCAAAGACTGAAAGGGAGGAAGCCTCGCATGGAGAAAGTCAAGGAAGAAAGAAGGGCGGTATTATCCGCGAAGAAGAAGAGTCAGAAGATAGTGGCGGCGTCGAGTCTCTTCTGGAAATAATCGACACAACAAACAAACAAGAGATGACAAGATCAATGCTCTCAGAAGGAGAGGTTAATCATAGAGAAGCATCGTCGTTGCACAGCTTATCACCAAAAAAACAAAACCAGGAAAGGTTCCCCACGAAGAGGGAGATCGATGATGATTACGAGGAAGACGTGTTTAGTTATAGTAGCTCTACTGACGTTTTGAAAAGATTGATAATCATCGGTGGTGATGATGAATAAGCCAAAAATATGCCACTTTTCTATTTAATCTCAGCTCCCCTGTTTTTTTCATTTCATTCAATTCTGTTAGCTTTCCATTTCCGTTTAATTATATACAAAGGCCAACGTCTTCTAATTTGATTCTTGAATATCCCCAAAATAAGCCAAAAATGGTAACATCCTAATTAGGAAGTCAAAACTTTTGCCTCTCAAAAAATGGGAAATGCTCTTAGTTGGAACTCAGCACAATACATTAACTCTAATCTACTTTTCTTTAATATTCATCTGAATTCAAATAAACTATCATTACCAAATCTCATTCTCAACATCTTCATTTTATATATATATACAAGTAATAATGTCAGATCCAAGCTCAATTAACGGTATGTTTTCAATATGGCTTCATTGATTTGTTTGTCTGATTCCATTGCCACCCAGGATGATTGCGATCCCATACAGAAGAGATACAAACGCCGGCATGGACAAATTGATCATCTCTCTAAAACCCTTACTGACATGTTTTTTTTTCTTTTTTTGTCAATCCAGGTGGTTCTGCTGTTGCAATGGTAGGTAAAGACTGTGTTGCCATTGCTTGTGATTTAAGGTTGGGTAACCAATCACTA
The DNA here is from genome assembly GCA_003706045.2 of Peterozyma toletana. Taxonomy (NCBI): domain Eukaryota; kingdom Fungi; phylum Ascomycota; class Pichiomycetes; order Alaninales; family Pachysolenaceae; genus Peterozyma; species Peterozyma toletana. The sequence continues at coordinate 139,517 of PPKG02000010.1, read as the reverse complement.
GGTGTTTCCAACAACTTCGAAAAAATCTTCAACTATGGACATGTATTTCTTGGTTTAACAGGATTGGCGTCGGATGTATTAACATTATCAGAAGTTTTCAGAATGAAGACAAATTTATATAAGATGAAAGAAGAACGTTCTATCGAGCCGGAGACATTTGCCAACTTGGTCTCCACAACTTTATACGAAAAAAGATTTGGACCATACTTCATCGGACCAATCGTTGTGGGTCTCAACTCAATAACTGAAAAGCCTTTCATCTGTGGATTTGACTTGATTGGATGTATCGATTTTGCTAAAGATTTCATTGTTAGTGGTACGCTGTCCGACCAGTTGTACGGTATGTGTGAATCGTTATACGAACCAAATTTGGAGCCTGAAGAGTTGTTCGAGACGATTTCTCAGGCGTTGTTGAATGCTAACGATAGGGATGCGTTGTCCGGTTGGGGTGCTGTTGTTTATGTCATCACCAAGGATAAAGTTGTTAGAAGGTATTTGAAGTCACGTCAAGATTAGAGAGGATGGGCCAAGAAGAGAAAAATAACAAGAGTGACAGAAAATGGAAACGATGTGTGTTTCTCTAATGTATAGATGATTAATACCGCTTTTTGCGGTCTATTGGAATCACTTAGTTCTACTGCGAAATACATTTCAGATAATAGTCTGCAAGTCGATGATGAAGCATGTAGGCCAACGTTTCTCTCCAACATAAACGAATGCATTTTGAATTTATGGAGGAAGAGTCTGCTTACAATTAAAAATTAACACCCTCTAGCTTTCCCACTATATACACATTTGGCCGAGCGATAACCATCTAGAGAGATACCGTTTCTAGTCAAAACAAAACCTACATGAAGCTTATCTGGCTTACTTTCAAAAACTGAACACCACCATAAAACAAACTACCTCTATGCAACCACTTTTAGCCGACTTCCGCTTTCCTAGTTTTGTTGCCTTTCCTTCTCCTTCATCAACTCGTACTCTTTCTCAACAACTTTTTTCAACTTCAAGTTTTCACCATACTCTTCTTCTCTCAATTTTTGCATCTTTGCCTCGAACAGCTTTCTTTTAGACCTTGTCTCCAATATTTTTTCTTTAGCTGCATCTAGCCTGACTTGATGAAGACAATTTGTTAACAACTGTTTTGGCTCATTACATACACCAAAGATCTTTGCTAAATATTGGTTCCTATGACACTCGTCTAATGCTTCGATTAAACCTTCACATGCTATTCATGGTGAAAGTGACCCACATTCGGTTAGTATCACAAAACGATTACTTGGGCTTTACAGCAATTTTCACTTATACTTACGATGAAATCTATCTGGATCAAGTTGAGGATGCATTTTGTTTTATTTATGAGTATGTCTCTATCTTTTATATAAATATATACAGAAAGATTCAGTTTCTGGAGTATGGTGGGACCTTTAGATAGTTTATCTATGTATACCATACGATTTTTGTACAATTTTTTTTCCATTGCGGTTAAGATCATCCAATCGATGGCTTCAGATTTCAAGTACACGAAAGAGGAAACACCTGGAACACATAGCTGGTGAGATAGTGAGCTGAATCTGATATGATTTAAGATGAGGGCCTCTGTATGCTTCACCGTCTAGTGGAGTTTGTGAAAAAAGTTATCAGCTTGTTGGTTAAAGAGTAAGAACACGTTCAGAATGAAAAAAACCTGTGATAATTGAAAAAGTAGGTAAGTGAATAAATAAAGGAAAAAATAAATAGGTAAATAAATAGGTAAATAAATAGGTAAATAAATAGGTAAATAAATAGATAAATAAATAGATAAAGGTGAATAAATAAATCAATAAATAAGTGAGTAAATAGCAGAATCATCAAGTACCTCGCCAACCAAGACTCTTAAAGACGGCTAGTTTCGTTCAGCTCTTGCAGAATACAAATGCTTATCTTGCTCTGTTCTGGAGCCCAAATCCTTGGACAACCCATCATGGGGATAAGTCCTTGGATAAGCTGGCTTGTCAGGGTACAATCCGGTATAATAAATCACACTCGAGCCTGCTGCGATAACCGCAAAAAGCGTCAAGAACCACTTGACCGCAACTTTATCTTCAACGACATCAAAATGGTCGGGGGACCAAACGTCCAAGATGTCGCTGTTTGGATGTAACACCTCATCGTAGTTTCTTAAATTCTGTTGATCGTCATACTTCTTGTACGGGTCTCTCTTCTGGATGAATTCAGGTTCCACTTTTGGGTAATCTTTATAGTCATAGCTCTTTGGAACAAAATTTGGTAATGTAGAGTACCAACTTAAGCGCTTCAAATTCACACTTCTACTTGACGTCAGTCTTATTGATGCCAACATGATAAATACCTATTCTCAATGCAACTAAACTTATCTTCAAATGACTTTGTGGTTGTTGTTTGTAACGCTTCGATTCATTTCATCAATCCAGGCCAGTTCTGCCATTTAAAACTTACGTGTCATCAAGACCAAGGGAAAGGTGTGCTTTCCTGAGTAAACGCGATTGATTTTTCTCCATAGTGAAGCTTGATCTATATAGAGCTGATAACAAAGATATAAAAGTGGAACTTCAATTCAGCGTGCAGCCGGGGAAACATCATGCCTGTAAATAATATGGATGAAACGAGCTCGAGGAGAATATCTGGGCTGTCTAGACGAAAATCGGTGGTAAACTATAGTCAGAAGAGAACCAAGTTGAAGAGGAAGGCCTCAGATCACGGTGTTGAATCCAGCGGTTTTGACCATGCGATATATTCATCATGCACCAAACCGAATGTGATAGAAGAGGTGGAGGTCGGCGGAGATTTGGCCTCTCAAAAGCTGCGATTGAAGGAGAATTTGACGAATTTGATTCTCGCAAACGATCAAGATTTGGATGAGCTTTTCCAACTACTCAATTTTACGTCATTGATAGACCATGACCCGAAGAACCCAAAAATCAATAAGGAAAGCGAGTTGTATTTGAAGTTCATGGAAAACAACAGCATATGGCCCACAAATACTGACGATTCAAAGAGAAGAAACAATCGAAGAGTTACGTCTGTGAAATCACCAATACAGCTGGAAATCGAAGAGTTGGTGATATCCAAGCTATCACCGCCACTGAAACCAGAAGAAGAAAGCTCACACGTATCGCGATCAAAGAAGCCTCTCAAGCAGCATTTTACCGAAAGTATGGATGAAGGTACCGCTGACAATGATATTCCAGCAAGACCGAAAAAGAGAGGACGAGAAACAGTTGTAAAAGAGGAGTCACCAAAGAAACAACAAAAAGCAAATAACTCAAAGAGCTCTCACAGTTTGAGAAATAGAGTAAAAAATGAAAAAAATATCAAACGGGAAGAAGACCACCTGTTTGCCCTTGAAGATGACTATGCAGAGAATGAGGAGAATTTTGACGCTGCTGAATTCGACGGCAGTGATTACGATTGGGAATTTTCCAATGGCCAAGATTTCTCAAAAGTTAAAAAAGTCAAGGTTATGTTCAAAGAGCCCAAGCAAACAGTGACGAATCCAACACATGTCGCATTTCCCGAATACAAAGGACTAGCGAGTTACTTATCATCTTTCAAATCATTAGAAGCGGACGTAACACCTGAGGAATTTGAAGAGTACATCGAGGAACAAAGGGCCTTGATCAAAAAGATCAAACATAACGTTGACGCCAAAATTTTGAGGATAGATTTCAACGAAAATGTTGATAGAATGAATTGGAATCAAAAGGAAGAACCAACCATGATCAAGTTGAATAGAAAAATGCCGCTGTACAAAGATCCATTTGTATCAATATCAGCTCCCACTCATCATGATCATTTGGTAGCACAAGGCCTGTTTTCAGCAAAACTTTTTCGTGAAATGGGTCAACTGAGGACTCAAAAAATTAGAAAAATTGTTCAAATGGTTGAAGCTCACTTCAAGAGAAAGGCTAATTCAAAGGATAGAGAACAGAAAGAGTTTGAACTGAAAATGTTAAGATTAGCAAAAGAATCTGCTAAGATGGTCAAGAGAAAGTGGCTACAAGCTGAGAAGCTGTGGAGGATTTTGGATGAGAGAGAGAAGGAAAATGATAGGATTCTGAAGGGTAAGCAGCATTTATCTGAAATGTTGGAGCACTCAACGCAATTATTGGAACAACAACTACAAAGCAAGTCACAACTGTCTAGATCAACAACGAGAGCTGCGACCCCTGAGTTGGCAACGGAAAGTGAAGCTAGTGAATCTGAGGAACCCTCTGACCCAGAAGATAGTGATGACGATTTGTCGTCTGATTCAGATAAGGAAGAAGAGGGCCAAGAACAAACACAAACAGGAGATGAAGAAGATGAGGATTCAAAGTTGACCGCTGAACAGTTACGGATAAAGTACCATGAATTGGATAAGATCAAGCTTGAAGAAGTTACAAAAGACGAATCTGATGACGAATCTGATGACGAACCAACCTCATTGCTGGGATTATATGCAAATGAAATACCCCAGGAAACAGAAGAATCATTATCGGAAAAGATCAAAAAGTTAACAGAGTTAACAGAAGAGGAAAAAACAGCAATTGCAAATGAAGGACCCTTCAATGCTCTACTTGATAGTGATACTTCTGTCTCCGAGCTAGACGACGATAGTTTGATCGATAGTGATGAATCATCTGAAGTCGAGTCAGAGTCCGGTGAAGAAGAAGAACTGTCAGATGCTAGATCTAACGGCTTAGCCTCATTATTTGGTAAAGTTCTGGAAGAGGATAGCGACGATGAATCTGTCAGAAGCGTCGAGTCAGAACCTAAAAAAGATACTCCAATTTCGACACCAGATATTGAAAATGTTTCAACAAAGGACGAAAAGGATACATCTGACGAGATTACAAAGGAACAAGTAAGTTCAGTCGTTGATGTTCCAGTCCCCCCATTACTTCGTGGTACTTTACGTATCTATCAAAAACAAGGTCTAAACTGGATGGCAAGCTTATACAATAACCATACGAATGGTATTTTGGCAGATGAGATGGGTTTGGGTAAGACAATTCAAACTATCTCGTTGCTATCATATTTGGCATGCGAGAAGCACATTTGGGGACCGCATTTAATTGTTGTCCCAACATCTGTTATGCTTAACTGGGAAATGGAGTTCAAAAGATTTGCTCCAGGTTTTAAAGTAATGACATATTATGGTTCCCCACAACAGCGTAAAGAGAAAAGAAAGGGCTGGAATAATCCAGATTCTTTTCATGTTTGTATCACATCATATCAGCTAGTTGTTCAGGATCAGCTGGTTTTTAGAAGAAAAAAATGGAGATATATGATTTTAGACGAAGCACACAATATTAAGAACTTTAGATCTCAACGTTGGAAAGCGTTGTTGAATTTCAATACTGAATACCGTTTGCTATTAACAGGTACTCCATTGCAGAATAGTATTATGGAATTATGGTCATTGTTATATTTTTTGATGCCATCCACAAAAGCAGATCAATCGATGCCTGATGGATTTGCAAATTTACAGGATTTTCAACAATGGTTTGGTAGACCTGTGGATAACATTATTGAGGCAGGTGGAAGTTCATCGATGGCAGACGAAGATACAAGAAAGACAGTTTCTAAGTTACATCAAGTTTTGAGACCTTACTTATTGAGAAGATTGAAGGCTGATGTCGAGAAGCAAATGCCTGCAAAATATGAACATATCATATACTGTCGCTTATCTAAAAGACAGAGATATTTGTATGACGATTTTATGTCAAGAGCTCAAACAAAGGAAACATTGGCTTCTGGAAATTTCTTATCAATCATCAATTGTTTGATGCAGTTGAGAAAAGTTTGTAATCATCCTGACTTGTTTGAAGTAAGGCCTATTGTTACATCGTTAGCAATGAACAAATCTGTCGTTTCAACATTCGAGTCAAGAGATCATGCAGTCAAAAGATTGTTTAACTTCGGATTGTTGGAGAATCTGGTCAATCTTCCTGTTATCAATCTAGTTCCCACTTTGAACGAGGGAATTACATTGGCCACCACGGAATCATCGATGAGATTGAATGCGAATCTACTATTGGAAAAAGAGTTTTTGAAGTTGAAAGAAGTGTTACTGAAACCAGTCAAGGAAGACTATACGGATATAAACAACTACTACAACTATGCAAAATATAGGGAACAGCAAGATGCTTCGAATCAGCTTGAGCAGATAATTTATCTCAATAAGTTGAGATGCGAGAGAAGGTCGATCTATGGGCCAAACTTGTTGAAGCTTATGACAATAGTAGATCATAATCCAGATAGAGAACAGTTCTCAGAGTGTTATAAAGATGCTGTCAAGCCCTTATCAACAAGAATTTTATCAATGAAAGATACTATCGAGAAATATGCTTTTGTCACTCCGCCGGTTGTCACTTTGGATTTGAAAAAGTATGTCATTCCAGAAAATGTTCATCAAGAATTAATAAATCCTGAGAATCATATCGAAAACCTTTTACATCAACCTCAAGTTAAACTCTCGATTGCCTTTCCCGATAAAAGTTTATTACAGTACGATTGTGGAAAATTACAAAAATTGGCATCATTACTTCAGGAATTGAAGGACAATGGTCATAGAGCATTGATCTTCACACAGATGACAAAGGTTTTAGATATTTTGGAATTATTTTTGAATTACCATGGGTATAGATACATGAGGTTGGACGGTTCCACAAAGATTGAGGATCGTCAAATTTTGACTGAACGGTTCAATAATGATACAAGAATTACCTGTTTCATATTGTCCACGAGATCCGGTGGGTTGGGTATCAATTTAACTGGTGCAGATACCGTTATTTTCTATGATTCTGACTGGAATCCAGCAATGGATAAACAATGCCAGGATAGATGCCATAGAATTGGACAAACAAGAGATGTTCACATCTACAGATTTGTCTCTGAATACACAATTGAATCCAACATTTTGCGAAAGGCGAACCAAAAGAGACAGTTGGATGACGTTGTCATCCAAGAGGGTGATTTCACAACTGACTATTTTGGTAAGTTATCAGTTAAGGATCTTTTAGGGGACGATGCGCCTGCAATTGACCTGCCTTTGGTTCGTGATGTCGAATCGACGTCTAAGAATTTCACAAATGTATTGGCCCAAGCAGAAGATGAAGATGATGCAGCGGCTGCTAGTGTTGCAATGAAAGAGGTTGATATCGATGATGATTTTGATGATGCTGTTGAACCAGAATCAAAGTCACAAACACCGATGGTGAGTAAAGGAACCACACCAGGTTCTACCGAAGAATTGAAAGTGAATGATGATGTTGAAATGTCTCTCAATGAAGAAGAAGAAGAGTTCGACGAGGAAGATGTTGGTCATATTGATGAGTATATGATCAAGTTTATCCAAGATGGGTATTACTGGGATTAGCTTTGTATATTAATGGTTTTTTTTTTTGTTTGTTTTATATTTATTCCCTTTCATCATTTGTAAAATTAGTAACGCTTAGGTATTATACAGGAGGATTTCAGTAAATTCCCATTCTGTCAGTGAGACCAGTGGCAGGATCTAAAAACTTGTCTTCATTCTATATACACACACAACAAACAGGAAGAGCCAAAAAACAAGCAAATAAACATGCATGAACCTCAATTTCTTCTGGCATTTCTCTTAGCCTCTCTCTCTCTCTTCTTCTTCTCATACAATTTCCCTTTATCCTTCTTCTTAGGATCATTCAGGTTCAGTTTCAAGACTTTTGTTGTTCTTGACCTTGACCTATCTTGAGCAATCATATTTCTTTTCTTCTCGATATTCTTATAGTACTCCAGCCCTTTTTTGTATTTGACAGGGACCCTGCTATTTAAATTTTCCAAACCTACCGACTTTAAAAACTTTAAACGTATCTCTTCAAATCCTGTCCTTTTCCCCAACTCTGATTGAACAGAGTTGACAAAGTAGAAGTTTGGTGCTGATGATTTGAACGTAAAGTTTTCATCTATAAATGATTGTATTCTTTCCAAGTACTGCTTTTCAGTAAGCTTCATCACCATCTTATCTATCTTGGTGAATACGACATCGAATGAGATACCCAATTCAACCAAAGTTTCGATTATTGCCGTGTCAGTTTCCTTTATTCCATCTTTGGCACTTATTATTAATATACACCTTCTTAAATTTCTTCTTTTTTGCAAATACTCTAAGCACAAATCACCTTGCCATGGCTTACCCTTGTTACCATAACCTGGACTGTCAACAATCTTGAACAATCCACCAATACTGTAGAAGTTCAAGCATGGCGTGTACCCAGCCATTCTTTTGACACCGGCATATTTGATCAACGGCCTCTTGTCATGCAAATCACATAGTATGCTGTTCAAAAATGAAGATTTACCAACATTACACCTTCCCAAAAGTAAAAGCTCTGGGGTATTGTTGAACTCGTCGTCTTTCAGCTTCTTCAGGTTTATCTTGCCCTGCCTGTTCAGCTCGTTTTCATTCTCAACAATAACGTCATCAAACTCGTCCAACCTTGCCTTGATCTCATCGTTTTTGGGGGTAGGAAGAACGATCTCGACGTCATCCAGAAAGTCTTGGACTCCAGCATACTGCTCCTCCAACTCCTCGCGTTCTTTCTCACCAGGTATCAAGTCAAACTTTCGTATAGACCAATTGAAAGATACAGCCGCTTCATCAAAGAAGGCGTTTGAATTTTTCATCTCCAAAGATGTTGGTTTGGGATTGGCTAGTGGGTCTCTGAACTGATCCGTTAGGTATGGCCCGTTTATTGCTGGGCACTTAAGTGTTGGAAAGGACTTCAGCACTTTTTCCTTTGCAAGTATTATGGTTCCCTTTTTCTTGCCGGGCGTGAACAACGCTTCTTTCTTTCCAATCGCATCTGCCTTCTGGCTACCATCTTGCTTCTCTAGGATTGTCGTTATACGGGACGCAATGCTGTTGGACACATATCGATGGAGACTACGGTTCACGCAGCAGATGTGGGCAGGCCTGTTGAATAGCATGATCTACAACCTCTCTTTATCCGGTGGGTTTGTTGACCTGACCTATCCATCGCAGAGCTCTAGTGTATTTTTCACTTTTTTTTAGGTTTAGGTTTTTCCGCAACAGTGAAAAAAAAAAAATACAAACACTGAGTAAGCAAGACGAAAAGTGATGCAAAAATTGACATGGACACAGAGCCTGGCTAGCACGAGCCTGCTGCAAGCTCCAGCCACAAGTGAAACCACACAGCACGCCAGGAGAGGATCCCAGGCCCCTGGAGGCCCAGGAGGGGGCTTCAGATCAAGCGGAACACGCATCCTACCTTCTCGACTCGCCAGCCCGCCAGATTTCCTCGGGGAAGACAAGGCCCGAGACTACTGGGACCAAGTAGTAGCACCCACACACTCATCGACAGGCCGTCGCCAGCTGCAAGATGACTTCTGACGTGCCCTGGAGCCTACCCAACCTCTCAGCTACTTCGGAGTGATACTTTCCTTTCTTGTCTTACGTGAACAATCGCTGAAAATGCAAAAAAAAACGCATGATCTCAAAAGTGTCCAGTGCCACAAACACGGAAAAAAAACCCAAAAGCTGAGGAAAAAGCCCGTCAGATTCGAGGTTGATTCGAGCTACCTTGAAGAGAGTCGGTGTGGACACAACTGGCATGGAGCATGTACCCATTCCGCCTCGTAGGAAGCCTATAGTCAACCTGTGGGCTGCGGTGTGGTCCCTAGTGTCTGGAGCCTCTCTCTGGAGCCTCTGGTGAAGATGTATTTGGGTAGTGTACCCAGATGGATTACCTCGGTGCCGATACCAGAATGGAGGAAATGCCGGCAGCTCTTGGGTCATGGTGTAAGCTCTGGTTGGAAGGTGTGGACTGTTATTTAATGATATCGATATCTACGAGTTTCGAAGAAGGAATTTGGCAAAGGTTGTAATAAAGCACTTAATATTTGCGATTGTCATCTAATCAGTCCAGTCCAGTACAGTCCAGTCAAGTCCATCAAGCTTCACAATGTTATCCAGAATTTCTCGCCGCCAATTTTCAACCAGCGCTCCATCCGCATACAAGGCGGTAGTCTTGGGTGCCGCTGGTGGTATCGGTCAACCGTTGTCGTTGTTGTTGAAGTTGAACCACAAGGTGACCCAGTTGTCCTTGTACGACATCAGGTTGGGTCCGGGTGTTGCCACCGATTTGTCGCACATTCCAACCAACTCCACCGTCAGCGGGTTCTCACCGGAAAACGATGGGTTGGCCAACGCCTTGAAAGACGCCGACGTTGTTTTGATCCCAGCCGGTGTCCCAAGAAAGCCAGGTATGACCAGAGACGATTTGTTCAACACCAACGCCTCGATCGTCAGAGACTTGGCCAAGTCGATTGCCGTCAACGCTCCACAGGCCGCCATCTGTGTCATCTCCAACCCAGTCAACTCCACCGTCCCAATTGTCGCTGAAGTCTTGAAGGAGCTGGGTGTCTACAACCCAAAGAAGTTGTTCGGTGTCACCACATTGGATGTATTGAGAGCTTCGAGATTCACCTCTGAAGTCTTGAAGACCGACCCAAACAACGAGAAAATCACCGTTGTTGGTGGTCACTCAGGTATCACAATCGTTCCATTGTTGTCACAATCAAAGCACAAGGAACACTTGGAAGACGCCACTGTCCGTGACGCTTTGATCCACAGAATCCAATTCGGTGGTGACGAAGTTGTCAAGGCCAAGGACGGTGCTGGTTCAGCCACATTATCAATGGCTCAAGCAGGTGCCAGATTCGCATCAGCCGTCTTGAACGGTTTGGCTGGTGAGAAGGATGTCGTCGAACCAACCTTTGTTGATTCACCATTGTTCAAGAGCGAAGGTATCGAGTTCTTCTCATCAAAGGTCACCTTAGGTGTTGACGGTGTCAAGGAAATTCACCCATTGGGCTCATTGTCTACCCACGAAGAAGAAATGATCGAAACTGCAAAGGAAACTTTGAAGAAGAATATCGCTAAGGGTATCGACTTCGTCAAGCAAAACTAGTAGCTTAGCTTCTAGTCTTGCGTTTTGGTCAGGTTTTAACTTCATTATTTATATATATTGTTATTTGCTTTTCGTGATTCTTTGATCTTTCGCCTAAATTATTATCTTTTTATTTAACAACAAGATTTGATCAAAGGTTTGAACTGTAGTTCGTATATGCATAGCTTGAGGAACAATATATAGTCTTTCATCAATTGTAAAGCATTTGAAATAGGTGCCATTGCCACAATTTCTCAAGTTCAAAGATAACGACCGCTTTGAAATTTTTTTTAATTTTTAATCGTCAACTCTGCTTAGACTTTGTGAATTCGACTGTGAAAGTGCTCATAGATAGCACTAAGCACTCATAGAATCCAAAGTATTGTCCACACACCCAAGGTATCGAATATATTCATTTATATTGACAGATAACCATTTCGTTTATTCAGTCGCAAAACGTAGATTGCACCATTGGAAAAGAGCCGCATAATACAGCACTTCGAACTCGAGGAATCGTATATTTTCATAACTTTATAAGTTCGTATACACTCAGATCCACAGTTATCGAACGAAGGTCACCATGGACAGTTTAAGAAGAATACTTTCATTGGATACACCAGTCTCGGAGTTGAAGAGAAGAGAAATTATACAGGAATATGAAGTCGGTTCTTCAAGCTCAAACGCAGAAGACGAAGAAGAAACTCAATCGAAAATCAAACAGAGGAAGTTAATCAAGATCCAGGAAGAATACGACCCCTTGGGTATTCTTTTGACAAAAGAAATATCTGAAGACGAATATGCTGGCATTTCAACAGAGGACGATTCACCATATCCGGAGGTGAGAGCAGCAGTACCCTCCACGGATGATCCGACAATACCACAAAACACATTGAGGATGTGGCTGATTGGATTGTTGATGACAACCATTGGTTCTGCCTTTAATGTCTTGTTTTCATTGCATAGTCCAAGTTTTGCCATTACTGCTTTTGTCACTTCGATATTAGCGTGGCCATTGGGGAGGATTTGGGAAAAGTTGATACCGGATATCTACGTGCTTGGAATCCTGTTAAATCCAGGACGATTTAACATTAAGGAGCATTCAATAATAACTGTCATGGGTAATGTCTCTTTCGGTGGTGGTGCTGCATATGCTGCAGAAATCGTTTTGACTATGAATAATTTCTACAACGTTGAGTTTGGTTGGGGTTTTGATTTGTTGATGATATTAAGTACTCAATGTATCGGGTTTGCTCTTGCTGGTATAATGAAAGAATTTTTGATAACTCCATCATCTATGATCTGGCCATCAAATTTGGTGACATGCACTTTCTTGACAAACATTCATATGAATGTAAACCATTCTGCAAACGGCTGGACTATTTCGAGGTTGAAATTTTTTGTTGTAGTTTTTGCCTTATCTTTTGTTTGGTATTGGCTACCTGGTTGGATTTTTCAAGGACTTTCATATTTCTCGTTCATCACTTGGATTAAACCAAAAAACGTTGTTTTGAACCAGCTCTTTGGCGCTTCTACGGGATTGGGTTTACTACCTTTGACTTTTGATTGGAATCAAATTGCTGGATATGTCGGCTCTCCATTGGCACCACCATCACCAACTTTATTTGCAACGCTAGCCGCTGTTATAGTGTTGTTTTGGATAGTATCACCTATTATACACTACTCAAACTTGTGGTATGGCAAATACTTACCAATGTTGGACTCATCATCATACGATAGATTTCAGAATAGCTACAACGTTTCAAGAATCATAAACCGAGACGATCTAACCTTGAACTTGAAAGAATATCAAGAATATTCACCACTATACTTATCCACTGTTTTCTCTTTATCATATGGTGTCTCTTTTGCTACATATAGTGCGGCTTTGGTGCATACGATATTGTTCCAAGGTAAACAGATTTGGAGTGGGTTGCGAAGACAACAGAGGGATGACATTGATGTCCACGAAAGATTGATGAAGGCATATAAAAATTGCCCCTTATGGTGGTATCTCATAACTTTCTGCTGTTTTTTTGCTTTATCAGTTGTCACCATCAAGTGTTGGAATACCCAACTATCGGTATATGGGTTGGTTGTGGCATTACTAATAGCTGGTGTATTTCTATTACCAATCGGTATTATATATGCCACCACAAACACAGCTATCGCATTGAATGTTCTCACAGAGTTCGTCGCTGGTTCAACACAAATATCCAACGGTAAACCAATGTCATTGATGCTTTTCAAGACTTTTGGATATATCACAAATGTTCAGCTGTTGACGTTCTTGCAGGACATGAAGTTGGGTCACTACATGAAAATTGAACCGAGGTTAATGTTCATTGCACAGCTATTGGCATCTATTTGGGGTTCTATTGTTCAGATTGCGGTTTTGAAATGGGCACAGCATAATATAGTGGATCTCTGTGCGATTGACCAACCTTCAAACTTTACATGTCCTCGTGTAAGAGTGTTTTATACTGCTTCAGTTGTTTGGGGATTGATTGGTACAAAGAGACAATTTCTTGAAGGGTCAATATACAGCGGATTGTTATACTTCTTCTTGGTTGGCGGGATCTTACCATTTGTGAGCTGGATAATACTCAAGAAAAACCCGAACTCCAAGATAAGGTATTTGAACTGGCCGGTTTTCTTCTCCTCAACATCATTGATTCCACCAGCCACGCCATATAACTATGGTTCATATTGTCTGGTCGGTTTGACATTTGGTTATTATTTGAAAAAAAAGTATTTCCATTGGTGGTCAAAGTACAACTATACTTTATCTGCAGGTTTGGATATCGGATTGGCGTGGTCTTCTTTAGTCATTTTTTGTTGCCTAACGTTGACAGGTGCTAAAGCTCCAAGTTGGTGGGGAAACAACGTAACTTTCAACACATTGGATACTTTGGGGGAATCCTTTCAAGTTGTTTTGAAAGATGATGAATGGTTTGGTAGATCAAGCTGGTAGTTTTTCGTTTTTCTTTCTAAACACATGTAAAAAGTGTGTTTCTTTTGCTTTGTTTTTGGGTCTTTTGGGTGTTCTTGCTTACGGTGGCTTTATACTTTTCAAGCAGTTTTCTTATGTTTGTGTCCTGATGAACTTTAATAATATGTCAACATTACAAACAGCTCGTTATCAAATAATGAGAAAGTCGATTGAAATATATTAGTAAGGAATGAAAGGGGGTGGGGATTAGAACAACTCTAAATAAATAAAAAAAAATTTCAAGAAATGATTGCAACAACACATTTTGCTGTTTATGAAACAAAAATGTCTACCTTCAACTAACCAAAACCCAAATCAAGAAAAAAAATATGATAACTGCAAAAATCTTGAACATAAACCATCTATTGTTACTAACACTGTTGAAATATTTCATCAACTCCCTCTGTGCTCCGTCTATGTTCAAACTGATATCTTCGACATTTCCATCGATTCTTTGGATCTGCTCGCCTTGCTCTGTAACCATAGTCGCCAATTGTTGAAATAAACCACCAACCTCATTGATTGTCGCTTCAATCGTTTCTACAGCTCTGTTCCTATCCTGTAAGTAGACGTTCAGTTGCTGCTCTTCCAACAACATCAATTGTTGGGACTGGTCTGGGATCGATAACAATTGATCGTTGATAGACGATGTAGAGGGATCATGTGAGGGATCTGGTAAGGAGGATAAAAATGGATTGTCGGATATCTGATGTTTCTGTTGTTGAAATGCATTTGGATGTAAAGGATTTGGATGTTGCTGTTGGTCTTGCTTCACTGAATTTGTAGCCATTGATAAAAACTGTTCTTGTCTTGACTTGTTCAGTATTTCATTTTTTTGCCTCAATGCTAAAACATTTTGAAATTCTTCGCTCACATTCTTGGTCTTTGTATTCAATAACTGAACAACATTTTTCGAGTGGGAAGCCATGTCGGTTGATGATGAAGAAGACCCATTTTTGGTACTTGCTTGTAAATTTTTCAACGATTTCTGAATCTTGAATATGGTCTGCTTGATAACATACGTCAACTCCTGAATCTCGGTCGACCTATCGTCAAGAAACTGATTTCTCTTTGCCACTACACCAAGGAATTGAAAAAAGATAAAACATCAATGTTAGTACTCTCATCTCAAAAAAATGGTTGCAAGTCGATAAGCGCTGCTTTTGAATTTTTCACTTACATAGTGCCAACTTCGATAACATCGCAGTGACATGCGCTATATCTTTGGCAATAAGCTGTGCTTTATTTGTGAATTCACTCCTTGAGACCGGTTGTTGCTCATCGTAAACTTTCTGCTTGGGTTTGGCCAATTTATTGAATCTGCTAACACATTGTTGAAACTCTAATGTTCTATTTTGGATAGACGATGGGGCATATAGACTCATATCCAAATTCGTTCAGATGAATGTTTTCTTCTGTGAAATTTGATGAGATATTCACAATATTCAGAAGATATATATGTCTATATCTGTATGTATCTTTCTGAACCAATCGTTATCTAATCTCTATCTACTGGTGAGCTGGTCTTTTGTTTTTATTTGCTCCAGAAAAGAAAAAAAAAAAAAAGAGTGGAAATACACGACCATCTTGCCTGCGATTACATACAGCGACGAGGATGGGAAGAGGTTGGATGGCCATTAGATATGATGAGGCAATTGAAAAACATATATATATATGGGTATATATGAATGGTTGAAAAGAAGTTACACCATTGATAACTCTGGAAGTAAACAATCCGCAGTGGGCGGGAAAAAATGAAGAGAGAAAAGAAGATAGTTGAGGTAATATGAACTTATATAAAATGAAACAAAAGTATAAGAGAGAAACAAGATGTACTGAACAAAAATAATATCAAATGACAACCCAAAGACAAATAGAAAAAAATATTAAAAGACTTAGCAAAAAAGAGGAATAGATGGCGAAAATAAAAAAAACAGTAAAAAGCAAAGTGACCAGACGGAAAAATACATTACACCTACCCACTCAGTTACATACCCATTTCAGCCTGTAATGCTCTAAGTGCTTCTTCATCTTCATCTTCTTCGTGGGTTTGAGCTGCTGGGAGTTTAGGAACCCCGCTTATATCCGGCATGTCCAACTTCACCTCTTGTTTCTTCGTCGTTGTTGGAGATTCACCAATGACATTCTTGTTCAACTCTTCTTGCTGCAAGCCTTCCAACTCATCCTCTAGCTCGTCGTCGTCGTACACTTGGTTACCCAATGGTCTTGACAACGCATCCGAGATCTCTTCCCCGATGTCCAACTGCTCTCTGACCTCGTCCATTGCATCTTCGATGTTGTCCATGTTGAAATCCTTGTGCATTTGTTTCATTGCCTTTGCTCCACTCTTCATGGCGTTCATCGTCTCGACGTTGAGCGACGCATTCTCCAACGTGAACAACTGGGTTTCCAAGTTCTCAATCTGCGCTTGGATCTTAGTCAACTGGCTCTCCAAAAGCTTCTTCTTCTTCAAGGCGTTTCTGGCAACGGCTATGTTCGATGTCGAGTTCTTTTTCGCAATCAACAACTGCTCGTCGATCTGAGTCTGCAAGTGCGACTCCTTCTTGTTCAAGAGGTTCACATGCTCTTTCATCGTGATGATGCTCTTCTTGGAGTCAACCTTCTTTTTATCTCCGCCTCCAAAGAAATAGTTGAACATTTTGGTGGGTTGCTTCTTGATATCTGGACCGGGCCTTCTGGGCAAATACCTGTTTTTTTACTGTGACTGCAACGAGAAATATATGTACCGAATTATCTCTACGACCTGCAAATGATAAAATACGACTTCAATGTGATAGATCCCTTGGAGACTCTTCAAACTTTCGAGCTTTTGGCTTTCTGTTTTGCATTGGCGTATAAATTACAATGATTACAGATGAGAAACTGGGCTACACAACAACACAGGAAAAGGAAAAAAATACGATTACGTAATAATTGGACTCCAGAGCACTACCTTTGGCTTTGCCGCATTTTCTCTTTTTGGAATTAGAAACACTACTATTTGAGTAGATAGCGCAAACTGGGTCTGGAGGCTCAGACTGTGTGGGATAGATTGATGGGTGGTTGGATGCACGAGTGGATTTGGGACCAGGAATTGGGCATAATAAGAGAAGGTGCTTGTAGGTTCTGGTCACAGTAAAGCTCTAGGCCTTCGAAGTCAGCCATACGGCCATCTCCTTCAATTGGTGATCTCTTGTTTTTGTTTTGGCTTTGGTTGATTTTGCCTGTTTCTCTGGAAATAAAACCAAACCCGCAATGGCCCATATCATCCAAAGAGATCCAAAGAGGGGCCCATTGTGAGTCCTTCTTGTGAAAGGGGGTGATGGTGTTCTCGTCTTATCGTATGCAATTCCCCCTGGAGCTTTGCGTGCATACATACTGGAAAAAAAAGTTAAGCATTGACACATCACGAACTGTTAGGATCAACAAAACAACCTGAAACACTCACTTTTTTCCTTCGTATCGAGCGATATTGCTTCTAGTTTGAGTACTAGTTGATCCAGCGAACCGATTGGTCTGAAAGTTTGGAAGCCAAGATATACACACACGATGGGGTTGGGCATCAAAGAACCCAAAGCTGCTCATTCTGCAGTTACCGGCACAATTCGAATGATGAATATGAGGCATGAGGACGACAACTTGGATACCGCCGAGTCTGGGTCACCGGTATCCGTTTCCCAGGACAGAATGAGATCGAACTCAATAGTGAGCGATGCCACGTTGAAAACAACAAAAGACGGTATTATATTGAACCCTCAACCACATAAGAACCCCAACGATCCGCTAAACTTGCCCATCTGGAGAAGAGACTCTGCGTTATTGGTTATTGGGTTGTACTCCTTTGTTGGGGGTGGCCAAACACCCATCTTGGCAGCTGGGCTATCCAATATAGTGAAGGAATTCCATGTCAGCACGTCGACGGGCTCGTATCTCGTTGGTGGCTACATGTTATCATTAGGTGTCGGATCGTTGATAGCTTCGCCAACAGCTCTTTTATACGGGAAGAGAATAGTCTACTTGCTGGGCACAGTGGTTGCCTTTGCAGGCGCCATATGGGCTGCAAATGCTCATAGCTATGGATCCTTGATGGGAGCCAGAGTTCTAATGGCTCTTGGCATGTCTCCAACTGAATCATTGCCCTCTGCCACTATAGCAGAGATTTACTATGCTCACGAAAGAGCCTATAGGTTGGGAATCTACACATTTTTATTGTTGGGTGGCAAAAATCTCGTTCCGATGTTGAGTGGTTTTGTTTTTGGTTCATTGGACAGATATTGGTTATTTTGGATATTGGCTATAATCCTTGGATTGGTTTTCTTCACCTTATTTTTCTTAGCCCCAGAGACCTTTTGGAACAGACAACCAGTACCAGATAAGAGATCGCAAGAGGAAACCGCTGCAGCTAGAGAGTATAATTTAACACACATTGATTCCACTGATACTCAAGAAACTCCAAATCAATTTGCCATCGATGCATCACAGTTGGAATTGGATTCGGTTCATAGTCTTACATCAACGGAGGATAATGAAGATCAACAACAAGAGCCGCAGCAGCAACGAAAAGAGCTCCCAAAGCTGTTGGTTGATGACAATCTCCCAGAAGTAATGGATGAACATCTCTTGGTGCTGCAGTCAAAAATGAACCCCAAACAACCGTTACACAGAAAAAAATACGTTCAAACTTTGAAAGTCACCAGTGGCCGTCATACTGTTGATAAATGGTGGATGATCTTTCTCAGGCCATTCTTCCTCTATTTGTATCCATCAATCTTATTTGGGTCAATTTTGTACGCATTCGCTATTGTTTGGCTAATCTTGATCTCAGAATCAATCTCACACTTCTTTACTAGGTCTCCCTATAATTTCACTCCAACTCAGGTAGGTTTGTTTTATATCAGTCCGTTTATTGGAGGTTCAATTGGTTCTGTTATTGTTGGCAAATTGAGCGATAAGTTGGTCCGCAAACTAGTTGCTAGAAATAATGGTACCTATGAACCTGAGTTCAGATTGTTGTTATGCTTCCCTGTTTTCATTTCGATTGCCATTGGTATAATGGGGTTTGGTTGGACAGTCGAAAACCACGATTTATGGATCGTCCCAGTCGTGTTCTTTGGAGTTTTGGCCTTCGGTTGCTCCTTGCTGTCAACAACTGCAATTACTTTTACTGTTGATAGCTATAAGATGTTTGCAACTGAGGCTTTAGTCTCTTTGAACTTCATGAAGAACGTATTGGGATTTGTGTTTTCTTTGTTCAATGACTCATTTATCAATTCAAGAGGTGTTAAAACTGCTTATCTAACTTATGGTGGTGTTCAAATTTTCATTTGTCTTTTTGCTATTCCCTTGTACATCTACGGTAAGAGATGTAGGGCTTTTACAGACGAAAAACAGATGATAAAATGGCTTTACTACTATGACGACGAAGAAGCAGAACAAAATCAAGATGAAGACGCTAAAGATGACAATTTAACCGATAGCGAGGCAAATGAAGATACTAACAAGATCAACGATAATAGAAATATCTTGGAGGGCCTCAGTGGTATTCCGGAACCAAAATAAGTTTTACTTTTTGAATCAAAATATATCCTTATCGCATTTCATGTAGCCTTGACGAGTAACAAATAAAAGAGGATATTAAAAAAATGAAAAAAAAAAAAAAAAAAAAAAAGATACATACATTCATTAGCTCTTCTTTTCAACTATTTCATCATCACAATCCTTTTTGACTGGTAAACTTCTAATGAATTCCAAAACCCGATCACATTCCTCTCTGTAAAAAGATATCAGTTCATCAGCAAAATCCCCAGCCATATCACACAGATTTTTCGCATTTTGATCAATCCATTCCTTGACTGTCATTCCTAGCTCTTCATCAGGAATATGTGATATGAACTGAGTTAACAGTCCGTCTACATCATCGTTCAACTGATAATCAGTATCGAGTAACCTGTCCATGTATTCCTGAGCAGCTTCCATTTCTTCGATCTTTTTGATTAGATGTGCTGGCTGTCTAATAGTTAAAGGTATCTGTGGTTGAGGGGTGATTGCCTCTTCTGGGACTTCTTTGAAAATCTCTTCACCTAACATTGGCTGAATTCGAGAAAAAGAAGGAACACTTGGAGCTAGACCAATGGGGGTACTTTCAGCATTATTGGAAAAATCACTAAAGTTTAAAGGATCATGAGCAAAATTTGGTGTGTTTGATAATGACTTATCTCTTGCTGAATCGGCTCTGGTATCTGGAGTTTTGTTATTGACAATGCTATCCTTTTTGTCAGATTTAGCATGATGCTGACCTTCTGATTCTGCGTTATTCAATGAACTACTATTATCCGTTTCCATATCTTTGTCTTTGACTTCTAGATTTGATTCAGCAACATGTGTACTCTCAATATATTCCTTCTCTATGTCATGGTTTGCCAATTCTGTTTCAAATGAAGACACTTTTGAAGAAGAGTCATGCAGTTTCTGATTCAATTTTTTTTGAGGTGATGAGAAAACAGATTCGTTTATCATGTTATGATTCACTTCAAGAGCATCTTCAGTGATAGCACCGACATCCAGTTTATCTGATTTGGAGTCAGCAATCAATTCATCAAACACAGAAGTCTTTGTCCCATAAGCGGCACCAACAATACTGGCAATAGATTTCACCGTATTTTCGCCAGTTTTGATATCATCATCTGCTAATATAACAGAATCATCATCATCCCCAGCTTCGTAATCGTCGATATGGAATGCGGTTGTCTTGATTGGCGACTCTTGAGACGTGGAAAAAGTGGCATAGTTTTGAGCACGAACAGGTGATGAGACTCTGCTTGAATCCAGTGATAGCTGAGTATCCCTATCTATCATTCCATTGGTTTCAAACACAAAATTGCCATTTTTTGGTGCAGCAAGTACAGTGTTTGAAGACACTGCAAATGAAACGGCAACGTTGGGACTTGTTAGGTTTGCCACGGGCAGTATATCGGCTGATTCTTGAACAGCAAGGGCGACCCCATCATTACCTGAAACTCTCGATATTGGGAATGAATTTTGAGCTGACGCAGAAACAGGAGAATTGGATGACAGCTTCTCTATTAATGATGAATTTCCTTTGAGTTCCAGTTCTGACTCTATACTCGTCCTGGATACTGAAATTTCAGATGATGATCTTTTTTGAGGTTCGATCATATTGTTCAAAAATGCTTTACCAACTTGCAGAAATATATCGTTTCCATCATCAGTCAGATGAATCAACGGATTTGTTGATTTGAGTGGAGAACCCACTGCAATTGATTTCTTCTTGTTGATTGGTTTCGATATTCTGGAGTTTGAGGAACTCAAGCCCAAGCTTGAGCTTCTAGATATCAACTCGGAGTCAAACACCGTCTTTCCAACATTGATCTCATTCTTGTGGTGAGCTTTGTGTCGCATGAGACTTATGGATGACATTCCGCCTGTCTCAATTAAAGAGCCTGACGATGGCTTGAGTGAAATTCTTCTGACTGCCTCTAGAGGCTTTGTTGGTAATCCCTTTTTTGTCGCGACCTTACAAACAGATTTCTTTTTTTTTATAGACATTGTCGATTCCTCCTCCTCATCACTTTTGTCTGACGAGTTATCTTCATACGGTTCATCATCTTCTGTTGTAGCGGCATTGAAATTTTCATTGTTTCCTGCTGTATTTTTTGAAGCTATGTTCAGTTCTTGACTTGCCGAAACGTTCAGTGCAAGGCTTCTTCTACTTTTTGTGAAATTGGTGATACTTAGCCTCTTCGAAGCTCTTCTATCTCTGGGTGTCAACCCATCTGAAGAGTCAATAAGAGTTTTTCTTTTCCCCCTCCTTTTATGTTTTAGGTTACTGCCTTCCAAGGACTCTTCTTTTGGTGAGGAGTCTCCTCCCTTAGTTGCTTCAACACTACTCAATCTTTTTGAAATTCTCCTTTCTCTTGGAGTCGGCTTCTCAATATTAGTTTCTACATATTCTTGTTCTCTCTTATTTGGTGTTGTTGACTTTCTCTCTTCAGAGGATTTCTTTCTCTTCGGTAAATCCTCTTCCCGAGTAAGATCGACATGTGTTTTTCTTTTGGGTTTTCTTTTATCATTGTGGGAGGGCTCAGTAGCTTCAGATTCTGTATTTTCTGACGTCTGAGACCTGTTGGCCTCTTCTTTCAGATTTCGTATTGATCCTCTGCTTTTCCTTCCCTCCGCTTCAAGCGAAGTTTTGACATCTAAAGATTTATCTGGAATGTTAGAGTCTGACCTCGTTTTTCGGGAAGATGGTTCAACAAAAGATGTATTTTGTTTACACGAAGGGTTCTGCTTTGACGGCGTATTCTTGATATTTTTTAGGTCTGATTGAATTTCTTTCGGTGTCATAGACCTAGTTATCCTTCTAATCGACGCCACCACCAAAGATTTTGCAAGCGAAGAACTTGGAGGAGGTTGAATATTATAAGTGATGGCTTTGCTTGATCTGGTAACTTCGATTTGATTCCTGCTTTTCTTTTTGAAATTTATAATGCTTGGAGTTTCATCATCATCCGGGTGCTCCCAAAGATCTATATCATTCAGCAGTGACAACCTTTCAGCTGATACATGTTTGGACTTTGGAGGCGAGGACATGGGTAAAATATGGGAATCAGCCAAGAAATTATCACTTTTTAGTTTTGTCGAGTTACTCACCTCTGTATTGAAAGATGAGTCTGATAATCTATCCCCACTTTGATTATGGCCAGCCCTTCTTAAGAACTTCAGCTTATTACCAGAATATGTATGTTTTGTGTTCAGTAGTATTGAAGGAGCTTCTACTTCCTCATCCACAGGTGATTCCACTTTTGGAGAACTGCCTTTATCCTTAGCACTTTCTTTTCCATCCATATCACCCAAGTGATTCATAAAAAGACAATCATCCTCAGAGGCTGCCTCTTTATGAACCTCCAATGGATCGTCACCTTCGGTCCACCCATCAACTACGCAGCGACAGTATATACAAGTCGTAGTATCGTCTTTCCCGTTTGCTGGAGTAAAGATGAAGCCAGCTTCAGCAAGCGATACAGCCGAAGGGGACTTCTTTCTCCATTTGTCATAACTTTGGAGTCTCATTTTCACAGCTTCCTGAGATAGATAGTTGGAAAGAACATGTTTTGAAGGTTTTGTGTCAGCACTCATATATTGTATTAGCTTCATATTAAAGCACTCAGGGTAAGCCAGTACATGGTTATCAATGACATCCTTTTCTGAATCTTGAGGGTTAATGGTGATTGAGTTCTCACAGTTGAAACAGTATATTACCTTCATCTTCTGATAACCTCCCATCCTGACCAATTTAGCGATTGTCATCTCCTTGTTGACACACTGCCATGTTTTGCCAAAAGTCTTTGTCCTATTAGCTGCAAAGACCTTATTCGACATCGTTCATAAGTAAGTGTCTGATATTGTAGTGAGGCTAGTGACCGTTACTTCTTCTTCTACTAGATGGTGGTGGGTTTGTTTATGTTTCTGATTTTATTTTTCAACGCGCTTCTTTCGAGTAAGCTATCATCTATAGATGATGTGGAGCCTGGGATACTAAAAGTTTAAGCTCTTGATTACGCCAAAGTTGAAAAAAAAGGTCATCCTATCAGTCATGACAAGTCCAAAAGGCATGAGAAAGATCAGTCCTTTTTCAATCTCCTCGTAGTGATCTTTCAAGAGTGTTTTGGCAGTTTTTTTTTTATTTTCAGTTCAAATGGAACGAGGGAGTGAAAATAATACCGGATGCGCAATATTCCGAGGCCATTCCGAGCAGCATATAAGGTGTTTTAGGACCGACGAGGGTGTTGAATACGAGGTCACAAAGCTTTTTGATAGGTCTTGTATATATCAGTAACCAGTCTTTGACCAGCTTTAGAAGCACTCCCCAATTTGTTTATAAAAGGAGCAGCTCGTTATAATCCCTGGTTCTTGATAGGTCGTCCTTTGGAGATACACTGTCACAATTCCAAGTTTCTTGCTGTGTTTTAGAAGTCTCTCTCCCTCAGTAACTTCTCTTGACTTTTTTTTAATTTTTTTGATTTTTTTGCTTTTATTCTTGAATTGAGGTTATATATAAATATATAAACATTCATCTCTGACAACTTCTATTGGATCCTGGGAACTACTACCATTTCTCCTCGGGATTAATCTTGAAGTCTTCGTATGCCTTCCTGTTGAAAACTGACAACTCGGTCTCGTTCTCAATGCCATAGTCGAACAATACCTTTTTGTCGTCGGAAGTGTCCAAAATCCAATCATAATCATGCTCCATGTTGACAACCAAGTTCATCGTCTTCGAACCATGGGCATGTGTGTAGATCTTCAAAGTGTCGTACTCAACGTTCCTATATGGCCTGAATGAGCCCTGTGTCAGTATGTCGTTCAATACTCTCTCCAATAGTTGCTTAGGTGTTGTTGATTTCAAATTGACATCTTTCAAGATGTAATTTTTGACATTTCTGTATGGAAAAGATTTGATGATACGGATTGTTAAAAATGCATCCGTTGCTACAAAATGAAACAATGTCAGTAGGCGTCCTGAAATTTTCCATCTCTACAAATTTCACCAGAAAAGCGGGGGCAAGCATAACTTAACTTACCTGGACGAGTTGTCGATGTTAAAGGTTCTTCCATCTTCTGTATGAACTTTTAGGATTACACTTGGTTTACAATGCCATCCACTTCTTCTCTAAACTTTTCATTTTTCATAGTGTGGGCTTTTTCCGGGAAAAAGTGCACGATAAAAACCCCCACCAGATTGGAAGTCGTATTGGTTGGATCACTCACAGGATGGCTTGAAATAAGAACCCATAGCAGGTAGGATCTTCAAAAACTAGCTTGTTGAGCATTTGATACTAACACCAAAGTGGTCTATTCTATAAAGCCAAGCCAAGTCATTTAAGACTGTTGATCGCTCACCTTGATTGAAAATTGTAATGTCTGAATGGTTTTTGAAACCAGAAGCAGCTACATTCACTTTGAAGTATACAGGGTGAATCTCCTCTTGTCGACCTTATCATATATATAGCGGCTTTTGGTTATTGAAGCCATCTAATATATATTTTGCAAGTCATCCCCGGTTCTCCCTATTCTGTCGGTGAGATACCAGAAAAAAAAAACATTTGAAAAAAGAAAAAAAAATGTGAAAAATTTGTAATATTGACCTTGTAGCAAGATCATTCGAGTGGTATTGAAGAAAGATCGCAGAACAATATTGTTGCAGATACTGTATATAGATTAAATCGAAGAGTTGGAGCACCAATAATGTCAAGACTTTTGAAAACGATCTCTTCCTCTGCTATCATAAGGAGAAATGTGCTTCTAAAGTCATATCGATCAATTCATAATGGAGAGCCATCGAAAAGCTTACATCTCTACGATGTTTCTTCACAAATAGATTCATTCCAAAACTCTCTTCAGGATGTGTTCATAGAGGATTTGAAAAAGAAAACACCTGCAAAGAAGGGAAGTGCTGCAAGACCAGCAATCGAGTTACAGGGCTCGTCAGATTTCGACACCATATACTCGAGGGAAGTTCATCACAACTGGAATATATTAGAGCTGTGTCTCAATTTGAAGCAATACGATAGAGCTATATTGATCATGGATAGTTTATACGAGGTTCTTGCCACAGGTAAAGATAGCAAGAAGATCAATGATTCGTTGTTGTTGGATGCTATATCGGCTTATTTCTTGGCCTTAGGTTCTGATTCAACTGTGACGCTAGAGAAAATAACAAGCTCGGTACGTTATATACTTGATAAATACGAGGGTTTAAACTTCACATCATCAATATCTGCCTCCATAATACATGCGTCGATATATGCAGCATCCAAGACTGGAGACCCGGATTCATTTACTCCCTTTGTGAGAGAAGTATTAGTGCAAGGTTTATTGCCTGCTGCAGAGATTCTTGCCCATGTTGACAAATTGACACTTGAAGACGTAAAGATTTTAATGAAGAATTTCAATTTTGTCGAGCATGAAATACCAGAAATATACCGTGATGTTCTTAGAAACATTAGATTGACAGCTGAATCAGAAGGCACATCTGAAATAATATCGAAGGAAGATTTACCATCCAATGCAGAAAAGAGGCTGAACAATCCAGATGAACTGCTTGATCAAATACACAACTCGTCAACACTTGGAGATAGAGACATGGACGATGCAGAGTTTGAGAAACACTTACTGGACACCAGCGAATCAATTGAAGATACTCCATCTTTGAAAAAAGATTCAGATGACCTATCTGCTGTTGACACTTTTGGTTTACGCCTCATCAGACATTCATTATTGGCATTGTCTGTAAGAAATAAAATGGACTTAGTCAAGGAATTGGCAACAAAGTTGGACAAGCCGCTGGAATATGTTCAGAAATATGAATCCATTCCTGACATTGATTTATTTGCAGTTTATAATTCTTTGAAATCAGATGAGAAGCATGTGTTTGATGATTTGTTGGAAGAATTCAATTACAAAAGACAAAGATACTTGGAAATCAGATCCGTTGATTCTGCTAAGGAGAGGTGGAAGCATGACTATGAGCTGTTGGTCAAATCGAACCTAGTAACAGCTCCACAGAGTATGAACTATTATTTATATACTTGGTACTCAAAATTGTTACCTTTACTTAAAAAAGAGGTTGAGCGTTGCGCAACTGTTTTCAGTGAAGGAAATAAGGGAACATGCAAAGTTCCAATGGACTATGCCCCATTCTTGACATTAGTTTCACCAGAAAAAATGGCAACAATAACTATTTTAGAGACGCTCAAACTGAGGTTCAGTACCGGTTCAGGGGATCAGAGTTCTGCTATCAAAACATCAAGTGTGCTTGTCAACTTAGGAAAAGCAGTGGAGCAGGAGTTCAGAGCTGAAGCTCTATTGAAAAATGAAAACGAGACAGTTTTAAATTTCAAAAACATAAAAAAGTCAAACCAATTCAAAAAATACGTCCAAAGATCTAACGATGCCAGCTTCAAAAAGTTGTTTGTAAATGGCGTTGATACCGATAAATATACTTGGACTCATGCAATTAGAGCAAGAATAGGGTCAGCGTTGATCACATTGTTGTTGCAGGTTGCGACTGTTGATGTAAAGGGTATCAATCCAACAACTGGTGCAGAAGTTGTAGGAGAAGTTCCTGCGTTGCATCATTGTTTTGAATATTCAAACGGATCCAAAATTGGTTTGATCAAATTTAATCCTGAATTTGAAAAGAAATTGGGTAAGGAAAGTTTACGTGATTCTATTTCTCCTCAAGGTTTACCAATGTTGATCACGCCAAAGCCATGGCAAGCATATAACTCTGGTGGTTATTTGTATACGAAGACCAAAGTTTTGAGATCAAAGAACTCAGAAGAACAAAACGCTTACTTGAGAGCTGTATCCAGAGAAAACAGTATTCCAAAAGTTTATCAAGGTTTGAACGTATTGGGAAACACTTCCTGGACTGTAAATAGAAGACTTTTCAATGTTGTTGCTCAAGTTTGGAATAAAGGTGAACCATTTTTGGATATTCCAGGAATCATCGAAGAACCAACTTATCCTGAACAACCACCAAGAGCAGCCGCTCCTGAGATACAAAGAGACTGGAAGAATAGTGTCAAACTAATGGCTAATGAATTCTCGAAAAACAGATCTATGAGATGTGAAGCTAATTATAAACTAGAGATTGCAAGAGCATTCTTGGGCGAAAAAATGTATTTCCCACACAATTTGGATTTTAGGGGTAGAGCATACCCATTATCTCCAAACTTCAATCATTTGGGTAATGATCTATCCAGAAGTTTGCTTCTATTCTGGGAAGGTAAAGAGTTAGGTGAGAATGGTTTGGATTGGCTTAAGATCCATTTGTCAAATTTGTTTGGGTTTGATAAGATTCCATTTAATGAAAGGGTTAAATTTACAGAAGACCATTTGGAAGATATAGCAGATAGTGTCAAGAACCCATTGACTGGTAAGGGATGGTGGAAAACTGCAGATAAACCATGGCAAGCTTTATCGACCATGATTGAGATTCATGAAGCTATGAGCAGTCCAGATCCAAGCAAATTTGTATCCCATTTACCGGTTCATCAAGATGGTACTTGTAACGGATTGCAGCACTATGCCGCGTTAGGTGGTGATGTTGAAGGTGCAATGCAGGTCAATTTGTTACCTGCTGAGAGACCAATGGATGTTTATACTCATGTTGCAAATTTGGTCCAACTGAAAGTTGATGTTGATGTTGTCTCGGGAGATCAGGATGCCATCAATGTTCAACATATGATCAAACGTAAAGTTGTCAAGCAAACAGTGATGACTAACGTTTATGGTGTCACTTTCATAGGTGGTAAGGAGCAGATTTACAAGCAAATAAAGGATAACTTCAGTGACGATCTTGAGCTGAACCATGCCGCTCGATACTTAACAAAACAGGTATTTAGTGCTGTTAGGGAATTATTCAATGGTGCTCATGCAATTCAAGATTGGCTTGGTCATGCAGCCAAACAAATAACTCATTCAATAGACATTAACTCTGATTTCACCAAAGAAAAGGATAGTTTATCATCTGTTATTTGGACTACGCCATTGGGTTTACCAATTGTCCAACCTTATAGAAATGCTACCAAAAGGCAAATAATTACTTCATTACAAAGTGTGTTTATCTCAGATCCATTTGCAATCAAGGCTGTTGACTCTAAGAAGCAACTGACTGCATTCCCACCAAACTTTGTTCATTCTTTAGATGCCACCCATATGTTATTGACTGCCATAAAGTGTGGTGAACAGGGTTTGTCGTTTGCATCTGTCCATGATTCCTATTGGACACATGCTTGTGATGTGCCAGTAATGAACAAAAACATTAGAGAAGAATTCGTGAGGTTGTACAAGACTGATTTGATAGCACATTTGAAGGACGAATTCACTCAGCGTTATGGACAACATGTTCACATAGTTAAGATCAATAAAAAATCTGAAGTTGCAGCAAAAATTTTGAGTTTGAGAGCTCAGCTATCAGAGAAAAAAGGATCAGCTGTTTCACTTGCTGACGAAATGTATTTGGAAGCCAAGAGAAGAAAGATGTTGGATTCTGGTAATGTAAGGGACGTCGAAGCCGCTAAAAAGTTAGTCACTACTGTGACATTGATGGAAGATCAGAATATTGATGAGTTGGCCGATGCTAAATATGGCATTCTCGTAGTGGCTCCATTTAGCTTGCATTCAATTCCACCTAGGGGTGATTTGGATATTGAGCTTGTCAAGGAAAGTCAGTATTTCTTCTCTTGAGTGATGAGCCTGGAACAACTGTTTGCTACTTTGAACTCTGTGCTTGAGGTCCTGCACTTTAGAACACCTTCTTGTAAATATTCTTCAAATCGATTACAAGGTGTCAACTTTTATTCGCATTTTATTTGTTTCTCTTGTTTACTCTCTTCTTGTACTTAGATACGGCGCCCAGATGGTGTCATTAACGATATTTAACGGATAATTACAATCATTTAACGAATAAAACATGAAGAAAGGAGAACTGCCTCGATAGCTAAAACGAAAAGAATACGCTAATTTCAAGGCCAGATCTGAGTACTTAGAATGAAGATTCAAATAAACAATGTCACGCCAAAAACAAAAAGAGAAATTCAAGCTAATAAATCTTTCCTTGAGCCTCGAAATTCTCGATCAATGGTAGTAGCGGTATCATCTCCGTTCTATCCAACAAATCGAATTCTTTTGCAAACGAAATATTATGAGCAAAAAATGAATTCAAATGAGCTTCTAAGCTAAGGTGCAAAATTTTGTCAAAATGGTTATGATAAATATGGGCAAAGATTCTGAACATCTGTATATATATGGTTTTGATATCCTTCAAAAAATTGGGCGGGAATGTCATTCCGGTTTTTGTTGGGAAGATGTTTTGATCGTCTAATTTAGTTGATATCCAAGTTAATGCTAGCTCTATGTACTGACCGGCTGGCAAAGATACTGGGTTGTTGTTATTGGCATACCATAAATACTCGGTTTGTGGATCTGCTCTCATTGTTGGGAACTCATCCGGTGTGACGTATTCAGCAATCACACCGTATAACAAGTTCAAATGGGTGAACGATTCAAAAGCATTCAACGCCAACCATTCGCCGTAGTCGACATATTTTGGAAGCTGGACAATCGTCTTGAATGAGCCTTTGACTAGTGCGGTCTTGACAAATGGTTCGCACAAAAAAAGAGGTGCTTTATTTTTGGCTTGCTGCTGCTGCTGCTGCTGCTGTTGCACCGCCTGTGGTGGCACTTGTTGTTGCTGCTGAAGGTGCTGGACAGACTGTTTCTTCTGTATTTGCTGCTGTTGCAGATAAATGCGCTGTTTCTGCTGTTGCTTGGATGGTGATTGTGTTCTTCTCAAAGATAAATTGGATCCAGTGGCATTTTGCAGTGAATAAAATGGCTGATGATTTGGCTGGGATATATCCGCTTGAGGCTGCTGTGTGGCGGTTGTTGTTTTACCTTTTTTATTGGTTCTACCAAAACCTCTTATGCTATTGAAAAATGACATATTATGGTCCTATATTCAGCTTGAATCGACGATACTTTCTGATCAATTTGAATGCAATCAATGAATAGTATTTTGTAATGCAATTTAATAAGGAGAAAAAAGCAGAAAAACGTAAACAAAAATCAACATTTCAGCCGGTACACGACCATACATTTCATATACAAAACAAAGAACACAAGCAGATATATGGAATAAAAGTGATTCCTTCGTTTTCATTTCGAGTGATTTAAAGTCAGTGGATTCAGTGTTGCGATAAAGTGGTCTTAATAATGGATCAGTACCAATTACAACTTGTGAGCTTCAATATTGGGATTTTTTTCAGAAATCCTACGTTCAAGTATGACGGTTACAGGATAAGGGCGTATGAGGATGATGAGATGTTATTGATATCATCGGCGGAAGTGATATGGATAAGGGGTGGAATCACACTACGAAAGTTGAAGTATGAGAATGAAGCAATAGTCAATGCGATTTTCTGCACGTTTGAAGGGGAAAAGGAAAGATCATTGGTTGTAGTTTTGAAAGAGCATGCTTATATCTACAATAGCGATGGACAGAAAAATCTAATAAGTTTCCCATTTCACGTCAAAGATGCATTTCCCTACGTAAATGGTTTGGTGGTTGAAAGAGAGCATCTGAACTTCAAGCTAGAAATGGCACACATTGAGCCAGGGATCCCTACTTCATCATCGTCGTCCTCAACTGGGACTTTTAACAGTGGTATACCCACGTCTTCTATCGGATCATCCACTTCAACCTTTACAGGCTCCAACAATCTTTTCACGATCAATAATCCATTTTCCGATTTTGGTTCTGTGGTGTCGTCATCAATCGCTTCGATATCTAACAGAGAAAAGCTTGTACTATTTCCGTTCTCTAAACTCTGTTCTATCGCTGCCACTTTGAATAGTGTTGAACATACAATCACGCTTTATCATGTCAAATTTTTGACTCATCCTAAGGACAGGAGAGCAAAATCTGGTAAGAAAAGGGTGACGATAGGTACAGGTGCTCTATCATTGAGGCCGGCATCAAGAAAAGTTTCGTCAATCAGAAAACAGAGTATCAATAACAATGCCGAAAAGACAGAAGACATGGACAAAGATAATGTTATGATCTCTGAAAGGCGTTCAACTTCTTTGATGTATGATTCTACAAGACTGATCTCTCACTCGGAAATATTATCGATAGACAGAATGGCTTCAGGAACTGAAAGTATCCCTGAGTCGCTGAAAAAGCCTTCGAATATGCACTTCGACCAACTATATTTTCGCAAAGATGCAATCTTGGATAAGATATACTCTTTCAAATTTGAGGATGATATCAAAAACTTGAAGATATACAATACGAACTATTTGGACCAACAGGGTGTGACAATAACTAACACCAGAACACACCAAGCAGAGTTTATCATTTTCAAGGGAACATACCCTAGCTCAACCACTTTTGACTGCTTAGATTGCATTCCATTGAAGTGTGGTAGAGATGGAATATTTGCAATATTGAAGGACAGCTGCACAATGTGCTTGATAAATCCCTTCATTGGATTGGTTTCGGCGTCCATAGACTTATCGAAAACGCTTCCACCTATTTTAGGAATTGAAGATTCCCACGGTTCTGAGGTTGTTTTGATGGATGAAAACAAAAAATTCCATAATTTACTCTTATTGGTGAGTCCTAAATCAGCTTTGATAGCTAGGTGCTTAGACTTATTTAAATTGTTGTCAAACTCATATTCATCTGATTTCATTTGGTTCAAATATTGCTCTTCGTTGAGTCTTTTTGAGAACAATGATGAATGGTCAGCTTTCATAACGACATTGTTATACGCGTTGATTCCAGAGGATGCAAAGTTTGATGCTGCTAAGGTGGAATGTAATGTAGTGACTCTGAAATTACCATTTGTACAATTGTTGAGAGACAAGAGTGAAGGTAAATATTCTCTTGCAGATCTCGCTCCCAAAATGGTTTTGACTTTACACCTCATCAGAGAGGATTTAAAGTTGGATGTTCGTCAAACTCGAAATGTTGAAAGGCTTGGTGTTTTGCTTTCTCAACTAACCATTTGGATGGGATGGTCCAATAAGTGGGCTCAATACTATAACTCATCTGCCTCTTTTGATGAAGCTACCAGATTTTTGAACCTAGAAATCATAAAGAAACCCCTAAATTTGTTGGAGTCGTTGTCAAGCTTATTTAATGCAAGGAATGAGATTGTTCCATATGGGACCATTTCCCAGATTGCAGAAGAGTACGATTCATCAATTGACCAGCTTATAACCCCAAGAACATACAATGTGCTACGTTTATTTGAGGCTATTGTATCTGAAGATTTTGGTGTGCTTGATGTTGTTAACTTAATGGTTGAGTTTCATATCAAGACTGAAGATTTGATGACATTCCCCGTTGGAATTTTGATTCCATTGATTGATAATCTCTATTGGTGTCAAGAAAATTTACCCTCCAATGTTGACAACCAAGAAATGCTCAGGTTGATCAATCGTATTGATATTATTAAAATGTCTGGCCCTCTTCTACCAACTTTCCTGAACAACGATAAGAACCAGCATCATCCAACGAAAAATATTTTCGAAATTTTTGAAGATGTTGAAAAAGTTTCTATCAGATCAGAACCAGATAACACAATCATTTCGAAGTTTATATTCAATCAGGACACGAGACTATATGAGATTTCATCGCTAATGATCATTTCAAAAGTTCAACGTTTAGTTGGTTCAAATGATTCAGAAGAGTACAGAAGAAAACTTGCCTCGATTGTTGCATTGAGAACCCTAGCTGTACCTTTAGGTAGAGGCCCATTATTGTTCTCAAGTAAAATACCTTTAATGACTGAGAAACTTGCTATACCAAAGTTTGTTTTCAACTGTAACATATCAAGCCCCTCTTCTGAGACAAGGAACACAACATCAATTGAAACGCAATCACTAAACTTTGATATCATGCAATGGGGTGTTTTCAACAATGGAGCAAGTGCTGCTTTAAGTATCAGTCCAGAAGCCGTTATCTCAGGAAACTATGTTGTGTTTAACAAACCGTCTGTCTTGAACTCCCAACATGCTGGATTCTTGTTGGGCTTGGGTTTGAACGGACATTTGAAAAAGTTGGATCAATGGCACATTTATAACTACTTGGGACCAAAACATTCATATACGAGTATTGGTCTTCTATTAGGAATGTCCGCTTCTTTGAAAGGTACAATGGATGTAAAGCTCACGAAAGTTTTATCAGTTCATGTTGTCGCATTACTTCCAGAAGGTGCAGCTGATTTGAAAGTTGTATTGCCAGTGCAAACGGCAGGATTGATAGGCATTGGGCTATTGTACCTCGAAACTCAGCACAGTAGAATGAGTGAAATATTGTTGTCTCAAATAAGTGGTAAGATTGTCAGCGAATCAGTGGAGATTGTTAACGAGGGTTATAGACTCGCCGCAGGAATCAGTCTAGGGTTTATTAATCTTGGTAAAGGTAATGATTTGAAGGGTTTTAATGTCAACAGACTAATAGTATTGGCTACTTCAGTTAAGGATATTGAAACGGATCAAGAGTTGGACAAATCATGCGGTGGAGCTATAATAGCGTTATCGTTTGTTTACATGAAGACGAACAATGAAAATATTGCAAGTAAACTAGCTCCTCCTCAGAGGTATCTAGATTTGAATAATCTTAGACCTGATCTCATATTCATAAGAACATTGGGCAGCAATCTTGTAATGTGGAATAAGATTGACTGTTCAGTTGATTGGCTTGAATCACAGATCCCAGAATGTTTGTCAGATAGGTTCAAATTATCAGAAATCAAGTATTTGGATAGTGACCAGTTACCATTCTTCAACATTATTGCCGGTTCGTGTTTGTCAATGGCATTGCGTTTTGCATCAACCTCGAATGAACATGCCAAACGTACAGTTATGGACGTCTTTGATAATATGGCCAAGATTTCCAGTTTACCTTCAACAACATATGATGAAAAATTCACAAAAAGCTGTGTGGCAGGAATTCGCGATACCATTGGTATATCCTTATCGATCATAATGGCAGGCTCTGGTGATTTAGATACATTCAGAAGATTGAGAATATTGTACGGCAAAGTTGACGAAGCATCTACTTACGGAAGCTTTATGGCAATAAACATGGCATTGGGCTTTTTGTTTTTGGGTGGTGGTCAGTATGCATTCAGTGACTCGAATTTTGCAATTGCATCGTTGATTGTGTCAGTTTATCCTACCTTTCCAAGTGATAATTTGCAAGCGTCTGATATTCATCTTCAAGCCCTTAGACACTTCTGGGCATTGTCGGTGGAGTCACGTTGTTTGATCGTTAGAGACGTTGAAACTTTGAAACCTTGCACCATTCCAATCAAGATCACTATGACTGGGGGTGACATAATGGAGGCAAAGTCCCCTTGCTTGTTGCCGAATTTGAACAGAATTGACCGTGTTGAAGTTGACTCGAAGGATCATTTCAAGATCTCTATTGATTTCAAAAGAAGTGACGACAAGTTCAAAATGTTCAAAAGAAATCTAACGTTGTACGTCTACAAGAAGGAAGACTTTCAGATGAAAAACTCATCAACAAAGTTGATCGAAAAAGCATTGTTGAATGACAACAAGTCGCAGCAGCAGCAGCCGCTCTTGCAATCGATCAATCCGATGAAGGATATGGCCATCATGACCTCGTTGGATGACTATGAAAAAACGTTGATCTATGAACCATCATCCACAAGCAGTGAGAAGGTATCTAATAATCCGATCGGTAACAACATTCTCAAAATAAAAGATGCTCTTACAAAAATGGCCACAAATCCGTCTTCGATCGATGACTTGTGGAACTTGAAGATGTTGTTCAAGTTCACTGACACCTTGACTTCGGATGAATTGCATTATCTCGATGTCGACTTCGTTGAGAGCTTGAAGTTACAGGTCTGGAAGTTGGGTCTGCAGTAGTCGCTATCTCTTTTTTCTTTTTTGCTCTCTCCTTTCTACAACAAAGGTTTGTTGAACTTCGAGCATGTCAACAGTTCTAGCCATCCCTTATGATCATACTTCCAATAAATACTTAACCAACAGGCCAATGTTTGGTTGTACCCTCTTTTCGTCGTTTATATCATATTTTTTTATAAACGAGTAAACGCGTTGTGAGGTTTGTCTTATAAACGATTTCAAAGCGCAAAAACAGGCAAAAAATTATAAAGGTCAAGATCATTCCATTTAAACCAGAGCGTAAAGTAAAGTGGTACGGT
Organism: Peterozyma toletana; assembly: GCA_003706045.2. Taxonomy (NCBI): domain Eukaryota; kingdom Fungi; phylum Ascomycota; class Pichiomycetes; order Alaninales; family Pachysolenaceae; genus Peterozyma; species Peterozyma toletana. The sequence goes on along the minus strand of PPKG02000010.1, from coordinate 103,785 downwards.
TTTTGTTCGATTGATAAGACTGAACTCTTTTAATTAATAGTGATATTACTGCATTAAGTAATAATATAGATTATGTCAAACTCCAGTGTTCAGACAAAGGATATATTATCCAATGTGTTCCAAGATCCGTCGTTGAAAGTGGCTGTTGGGTCCACTCTCAGGGAAACTTTCCACAAGTTGAGTGAAGTGAGCTCATTGAACGCCGTTGAGAAACTATGGGCTTCATACTACACATGGATGGGTAACGATATTCTTGCTACTGGGTTGTTGTTTTTTTGTTTGCACGAATTCATGTACTTCGGTAGATCGCTTCCTTGGTTCATAGTCGATAGAGTTCCATTTTTCAGAAAATGGAAGATCCAAGAGACCAAGATGCCCTCGAATAAGGAGCAATGGGAGTGTTTGAAGTCAGTCTTGACATCCCACTTCCTTGTTGAGGCATTTCCGATCTGGTTCTTCCATCCATTGTGTGAGCAGATTGGTATCAGTTATTCAGTACCATTTCCATCCAAAACATCGATGTTCTTGCAAGTTTCATTATTTTTCGTATTGGAGGATGCATGGCACTATTGGTTCCATAGAGGCTTGCACTACGGTGACTTCTACAAGTATATCCATAAACAACATCATAGATATGCTGCTCCATTCGGTTTAGCCGCTGAGTACGCTCACCCAATCGAAGTTATGTTATTAGGTTTTGGTACAGTTGGTATTCCAATAGTTTGGTGTTTCTTGACCGGTAACTTACATTTATTCACCATCTGTATTTGGATCACTTTGAGATTATACCAAGCTGTTGATGCTCATTCAGGATACGAATTCCCACTCTCATTACACCATTTCTTACCATTTTGGGCTGGTGCCGATCATCATGATGAACACCATCATCATTTCATTGGTAATTACGCCTCAAGTTTTAGATTCTGGGATTATGTCTTGGATACTGAAGCGGGTATAACCGGTAAAGCTTCAAGGGAAACAAAGATGAAGAAGAGAGCCGAATCTACTATAAAGAAATCAAAATAGTCTCATCTAAGTATGGTCTGTTGAGCATCATTTTCACAAAGCGTAAATCTAATGAGAGAGGAGGTAGTTACCGTTGTTGGCTGATTAGAAGAAATAGAAGAGACAAAAGATCACCAATAAAAAGTTATCAAATATCTAGAGGTTTGTGTACGTATTTTTTTATGTTTGGGTATTTATTTTTGTATTTTTTTTTTTCCTTGGTTCATTTGTACAGTTCTAATCATAAACTTAATTTTTCGAAAATGTTATAATAAGAGGATTATGACTTGAGTGGTAAATCAATCCTACTCCTTGTTCCAAGTCTTGAAGTTTCTCGAACTAACAATAAACTCCTCATTAGGCAAATCTTCATCATACCCCTGTTCATCACCACTAGCCGTGTTAATAAGGTATGTTTTCGAGAGAAGCATAAACGGCTTAATTTCAATAATCATATCCTGTTTTCCTCCAGATATCGTAGATAATTGATCAATAACACTGTTGATTGGCTGGCTCTTCAACGATACGGTGACCGTTCCTTGAATCATGTTTGAGTTTTTGACATACAATGACATTTTGGCAACAGTCAACAACTCTTCTAATGAATTATGGTTGACCTTCCACTCTTGATCAATGCTTTGGATATCAGAAAGCTTCAAACTGTTGATCCATCTGTTCCGATCGCCGTTGTTGCTCATCTTAATTAATGTTTTAAAACCTTCAGTTACTCCATCCTCGTTTTCCTCCAACGCAAGCTTGATTCTATTCAAGACAAAGCTAGTCAAATGCTTCTGATCCTTGATTATAAATTCGCCAATATCACCATCGCTGAAAATAGATTCGATTGGTTTTGGCTTGAATACCAAGCTAGTATCCAACAATTTTGAGTACTTCCAGTTCATCATCAGCTTCCGTTTCGCGGAGTAATACCGCACATATATGAAGCCCCCTACAATCAATGTGGGTAGTATGATGAGCAGAACAGGTGCCAGTATAAAAAATATGAATGCAGAAGCACCCATAACCGTGATGAATAGCTTCAAAGCATCTGGGACAACGTTACCTAAAAACCCAAACATTGATGAAGGACCGGGATTACGACCTGGTGAAATAAAGTATGCTGGTCTTGTGGTTGAAAACTCTCGATGCTGTAGTATCAAAGGCATCTTTAACAACTTCAAGTTACTGACCAGTCTTCTATTGCTGAAAGATGATGACATTAAATTGATGTTCGATCTAGCTATAGTCAACTGTGTGATGGGAAAACTCCGACAAGAGCCATTGAAAATGGAAGAAATTCCTATAAAAGGTTTGTGGTTGGAAATAAGTAGTCTTGAGTTCATTTAGGATTCAATCTAATCTTTTTATGCTTGGTTTGGTCTCAAGTCATTGATTGGTTCACAAATCACACACTTCAAGCGTTTTTTTTTATTTTGCGCATATATTTTAATCACAATTCTATTATTTTATATATAAACAGATATTCAGTCGAGAGTGGAAAAAATTGAGTTATATGTTTTGTCTCTTTGGCAAGATATAAGCAAATGTCAAATATGATGTATGACTCTTAACCTCAGACTCATTTTTCGAGATTTGTTTCCATGTAAAGCCTTCAGAGCCCTCTTTGATTCTCAAACCTTTACCAAATGGATTGAAACTATTCTCTTCCTTTTCCTGTCTTGTCTTTCTTTTTTTCTTTGGTCTCTCTTCATCCCTATATTCTCTTTTGAGTTCTTCGGTTTCTTCGGCAGTTCTCTTCTTATTCCCCTCTTCCTCGAGTTGAGCTCTTACAGCGGACCCTTCTTCCTTTCTACGTTTGATATCTTTCAATCTTCCTATGGCATCATCAACATCTCGAACCATATCTTGCCTAACTTCCCATTTTCTTCCTGCAACTTCAACCATCTCAATATCGATCCAGCCGCTAGCTGCCAAGGCTTCAACTGTCTTGACAACTTGCTCAAAGCAAGGTGAAAAGCAGCATATACCAACTCTCTTTTTGCTCGAAATGACTTTTGGTAAATGCTGGATTGCCTCCCATGGTGAAGGCAAGTCCAAAAATATGGCTTCACCTTCAATATTTTCAACACCTTCAATCTCAAAACCACCTTTGCAAACATCTCTGTGGGTCAACTGATAATTGGTCAACTTGTGTTCTTCAAATTCTTTTCTTGCTTCGTTGCATCTTACTTCATGAAACTCATAAGTGAATAGCTTACCGAGATCACCAACTGTTCTTGCAAATGCGTGACTAAATGATCCTGAACCGGTACCTGCTTCGATAATCCTTGAGCCGGAGCTAATTCCCAATCTCTGGATTATATAAGATGAGTCAGGTGTGTATACTATCTGTGTTCTATGCGGTAAAGATAAAGTCCAAAACTCCGGAGTTGGATGCAAAAGGTGAATAAAACCGTACCCTTTCTGGCTTGTTATCTGTGAGCCATATCTCAACCCAATCATGTCGTTATGTGGAAACGATCCATATCTTGTGTTCAATGAACTGTCCTTGGTTATTGTAATTGGTTTGATGTTGTCTCTGCTGATGAAAGCCAAAACAAGATCGCCTTCATCAATGAGTTGTTTGAAATTTGTGAAAAGTGACATAGTTGACCACGCAAATCTTCGCTACAGACTTTGTTTTGATACAGTTTAAGCTGGTTAATCAAGTTTTGATTTTAAATTTTTTTTTTTCATTTTTTTTTTTTTCAGTCTGTAATTTGTCTACAAAATGTCTACAAAAATTACAAAAATGTCTCTTGAATGTCTCTTGAATGTCTTCCTGATGTCTCCATAATGTCTCCATAATGTCTCCATAATGTCTCCCGTTTTTCACCGATGCTGACTCTGGTGGAGAAGCTATTTAAGTAGATAGATTCAAACCAATTTGATCAACCATCTATCACATCTCACAACCCAAACGCAAACCCAGCAGAGATGGTAAGTAGAAAGAAAGTATTTTTGAGGTGATTTGTTTCGAGTTACTAACTTCAGGAATTGTAATAAATAGTCAGCAATTAGAGTCGAAACAGATGCTTTTGGTGAAATCCAAGTCCCAGCCGACAAGTATTGGGGTGCACAAACTCAGCGTTCATTGCAGAACTTTGATATTGGTGGCCCAACTGAAAGATTACCTTTACCATTGATCAAGGCGTTCGGTATATTGAAGAAGGCAACAGCAACTATCAACATCACATACGGTTTGAACGAGCAAGTGGGCAATGCCATCATCGAAGCAGCTGAAGAAATCATTGACGGTAAATTGTACGACCATTTCCCATTGGTTGTTTTCCAGACTGGTTCGGGTACCCAGTCCAATATGAACGCCAATGAAGTTATTTCAAACAGAGCTATTGAAATTTTGGGTGGGGAAAAAGGTTCCAAAAAGCCAGTTCATCCAAATGATCACGTTAATATGTCACAATCGTCGAACGATACTTTCCCAACTGTTATGCATATAGCTGCTGTTTTGGAAATCACCGAAAGATTGATTCCGGCTTTAACTGATTTAAGAGATGCTTTGAGTCTGAAATCGAAGGAGTTCGATGATATCATCAAGATTGGTAGAACACATTTACAAGACGCCACACCATTAACTTTGGGGCAAGAATTTTCAGGTTACGTTCAGCAACTAACGTATGGTTTACAAAGAGTCAAAGAAACTTTACCAAGATTGAGTTTGTTGGCTCAAGGTGGTACTGCTGTAGGTACAGGTTTGAACACACGTAAGGGCTTTGATGTTGCTGTTGCAAAAGAAGTTTCCAGCATTACCGGTTTACAATTCCAAACGGCACCAAACAAGTTTGAGGCTCTTGCTGCACATGATGCCTTTGTTGAAGCCTCTGGTGCTTTGAACACTTTGGCAGCATCATTGTTCAAAATTTCAAACGATATCAGATACTTGGGATCAGGTCCTAGATGTGGTTACGGGGAATTATCACTTCCAGAAAACGAGCCAGGCTCATCAATCATGCCAGGCAAGGTCAATCCAACTCAATGTGAAGCAATGACTATGGTTTGTGCCCAGGTATTTGGTAACCATACCACCATCACAATGTCTGGTGCCTCAGGTCAATTTGAATTGAATGTTTTCAAACCAGTCATGGCAAGAAATTTATTATCGTCAATCAGATTACTAGGGGATGCCTGTAAATCATTCAGAATCAATTGTGTCGAGGGCATCACTGCAAATAGAAAGAGAATTGATCAATTGTTGCATGAATCCTTGATGTTGGTCACCGCTTTGAATCCAAAGATTGGTTATGACGCTGCCTCTAAGGTTGCCAAGAATGCTCATAAAAAAGGATTGACATTGTTGCAAAGTTGTTTGGAGTTGGGCTATTTGACTGAAGATGAGTTCCATGAATGGGTAAGACCAGAAAATATGATTGGTCCAAAGGATTAAGTTTACGATTCTCTATTTTATCTATTTCCTCATTGTTGTTTGTCCCTCTATAATCGACATTCTTATTTATAACCAGAGGGAAAAGCTACACAAAATCTATAGCAACATCCTCCTTATCGCAAAATAACTCATAATCTCTCGTTTTTCCAACGGGAAACCTCTTGGATGCACCGCATTTACAATCGACAACCAAGACATCAGCTTTTTCTTTCAACCCATTCTTACTCCTGTTCTCGAGCAATACTTTACCGTTTATTCCACTCCCCGGTATCACCATCCTATTGCAGCTTTTACATAAGCTTCTTTTCAAATGTGGTGATAACTTCAAGACTGACTTGTGCGATATTGTTTTCAAATTCTTGTTGTACATCCTTGACAAGGTTTCTATGTTGCTGTTCTTGCCAGATGTTAAGACAAGTGCACTGGCCTGGTAAAGGTATGATATTCTTGAGTAGTTGTCCCTATGCGGAATTTGCTTTGGTGGTTTGCTCTTTATAATTTTGGCTTCAGTCATGGCAAGTTTTGCTGTTGTATCGGATGTCTTTTGACTTTGGATTTGATCTGAGCTCATGGCTTTGTCTTCAATCAACTTTTCCTCTCTATCCTCAAAACCTTAAGTCATAGAACAGCACCCTTCTTTTCAATACCCCGATACGATCTAAGAAGACTGGATAATGATCTAGTTGGTATCATCTTGGAACCCAATGAGACTCCAGAGAAGAGAGTGAAAAATATATTATAATTTGAGTCGTGTGAAACGTGCAAATCCTGAAGCAAAATACGTTTAAGATCGTTGAAATTATTTACAGTGGCGTACTCTATGCCAATAGCTCAATCATCTAAAGTATACTTTCAAGTTATATATTAGATTGCAATTGGCATAGTTAGAATACAACCAATTGAGATATGAGTGGTTACGATAGTGCTTTGTCTATTTTCAGGTATGTGTATCATTGTGTGTTCGAAATCTCTTTAGCGTAATGTCTTTTTGTTTACTAACATCTCATGATTTGCAATCCTTTAGCCCTGATGGCCATGTTTTTCGTAAGTCCAACCATTAAAGAGCAATTGAACGCCTATTCACTGCGACCGCGATCGAAATACTAACGAACTATTGTCACTTTGCAATTAAATTAGAAGTTGAATATGCGTCAGAAGCTGTCAAGAGAGGTACATGTGCGGTTGGAGTCAAAGGTAAAACCGTAGTTGTATTGGGATGTGAGAGAAGAACAACATTAAAGCTTCAAGATCCAAGAATTACACCATCGAAGATCAACAAGATCGATAACCATGTGTTGTTAGCATTTGCTGGGTTGAATGCTGATGCCAGAATCCTTATCGATAAGGCAAGAGTTGAAGCTCAATCACATAGGTTGACCTTGGAAGATGCTGTAACAATAGAGTATTTGACGAAGTATGTTGCAGGGGTTCAACAAAGGTATACACAAAGTGGTGGTGTTAGACCATTTGGTATTGCTACTTTAATTGCTGGTTTTGATGAAGGTGACGAAATACCAAAGTTATACTCAACTGAACCATCTGGTATATATAACGCTTGGAAGCTGAATGCAATTGGTAGATCATCGAAAACTGTACGTGAATTCTTGGAGAAAAATTATTCGAAAGCCCAAGAAGAGGGTAAAGAATTGGATGAGAAAGAAACAGTCAAATTGACAATCAAATCTTTGTTGGAAGTTGTTCAAACCGGGGCTAAGAATATTGAGATCAGTGTAATGAGACCAGGAAAGGTTGTCTCCCAATTAACAAACGATGAGATTGATGAATACGTTGTTGAGATTGAACTGGAGAAAGAAGCCGAAGCTCTGAAGAAGAAGTCTAAAACCCGTAGCTCTTAGATTATTTCATGACTCAAATAATCAACTTGTTTGTATGTTGTTAATTATATTTGATTCTTATTTTGATTTTGGTGTATGATATTAGTTCACTACTGCATTAGAAAAAGCAAATAATTATACATGAAACATAGAAGTTACTGAACAACTTTAAAAAAATAATGTACATAGCCAAAAAAAAAAGACATTTATCCTATCAGACGCTTCAAATGGATGTTCCACAGTATAAACACCATTTGTTGAAGTATTCCAAGATTCCATTAGCTACCTCAAACTCTCCAGGAGCGGGGTCCTCAAAATTCCTTTTGAAATTTTCAATTGGCAAAATGGACGTTTCACATAAACTGCATTTATAGGATCCCATATCCATTATTGGTAACAATGTAAGTCCACATCTCTTCCAGGACATGAGAGAATTGATCGAAGTAACTGAGAATTTGTCAAGATCTATTTTGTCCTCAAAATTGAAGTCTTCTTTAATCATCAAATTTGTATTGGTTATTGAAACAACTTCATTCTTTTTGATAGTTGCTGTGTCCGTAATACTTCTGTATGAGGTCAATATTGCGAGTGTTGATTTAGAGCCAACCGCCTTCATATCACGCTCCTTGACATGATGGAGAACAATTTTGGCAACAAACATCAATAACTTTTTCTTGATCGATTGCAATAACAGCTCAAAAGTAAGTATTTGGTAATCTAAATGGTCGGAGTTGTCTTGAATATATTTTATCAACTGAGCTAGCAGGTGTAACTTCTGAACTGTTTCTCTGTTACTATTGAAATTCAATTCCAAGCTTTCGGATAATGAGTTCCCGAGTAACAACTTTCCAGGGCTTATCTCAGAGTAAGCATCTTGAAACAACTCGTTTTCAAATTTTTTATAAATCAGTCTAATAGTTTCAACTTTCTGAGACTTATTTATATGAAGACTGATGTCATTGATCCAATTGCTTTGATTGACTTTGAAAAAATTACATTTCTTGAAGATTGCATCTGTATAAAACTCAACCAGCTCTTCAGAAGTGGCAAACGAACTTAATGGAATTATACTCATTTTGAAAGAGAGCTTGGCAGGTATCTTGTAGTCTGTTTCATGTCCCTTTTCCTCCACACAATAACCCATGAACAATGCCGTACCAACTTTGTTAATATCTAATCCTCTTATTGACAACACTAGATTCGTTCCTTTTGCCAATTGCCTTGATATGGTTTTGAAAAGCCGTGAAAATACTGGATCTTTCACAACAGATAAATCCCTTGGTGAATTGTAGCTGAGAGAGTAGTCTTTTGACACAGAGTGAGAGTCCACAATGAACGCACCAAAATATCCAACAGGGTCAATAAGCAACAATTGAAGTTTTGATTTTGAGTTGAAAAACAATATATTGCTAATAACAAATGGAGAATCAATATCAGTTTTGCACACATTGAAACTAAGATCACTAATTCCAATTTGAAATATTTCCAAGCAGTTTGTTGTTGTTACAGCCAACACCAGGCAGCCATTATCTAGCACATCATCATTCCATTTGGAGTTTCCAATAAAAAACCTGCTTTCTTGTTTGATTGAAATGGGCTCTGACTCGTCATTTTTGATCTCATGTGGTGTCTTCGAATCGTACGCTATTCTCTTGATATATATTGTATTATCGGATAGAACGACTGTGATAAATGAGTAATATATATCGTTCTCGACTGTAAACCATCGGGACCAATTCAAAGAAATTGGATATCTTGAAGAATCGCCTATTTTGAATGAATAGGCAAGGGCAAGCTGATCACCTTTCATGTTGAGTAAAAAAATATCTCCAGACTCAGATCCAACAACCAAATGGTTCGGAAATTGTACCAACGAGCTGTAATTATCTTTCGACCAGTCAAAACAATGTATTCTAATTTTCTCAATATCCTCATTTTTTATAAACACTGATGTGTTGATTGAGTAGTGATCTATCAATAAGTCATTTACTTTTTCCGAATTTGAGTAACCAGAAGGCGTCTTTACTAAGATATCCAAACTCAATGTATTCAATAGCACACCTAACTGATTACCAATGCTCCATTTCAACTTCGTAGCTGTTGCCTCAAACTGAGTTTGTGTGACCGACAAAGTTTCATGGATAGATGATATTTCAAGCAATCTATTTTCAAACTCAATTGGTATTGCATCCTGTTTGTGCTTGAACTTGTCTGTATCAATCACCAAGACACTCTGGCTGGATGTGGTTGCAATTGCAACTTTGGAATCTGAAGACCAATCAGCAGGAGATGGCAGGTTTGATATAGTCAACCTATCTACAGCGGAGAAAATTGCCATTACTCAAATACTTGGCCTAGCTATAAATGAAGGTCTGTAAGAGATATACGATGTTTTGTTTTTGTTTTTAAAGATTTACTGAAAAGTAGTGTACTTGTATTTTGGGTTTCCATTCTTACACTATTATTGTACGTCCTATTGAACATTTCAATAAAGACAAATCAACTCTACTGAGAATGAAATTTCACTTTAACGATATCATTCAACGATGAGAACAGCGATTTCCAGTCAGTTATTGCGTTTTTCACCTCTTCATCATTTTTGGAAAATGAAATCTTTTCCTCAAGATCCAAGTTTACCTTGATGGCATTCAAGTACCTCAAAGCATTATGCAGTAAAGATTCTGATTTTAAAATTTGATTCAAATAGTCTTTGAAGAGCTTCATGTCTACTTCATTTGGCCCTTCTTTCATCTCATATATGGTGACATTTATCCATCTGATCAACAAGTCGGTAATATCTTCATAGTTTGACACCCCTTGAAACTCATACAATACAGCAGGGTAAATCATTTGCTTGAACAATTCCTTAGTAACTCTAATCTTTCCAATTCTCTTCGTGCTCATACTCATCTTCTTCTGAATTTTTTTCAATAATGCATCATCTTTTCTCCTCTCATTTGCTGAAATAATAATCTGTTCTTGATATTTGAGGTCATTGAGTATCTCGTTTTTGATATCATCAGGTAACAGATCCATAAAAGTAGGATCCGCTTGGAACGATGGTGGTACAGGTGGCGGTATAGCAGTAGTTGCTGTCTTCTGCCTCTTTCTTTGTGGTGACGTTTTCTTCGGTGATACATTCAAAACTCTAACGAATTGAGGTTCACCATTTCTAGAAGGGAAAACTTGTTGAATCTGATACTTCTGAGGAGATGATTTACTTTTGCGGAGAGGTGAATTTTTATTCTCAGTTTTTTTGAGGAGTATTGGTACTCCTTCAATGATACCACGATTTGCTAACTCTAATCGAAACTCATCCTGAAGTTCCTGTGGTAACTCCTTGAGAATATTCCAATCTACTTGACTTTCTCTGATGGAAGTAATCTGCTCTTGATTTTTTTCCCTTTGTTCGATTATAGCCTTTTTAATATTATCCGGCAACTCTTCTAAAACACTACTATCCACGTCGCTGGGAATCTTGTACTGAGTGCTATCTGCCTCTAGTGTGATTGGGTTTTCAACTTGTACAACTGCTCGATCTCTTGCTTTTGATGGTGGCTCGTTTGAAGGTGTGAAGTTTTTTCCTGTGGAGGAACTTCCCATTTCGATGACATTATTGGCCCTTTTATATGGTAACCTCATCTGATTTTTCATTTCCTTTGCAGCTTTATTCTCGTCGATCAAGTTTGTCATTTGTATGGCAATTCCACGTAACTCTTCTGCTGGAACATTCAACATTCTATAAAGTGCTTTACATTCAGCACCCATCAATCCAATTTCTCTCGTAGCTAAACCTAATCTTGAGCTTTTGGATAAGTACTCACACTCTCCCATGCCTAGATATTTTGCAGGTTCAACCAGAGCGTCTTTTGCTCTCCTCGCCAACTTCAAAGTGATAGTTGATCCTACCATTCTAGCTTTTAATAGCCTTTCGTGCAATTCCAGAGAGCAGTTGAAAAGAAACTGATCAACTTCTGAAACACGCTGAAAACGAATCCCAAAATTAATGTCAACGGAAACACTCTTCCTGACATAATCATCCGGATTCTTTGAAATGTCTATATCTGTGTTATCGATACCTCTAGCATATTCGTACAACTTAGTTCCAGTCTTAATGCCAAATGTATTTACCAATGTTGAAAGATCAACAGCTTTTATGTCACTTACAGTCATCTCAGTAATCGTTGTAAGTTTTTGTAACCTTGATGCGATACTATAACCTATACCAGGTAAATCTCTGATTGGAACATCAGAGAGAAACTGATCTATATCATTGTCCAAAGAAAATTGGAAAATTCCATTCGGCTTAGCTTTCCTCAATGATAGTTTAGCCAATAGAACATTAGTTGAAATTCCAATGCTAACAGTGCATCCACCTGACTTTTCAAATATCTCATTTTTAATATACTCAGCTAGCTGGATGGTAGATTTCTCTTTTGATAATGAAGTCAAGTCTAACAATACTTCATCGATGGATACAGGTAATATTGAGTCACAATCTAGCTTCATCATCACATTATAGAATATTTGGGATATTCTTTCGTATTCATCGAATTTATACCCAAGACATTTCAAATTGGGGCACAATTGTTTCGCCTTACTTACCCACATACCATTCTTAACTCCAAACGATCTTGCAACATAGTTACAACTTGAAATATCAGCACTTTCAATTCCATGTGTGACGCATATCGGATCATTCTGCATATCAACAGTAGGATCATTCAAGGCAGACACAGAGGCAAAAAAACAGTCAAAATCAACATGAAAAATAACTTTAGTGTCACATTCAGTGGCATTGTGCTTATTGACTTTCTTTGTCTTCGAAGAAGCTGATAATTTATCAAGTGCTCTCTGCAAAAATCTAAACTTCAAATCCGCTTTCCAAGTTGATAAATGATGCAATCTTGATTTCGAGAAAAAGTACTTGATGAACTCTGGATTTCTTGCATCCATTACAGAATCTTTTTGATTCGATATTATCTTCTCCTTTGATTGAACTAATGATCCATCGAGATGCAGAACTTCAGGATTGTGTCCTAAAGGATCAAAAGCATCCACGATAGAGTCTTCTCTTGTTATACATATATCTTCGTTTTCCTGTGTCAAAGGTGTCAACTCATAGTCGTCATATGCATCGATTTCATCTATATCTAAACTTTGGTCAGGTATATCATGGTTGTCCAATATGACAGGATCTGAGTTAGTGATCCTTGAGAAGTTCGTTAATTTTCCCTGCCCATAATCAACATCAACTTGACTGTAGTCTTGCCAGTGTACAACTTTTCCCTTCGCAATACTATCAAGTATCCAGTTCAGGTTCACCACTTTGTAGTTTTTGAACTCTATTCTCTTTCTAGGAGTTAGTTTTCCTGAGATAATGTGGGTGACAGATTTTTTGGAAGAAAGATAATGCATAAAAGTTCCACCGTAGAGAATTATCAATTTGTGTAATTGTGAAATATCTGGATCGGTTCTCCCTGTAACATGAATAATACATCCCTTGAACACTGAAGGATATTCCGTTCCACCAACATTCTGTTTCAGCCATTTCAAGTAATCTGAGTCTGCTTGATTTTGTCTATTTTTTTTGTTTTTGAAGTAAGTTTCGTAGTCTCCAAACAGCAACGCCTCCTCATCAACTTCATCAACTTCATGATTTTTATCACCGTTATCATCTAACAAATCATCATCTGTAGTTTCAATCTGATTTTCAATAGCGTTATCCCTGCCCTCTTGGAGTGGATGAAGATGTAGATCATCAAACGAAACCATTGAAGTCGAGGCTTGTAAAGGACTTGATCGAGGTAAAAGTAAAGCTTCGCCGTTATAAAATGTAGATCCTGCTTCGTCTTCATCAGCCTCAGTATCAACATCTGTAGGGTCAATCTCATTGTTAAACTCTTGTTTTTCCTTTTGACTCAAATCGTCATCTGTGAGATTTTTTACCTCCTCTCTTCTTTTGATCTTCTTATCTTGACTCAATTTTACAATAAGCTTCAACAATTCATCATCATCCAAGGAAGTGAGAAACGAAGCACTCGATATATCGTTTATCGATGCATCCATTATGATTCATCCTCAACTTCTCTGGTCCTTGCTTCAAATGGGTATACTCTTTGAAGCACAGAGCTTTTAACACTTTATGCTATCAATTTTATTTTATTTTTTCTCAAATCAAAACTTTAGCAATTTTTCAAACTGGTATTTATATTTCAAGATTCAAGCTCCGTTATTATATAGACCAAGGTTGTGTAGTCTTATAAGATAAGATGGCATTCTTTCAGGAGAGCCGACCAAGGATTTTGAAGTCTAACTTCCAGGAAGTTTTGCTTGTATTCACCATCTCAATGTGTCAACTATTGAATCAGGCTGGAATAATTCAAGCTTTGGCAATTAGTAACATCATTGAAAAATCTTTTGATGATGTGACAATGGGAGACAAATCATGGTTTGTAGCTGCATTCCCATTAGCAGTGGGCACTCTTATTATTGTCTCTGGTACTTTGGGTGATATCTACGGTTTAAAGAAAGTTTACATAATCGGATACTTGTGGTCTTCATTATGGTCTTTGCTTGCTGGATTTTCAGTTTATTCAAATTCGGTGAATTTCTTCATCATATGTCGAGCTTTCCAAGGCTCTGGAGTTGCCTTATCGTTTCCTTGTGGGTTAGGTATTGTTGGATTGATCTATCCAAATGGGATGAGAAAAAATACTGTGTTTGCGATATACGCATTGATGGCACCCATAGGTGCACTCATGGGTGCTGCATTTGCCGGATTACTAGGACAGCTCGCATGGTGGCCGTGGGCTTTTTGGATTATGGGAATTGTGTTGATATTTTTGGCTATTTGTAGTTATTTTGTGGTACCTACTGTTTCACCAGAAATCATGATGAAGATTAATGGGGGAGAGGAATGTTGCACTTCTGCAGAAAGCATAAGCTCTCAGACTAGGATTACAAAAAAGATGGATTGGTATGGTGGACTTGTTGGTGTATCAGGACTAGTTTTATTTAACTTTGTCTGGAATCAAGCACCTACAGCTGGATGGGACTCACCTTATATCATTGTACTCTTGATAGTTTCCCTATTATTATTTTTAGGTTTCATCTATTTGGAGTTGCATGTTATTGAAGAACCACTCCTTCCGAAGGCTATCTTCAGAAAAAATATTGGGTTATTGTTAGCAGCAGTTTTCTTTGGTTGGGGATCATTTGCAATATGGACATTCTATTACTGGACGTGTGCATTGAATTTAAAAGGTTGGACTCCCCTTTTGGCTGCAGCTTACTACTTTCCCTTGTTGATTTTTGGTATTGTTGCCGCTTTTCTTGCATCATACTTGGTTCAGAAGACTAGAGCCTCTTATGTATTGTTAGCGGCCAATTGTGGGTTTTTCATTGGTATCACGATGTTGGCAACCACGCCTGTAGATCAGACATACTATTCCATGATTTTTGCCTCCATGTTCTTGTTGGCGTTTGGGATGGATATGAGCTTTCCAGCAGCTGCTATCATTTTGTCAAATGAACTTCCACCGGAAAATCAAGGCATGGCAGGATCATTGGTTTCAACGTTTGTCAACTATTCGATGAGCTGTTGTCTAGGGTTTGGCGCCACTGCAGAATCACAGATCCTCAAAAACCCATCTCTGACTGAACTTGATGGTTATAGAGCAGCAATGTATGTTGGTATTGGATTAGCAGGTGTTGGGATTATGGTTGCTTTAGTGTACGTCATACACGATATTATTGAGAGTGCCAAACTGAGGAAGAGTCCAACTGATGACCCAGAACTGATTCACTCCGGACCCAATGAAAAACTTGAATGATTCACTACATACTCTCTATATTTACTACATTAACGCTTAATCTCAAAAATTTCCCCTTTTTCTCTGCACCCCTAAAGAATCAAGTTTTCCAATTGTCAGTGTGTTTGTGGTAATTGTTGTTAATCGTACTCTGAACGCATCCATTGGGGAGAGCAAAACTCACAATTTTGAGATTTTTCTTCAATACCTACAAAAGAAGTTTGATGCATGTGAGAACAGCACCGTTGGTTCCAGCGAGTAAATTATATCTACGCCAAAACCCTTTTCTGAGCTGAAAACTATCAACTGATGATTGCGAGCATCACATTTCAGTATGCCCAACCACCAACGAAGAAGACAGAATAGCTGCATAACCACACATCCAGCAACACAACTTCCTAAAAATTCTGTTGAAGTAAAATGAACCAAACTCAAATATGGTCACCTCTTGAAACTGGAACTGAATACCAAACCCATTCATCTCAACGCTTTCCTCAACCCCAAATCATCAACGACTGAATTGGTTCTGATACTACTATCAGCTTCTTGTTCTGATAGAGAATGAAGTTTTTCCGTTTTTCCGTATTCGGAATATTTGAGTTTCTTGTCATCACCTGAGATGTACAAAACTCCGAATAAAAATGACGTCGAAACAGAGTCTCCATAATGGAGATTCCAATACTACAATGATTTGATATTTGGATGGAAGTCTATCTCCACAACGGAGATACGTTGCCCGTCTATCCATCATATGGTGGAAAAAATTGCTGTTGCAGCCATGGGTAGCAGCAGGTCAGAAGTTGCCGGCTATCACTACACCGTCTCATATAAATACTTCAGTAGATTACCTACATAGTTTCAGTATACTTTGAATAATTCTTGAAAATTCAAGTACTGTAACTAAATAAAACTTTTGGTTATTTCTCTCAACACACACAGAAACTCTATACACATACAATGTCAAAGATCGGTTGGTTAACTTCATTGAACATCTCAGATACTCCAGAGAAGAACTACAGACGTTCGTCGATTATCGGTACAATTGGTCCAAAGACCAATAACCCAGAAGTCTTGGTTGCTTTGAGAAAGGCTGGTTTGAACATTGTCCGTATGAACTTCTCGCACGGTTCGTACGAGTACCATCAATCAGTTGTCGATAACGCCAGAAAGTCTGAAGAATTATACCCGGCTCGTCCATTGGCTATCGCTTTGGACACCAAGGGTCCAGAGATCAGAACTGGTACCACTCTCAACGATGTTGACTATCCAATTCCACCAAACCAAGAGATGATCTTCACAACAGATGAAAAGTACGCCAAGTCGTCCACTGACAAAATCATGTTTATCGACTACAAGAACATCGCTAAGGTAATCGAAGTTGGTAAGGTCATCTACATCGATGACGGTGTTTTGTCATTTGAAGTTTTGGAGATCGTTGACGCTCAAACTTTGAAAGTCAGATCCATCAATGCCGGTAAGATTTGTTCACACAAGGGTGTTAACTTGCCAAATACCGATGTTGATTTACCAGCTTTATCCGAAAAGGATAAGGCTGATTTGAGATTTGGTGTTAAGAATGGTGTTCACATGGTATTTGCCTCGTTCATCAGAACCGCCAAGGATATCTTGGATATCAGAGAAGTCTTGGGTGAAGATGGAAAGCAAATTCAAATCATTGCCAAGATTGAAAACAGACAAGGTGTCAACAACTTTGATGAAATTTTGAAAGAAACAGATGGTGTTATGGTTGCCCGTGGTGACTTGGGTATTGAAATTCCAGCCCCAGAAGTCTTCATTGCTCAAAAGCAAATGATCGCTAAATGTAACTTGGCTGGTAAGCCAGTTATCTGTGCCACACAAATGTTGGAATCCATGACATATAATCCAAGACCAACAAGAGCTGAAGTATCAGATGTTGGTAATGCCATTTTGGATGGTGCTGATTGTGTCATGTTGTCAGGTGAAACAGCAAAGGGTAACTATCCAGTTGAAGCCGTCTCAATGATGCATCACACTGCATTGTTGGCTGAAAAGGCCGTCGCTTATGGTACTACATTCGATGAGATCAGAAAGTTGACACCAATGCCAACAGACACAACAGAAACAATTGCAATGGCTGCAGTCTCAGCTCAGGTAGATAGCGGTGCTAAGGCAATCGTTGTTTTGTCAACTTCCGGTACAACAGCAAGATTATGTTCCAAGTATAAGCCAAACTGTCCAATTTTGATGGCTACCAGAAACGACGTTGCTGGTAGGTATTCACACTTATACCGTGGTGTTTGGCCTTTCATCTACACTGCTGAACGTGCTGCTGATTGGCAACAGGATGTTGAAAACAGATTGCAATACACTGTTGATGAAGCTATCAAGTTAGGTATCTTAAACAAGGGTGACTTGATTGTTACTATTCAAGGTTTCACCAAGGGTCTTGGTCACACTAATACTCTTAGAATCATCACCGCTTGATTCTAGTCACTATAATTCTTATAGTTACAGAAGTTGCTTGCTATTTTATTGTTGGGTCGGATGAACTAAGACGGTAATTGATATAAA
The DNA here is from genome assembly GCA_003706045.2 of Peterozyma toletana. Classification (NCBI taxonomy): domain Eukaryota; kingdom Fungi; phylum Ascomycota; class Pichiomycetes; order Alaninales; family Pachysolenaceae; genus Peterozyma; species Peterozyma toletana. The sequence continues at coordinate 86,173 of PPKG02000010.1, read as the reverse complement.
TTTTTGATTTTTGATGTTCTTCTTGTTGTCGTCCTATCTTTTCAGATGGTTTTGATTTTATAGCCGTTATAATGATTTATTTATTTGTGGTCTCAAAGACAGGTTGTACAATTTCGTCTGTAAAAAAGCTATAATTGTCAAGGAGATGCAATACATCTCAGCAATTTATAATCTGAAAATCGAAAGAGCAAAGTAACAGTTGAAAAGTTGGAAATCGTTAAACTTATATATAGGTACATGAAAAATTGAAGAGCAAAGAGTATAGACAAGACGATAATCGTAGCATGATAAAAAGTGCAAATTTCTCAGAAATTGAACTTTCTAACTCTGATAGGAATACAAATGGACTCTTTTCCAAGTGAACCTAACGAAATTTCAATATGAATGCTATATAACCTTGAAAGATGACAAGACTCGAACGTTGGAACCAAAGTCAACCCATTGAAGCCTTTGATTTCCAAGTCGAATTTGATCTTCTTCTTCCATGACAACTGATTACTTTCGGCATTTTGAAAGGGGGTCCACTTCTCACTAGAGGTATTATCAACCTTGAACAAAGGGATTTTGTTTCTCTTGTACTTTAACGACAATATTGATTTGATATCGTTCATAGTCGTCAGTAACATTCTAGATGTCGGCGGTAATTGTTTTAATCTCATGGCAAAGTTTTGAAAGTCCAATTTGATGTTATTGAGAATTTCAACTTCGGATTCGAATAGCGAAGGGTCCATATCAAACGGAATGCTATGGTCTGACTGGACTGTGATGATTTCCAAGTCAGTTGTTATTGAACTTAATTCTGGGGGTTTTGTTGACGAAGAGTTTGGAGTAAAAATCAATTCCAATTCTATTTGTTTCAAATTCTCCTTTTCCGACGTTGTCAATGCACTATCCATAAAGCTCAAGTTGTCCTTTCCAGTCGAATTCCAGTTCTTCTGTAAATTTGCATTCCTGACAAAAGATGGAATCATATAAGGGATACCTTCAGTTGGAATTTTTGAAGAAATGTTCATCTTACCCATTGTTTTCAAACTACTGTTCAGCTTTTTGCTCGATCCAAATAGTGATACTTTCTTTTCAGTCAATTCGAATGAAATCTCCTTCATGATCTTTTCCTTCGAAGAATTAGGCAACGGGAAAACAGGTATGTCTGCTATTGATAATTGTTGTAATTTTCTAATGTTCAATTCTTCCTCGCTAACATCTTGATCTTCAGGTAAGGGATCATGTAATGACAACGAAAGTCTATTTCTTCTTTCAACTTCGGAAACCTCCAACTCAATTCTTTGCTTCAACAACTCTAATTGTCGCGTAGTACTCATTTCATGGACAAATGGTATACAAAACCCATAGGGGATGAAACGAAGGTAGTAGCTCTGTGACTTCAAGATTTCAATGTTTGAGAGTCCTTTTGGCTTCAACTTGTCTGCTGGACATGTGACCCTCACATTGACTGAATAGCTGATTGAAATACTATCTGGAGAGTAATCGTTCATTAATAATGGAGATCCAATTTCATTCAACCTTCCATACCCTAACAGAGTATTGTATTGGATTTTTCTTGCCAGTCCGTCAAAAGCGTTTGAATCGCATCCAAAACTTGGAGGTAGCATACTGTGTAACAGTTGGTCAGTGGCACATGTTTGATCCAAGAGTTGAATAGGGAATTTAAACATGAAAAACTTCTTGTACTTTGTCTTTGCTTTGAACTTTCTATTGTCAGGTAAGTACAAATGGCACCCATCAACCTGATCAACCTCGCTACAGAAATAAGCATACCTGATGTTATTATTAATGGGCATCTGACCATAAGCATAACCAGCACTCAAATCACACATACGTAGAAATGTCTTTGACGAAGTTGACAGTGTTTTACTATTTTCTATGGTCGTCTTACCCTCAAGGGTGACAAACACAGAATCGTAACTGACATCTTTTGTAGAATTGTTTTCAATGATGTAATAACCATAGACATAATCACCTGAGGTGAATTCTTTCAACACTGTTTCTCTTTCATTAACTTGATGTTTGTAGCTTGGACTTTTAGTTAAGTACACTTTCACCGTTACCTCTGGTGAAGATTGGATGGGTAAGAGGTCAATGTTTGACAAGACTGAATCCTGGCAGGTGTTATGGTCAGCATCACTGACTGCTCTTGATTGGGAACTTGACCCGCTCGAGCTTGCATTATTCGAAAATGGCTGGTACTCGGGTAGTGATGAGATGCCTTCATCCACATTCTCGTTGAATAGACTCCTGTTCACAACGCTTTGGTGCATTTGAAATGAGGGCAAGATATCGATTATGCAATCGTCTTTTACGTATCCTCCTGAGGAAAACTCAGTCGTCAGGGATTCCGTGTTGCTGCAACTTTTCGAGTATACGTCTGAATATGAAATGCTTGATAACGAGTCACTATAACTGGGAATAGGGTGACTGCTTTCATCATCCAAGCCTGGTACTGTGTCTAGTGAAGAAACATGGCAAAAAAATGTGCTGTTAGTACCTGGTGAATACTAATCACAATGCTCTTCTACATGAAACTTAGATCGATGTAACCTATACATACTATTATTATATCCACTCATCTTCAATGGTGGTGATGTGGTGGTGCGGTAGGTGGTGGAATCTACTCAAAACTTACCCCCTCTATTGAACTTTACAACCAATGACGAATCGCTCGAGAAAACAAATGAATTCAAATCCGGTTGGGGAGTTATACTTGAATTCGGATTCTACAACAGCAAAATATGCTAGATAAAGGATAACACAATTGCTTTATACGTTGTGATCATATCTCATGATTTCCGCAAATGGCTTTTTTTTTCAGCACACAATAAGGGAAAAAGTTACTGAGTCATACATAGATAAACGTTGTGGACTTTTTGTTTTTTGTTTTTTGTTTTTTTTCTTACAGCTTATTGTTAGTCATACTTCTTTGATATTCCATTCGATCCAACCTCATCACCGTTTTCTATTGTAAATTCTAAGTCTCGTTCCGCAAGGGTAGAGACCAACATGTACTCAGATTCTTGGATTATGCAATCCGAAAACTAAATAGAGTCACCTATGTAACTTGCGATAAACGGTTGTGGGCACACCGATCTCGAGGCTCGCCGAACCAGATGAGCATACACAATTCAAGTAGCTAACGGCTTCATAAGCGTGAAGTGGTGTGGTAGCGATTGGAACAGGGAGAGAGAATCAAAAAAGAGTTTGGCTCGAAGCATCCATCTCCAGTCTGCTTGCTACTCAACGTAGTAGAGTTGGTTGTGTAAGTCTACGACTTCACAGCATACACCCGAAAAAACTTTAGAAAAAACCCTTCGTTCCTGTTTTGGTTGTTCAACAGAGCAGTTATCAAAAAGTGAAGCGGCCTGTGATATGGAACTTTCTGGAAGAAGTCTCTCTACGTGGCTTAAAACCAAACACTCTCACTTCACCACCTCAAGATCTGGTCCACCCTAATAGAAACTGCGGCAGGGTAACACCTTTTGGGATTTTTCAATTTTTCACCATATTTTCACGACTTTTGTATAGCGTTTGAAAATTTTTTTCGCAGTAGTATAAAATAGATTCACATTGCAACTCACATACCAATATTCTTTTCTGTTTTGATCATCCAACAATGCAAGGGATCTTATTTAGATTCTCACTTGGATTCCATTTGGATTCGTTTAAATCTCATTCAGATTTCGTTCGCATGTCTTTATCATAATGTAGGAAGAAGTCTCTTTTTAATTATGATATTGATCGTTCAAATTTTTTTCTTTCTCTTTTCAGGAAGGTGTATCAATATTTGCTGTGATTATTTGCATTTATACCAATTGTTCCAACCGAATGTGTATTCATATATGTTGACAATCGCACCTATCGTTAAGTTTCAGCCTTGTATGAGCTCATTGATATATCATCCTGTTTTATAAACACCAATTTTTGTTATTTTTTTTCAGTTGAAAAAGAGAAGAAAATCTTGTTATATGTGAAGAGGAGAAGAATCATAATTTGCATAGGGAGGGAGATTCTCAAGATATGGAAGTGTTTTTGATTGTACAGGTATTTGTCAACGTTGTATTATCGCCATCATTTCAATCTCCAGCTCACTCTTGTCCCATCACGTTTTCAGATGAAGAAACAACGTGACTGGCGGACATACTATACTTCGTTTATCACTATTAAGTTAGTAGTCGCACTCCTTGTGTACAAAATTGGGGTGTTGATAAATGGGAGGTGATGAAAAGGTCATTAATCTGATGAAAACCATAATTTCCATTTCGATTTCGATTAGGAAGAGAGATAGTTGTAGAAGAGATTTGAAATTTGATTGAAAGGTGACTTACAACAGCGATAAATACTAACTTTTGAAACCTTGTTATTTTTTGTTAATCTAGACTCAAGTTGTGGCTCGTTTTTGATCTTCTTTACTTTATTTATTAACACTAGTTTAAAGGCTTAAACTATTTTCAATCTTGTTTCATCAATTTCTTTTGTTGTTATTTGTTGACGAGGCATATTATCATGATGATTCCTTTTGATATTCACACTGTACGAGGTTTTACGACCAGTGATTATGCAACCAAAAATACTGATTTAATGACTCTGATATAATATGCTTCTTTTTTCAATATTTATTGTCACAGTCAGTCGACTGGGTTTAAGTATTGATATTCAGTTGAAAAAATAAAATTAGAAAAGTTTATACATGTACTATCTAACGGAAAATTACAAATATATGTAGAAGAATTATTTAGCAGCTGATGAATACTTGTTAGTAGCCTTACCATCTGGAATTGTGAAGAAAACGTATGGACTAACAGAGTCTAATCTGTAGTAACCCTTCCTTTCAAATTGAACAACATCGCCAACCTTCATGTCTTTAACGTTCAAATCAGCGATAGCGCTTGAGTGGAATTCAGTTTGTGGTGTAAGGAAATCCTCGAAATTGTCACCTTCTTCCAACTTATCCTTTGTAATCAAATGGTCAAAATCAACAAGTTCAACTTCAACATTGTCTTCAGTATTAGCCAACCAAGTCAACTTGTGCTTGGTTTTCTTGAAATCACCGTCCAAGTTCAATCTTGCTGAAATATCAGTGACAACACCATCTGAATCCTTGGTAATTTTATCAACAATGACATTACCCCAATCCATGAATGTGACTTCTTCGCCATCTTCCAAAGCTTGAGCGTCGTCCTGGTCCAAGAGACATTCCTTGTAGTATATAACCTTCTTTTCACCAACATCTGGGTTCTTCTTATGCTTGGCTCTTAACTCAATAACTGGTTCAGCTGGACCATCAACGATGTGAACCTTAGCAACGTTCTTAGCATCAACAAAAACATGACGTGGGGCAATTGGATCAATGATCTTCTTGTTAGTAGCCCAAATTAATGACCAATCTAAATTGATAATATTCTTTGATGGACCTTGTGAGATGATGAAATTTTTCAAACCCTCAACTGACATACCACGTCTTCTTACACCTCTAACAGTTGGGAAACGTGGATCGTCCCAGTTTGGAACATACTTCTTGTCAACAAACCATTGCAACTTACGCTTTGAAAGTAATGTTCTGATAAAGTTTACACGAGCAAAATCCCAGATGTGAACCTTTCTCAAGTTTAAGGCATTTAAGAACCAATCGTATTGAGCGTTTCTATCACGGTATTCAATGGTTCTCAAGGCATGTGTAACACCTTCCAATGAATCAACAATTGGAACACAGAAATCATACGTTGGGTACATCTTCCAAGTGGTACCAGTTCTATGATGTGGAGTCAAATTGGTTCTGTAAATTACTGGATCACGTAAAGTTTTGTTTAAAGCAGCGTAATCAATTTTAGCTCTGACACAAGTCTTTAAACCTTCTTCAGTACCATTCTTCATATCTTCAGTGAAGAGCTTCAAGTTTTCCTCGACAGATCTGTCTCTTCTAGGTGACTTGATACCATCCATTCTTTCAGCTCTCATTTGCTCTTGAGGAGTATCATCACAGTAAGCCTTACCTTCTTTGATCAATTGAATACATAATTCGTACATCTTGTCAAAGTAATCCGATGAATAGGTGATTCTGTCACCCTTGATGCCCAATAACTCCAAATCTTCAATAATGGCATCTTGGAACTCAAGCTTCTCCTTTGAAGGATTAGTATCGTCAAATCTGATAATCAACTTACCATTATATTGTTTGGCAAAGTATTGATTCAAGACAGCAGCTTTGGCGTGACCAATATGCAAGTATCCAGATGGTTCAGGTGGGAATCTTGTGACGACTTCACCCATCTTTGCATCCTTCAAATCAATGTCAAAGTTGGCCTTGTGCTCCTTCTTTTTACCAACATTGGCTGAAGACTTAGCACTTTTACGTAACTCGGTAACTTGTTTGGTCATCAAATCAATTATAGTACCAAATCTTTTGTCACTTTCTAAGAAAGCATACCATCTGGTAAGGTTGATGTAAGAACCACCTTTGATGACACCTCCCATGACTGGGTTACCCCTCAACACACCCCAGATAGCAATATCTGAAGCACTTACTTTGTGTCCAACAACAAATGAACGGAAGTTCAAATGTGCCTCCAACTTTTCTAACTCAACGGCTAAAATCTTGAAATCTTTGGTTGACAACTTTGATGAAAACTCGAGCCATTTGGACAAATCGGTTGAGCTCAATCCACCAATTTCAACTAAGGCCTTGAAGGCCGATTCGCCACTGTTGGCAACCTCCTTACCTGCCTTGGCTAACTTTGCTGAGGATTCTACATCTTTTGAGACCGATTTTTCATCTTCAAATTCGATGGTAACATTATGATCTTCAATTCCTGTATTGACAAATGCAGCAGCAATCAAAGCCGGATAAGCAACAACTGTTGCCTTTGCAGCCAAAACCAATGAATAATCCATTTTTTCTTATAAGGTCTAGACAATTTAAGGTTACCTTTCTGCTAACCTTGACACTTTTATAAAGTTCTCACTCGTCATGGGCATCATCATCATGAGCATGGTTCCCGCTATGTTGGAAAAAATTATTGTGAAAATTGAGAAAGTAGTGTACTATGCTGAACCGCTATGAGAGGCGCTAAAAGGTAACTTGAGTTAAAGGTTAATGAAGCTGAAAGTAAATAGTTGTTACTCTAGAGTTCAAATTATAAATGGTGGTGCAAGGTCACTCCAAAGTGTACAACACACCAACTGGCAATCCAGACAGACCATCACCAACATCACATATTGGGAAAATTGCGTCGCTTAAGAAACAACCTCTTCGTGATGATGCTCTTGATCTATTGCATGAATTGGCTAAACTAGTTACTCCTATATTGACATCTCACAACTTCAAGGTTGGTTTGCTATGCGAGATGTTTCCCAAGAGTGCCAACTTGTTGGGATTGAATGTCAACGGTGGTGTGAAGATTTTGATAAGGTTGAGGCCAAGTCATAATAACCTAAGCTTTTTACCGAAGAGCGATTTGATAGGGACGTTGTTGCATGAATTGACACACAACTTGGTGGGTCCTCACAACAAGAAGTTCTATTCTATTTTAGATGGCTTGAAAACCGAGTTTCAGGATATGATGATAAAGTATGCACATAATGTGAATGGGTCTGTTTCAATAAGCGACATGATGGGCAATAATTCATCGTTGAATCAGTTGGTTATACAAAACGGTACCAATGCACCACCGCCAATACGACAAATCAAAAAGGTTAAAGTGCCATTTTTCAAGGAGGTTCAAAAGCTAGGCTCATTGGATGGTAAGCCACCTCCAAAATTGATAACGAGAGGTAAGAATAAAATGACAAAATTGAGACAATTGGCGCTAGATGCCATTGAGAGGAGGTTGAAGGATAACAAGTCATGTCATGAAATTTGTGAGGATACCAAGCTGGAAGAAGAATACATTAAAAAGTTGGAAGATGATGGCGAATTGCCCAAGGACGAGGACCTAGGTAACACTATCTTAGATAGGAACACTAAACATGACAAGGAAGAGAGAAAGGGGCAAACAATTGATACTAAGTCAATGAAAGATGCTGGTTCATCTTTGACTTCTGCCATAGAGTTGGTTTCTAGTGACGAAGAGAAGGTTGACGTTACAGAAATTAAAAAAAAACGTAAGATTGATGTTTCCGAAGTGATTGAGATATTAGATTGAAATTGTAACACCTTTTGGTAATGTACAGTTTTCACTATTAGAAAAATATAAAATGCACTATGTAAAACCTGTTAACCATTTGAACAATCTATAATAAAAAATAAAACATGTAACCTAGCAAACATTTTATCACCATTACTTAAAGGTTATCTTACTCAATCTTTTGACAGCTTCATCACTGAGTTCCCATTCATCAATAATAGCACCAGTGGACAAAGCATTGTTCAACTCAACGCTCATCTCTCGTTCAATTTTATCCAAGTTTAGCTTTTTCAAATTCTTCTTCTTCTTGACAGTCAAATCAATCCAAACATCGCTACATGATGAAGCCGAGTCCTCAATTTCTTTGATATTTGGACATTTACAGCGACAACCGACGCCGTTGCTTTTTGCAGGATCAAACCTCGAACCAAACACAGAAAATGACGCCCCCTTAAAGTTTTCCAGTGGTGTATAATCAAGCTGCTTGTATGGTGCATTTGAAGGACAGTGAGCTAATGAAGTGTGTCTATAGCCAATATCCCTGAAATAATGAATGTCCTCAAGATTTGTAAATAATCCAACTGCCAAAGAATGAACTGGAGCATCTCCCCATCTTTCTTTGTAAAACCCACCAGTCTTGTCCAAAAACTGAAAATAATCTTCATATTCTTTAGATCTGAAGAGGTCTGTTCTTGCAATCTCAAAATTGGACCAAAAATGGCATGAGTTGTAATCTTCTAAGTCGAAAACATTTCTCATTGAGTGCTTCAAAGTGAGTTTTTTCTTATACTTCTCCATTAAAGAAAACACAGACAAATCCAAATCTTCATCTTTAGCTGACACACTAATTATTTTGTCTATTTTAAGCTTCAACATTATCCTTTTGAAAAGGTCAGTGAGATTATCAACTCCTCTATAAAGATCCTTATTTTTACCATCAAAAAAATCGTAGTTTCTAGTGAACAATTTCCATGAATTTCCTAACTTCACATCATTCTCCCTTATATACTGCTTCGTGTAACGAAAAAGGTTAGGAATAGTATCCAGTAATTCTTTAATCATTATTGTATAGCCATACTTCTTTCCATTCTTTTCCATCTCAACAAACGGATCATACGTCAAATCACAAAAAAATTCAACATCTGGTTCTACTCTCCAATACCAATCAAGATCTTGAACTAACTCATGTTTGTAAAAGTTCATACTATAAAATCTGCACATCTTATGATAACTTGAAACTTGTCCATACATTATTCCTCTATCACCTTGTGCTTTGATATATTCATCAAACGTATCGTCCTCAGAAGGAAAATTCCATTCTACAGATGGAATTGTTCCAAATGAAACATTCGACTGTGTGTTTTGTCTGACAACATCTTTGAAGTGATCGTCATGGTCCTCATCATTCAAGAATACGTATGGGTAGTTGAACCATTGATTGAAATGCCTCTCTAATGAGTTCATTGACTTTACGACGCCTTTCAACTCAGAATTTCTTGATAGTATAACTATTGCAGCATTCTTCCTGGGCGCTAACGTATCAGGCTCTACACAACCTTCGTAAAACACAGAGTCAATGTCTGATGTGATTGGTTTTTGACTTACCAGTAATTTGTTATACTCTTTCTTTGATAGACTTGAGTAGTCGGTGATGATCGTTTGTGGAGGGGTCAAGCACACTGTTAATATAAATACTGGTACGACGATAACAATCAACAAGGCCGAGAGAATAAGCCATAGCCTCAATTGAAATCTATTGTACAATCTTATCTTTTTGTTGATCAAGCGACTAACTTTGGGTAATCTTGGGTTGAAATCTGTTTTTTGATTCAAGTCGGATCCAGTCCTTGTTCTATATGCTAAGCTCCTCTTCATTCTTTCGAAACACTTATATAAGAACAGGAACAAAAGAACCGGTTGATCAACTACAATTCACCTTCAGTATCAAGTAAGAATAACACGGAATTGCAATATTATCGAAATATAGTTGCGGTCTTGTCGTTTTGATGTTTTTAGCAAGATCGGTTAATGATTCATGGCGCGTAGAACTTTTTTGTTAACATATTAGCTACAACGGAATCTGTTCACTTTTATTTCAACAACATGATAAGAAAAAACACAACAAAATTACTTGAACAATATTAACCAAAACAGAAAGAAGAAATGAAAACATAGAGTACATAGTGAGTTACATTTCACAGAAGTTAAGTTATTAGGCCTTTCCATTTTCATCCATATTCACCTTTTTCATCAATTTTAAATCGTCAACAATTTCAACTTCGGTTAGTGGCTTCAATGCTTCACTAACAGTCTTGCCACCTCTCTTACTGTAATTGCTATGTGCATTATTTGTAGAAGCGGCCCTAGTGCTATGATATCCTCCAGTCGTACCATTACCATTTCCCGTATCTGTGTCATCGCCAAGCAACAATTCATCCAACTCATCCATCGTTTGCTGATCCAAATCGCTCTCCATTGCAGAGCCACCAATCTTTCTGCGTCTTTTGCTTCCACTAGATGTATATCCATTGTTGGCAGCTTGGGACGCATATCCTCCATTTGAGTCGTAGCCTGGGGACTCATAACCAAATTCACCGTTGGCGGCTCTTTTCCTCTGGCTGTCCTCTCTTCTTCTACTTCTCGATACATATCCAATGTTCAAGGACGAGCTGTTTTGTAAGTGATGCAATGAAGTGTTATTAGAGTAGTTGAAGTTGTTTGTTGAAGTTAAAGATGTTGCGACGTCCATGAGCGCTTTGTCCTCTTTCAATTTAGTAATTTTTCGTTTGATTTTCTCAAACAATTTCTCTTTAACGTTTTTTATCAAGTTGTTGTAAGTTTCTTTTGTCTTCTCATATTCATCACCAAATAGTTTGGTTGTTGTATATACGTCATACTCCTCCGAAAATCTCAACCTTGTCAACTCTTCATCTCTCAATTCTCTATAATCTGTAATTTTGGTCATGTATTGAGGATTAGCTTGAGAGTGTAAACTTGAGAGTCTCAACTGTAGGTCATGTAAGTTTGAACGATAGTATAGATCCTTATCATCGTAAAATTTCTCCTCCAATCTTGTGATTCTATTGATTATTGCCTGCCTTCTTTTATCTTTCTTGATTACAGTTTGATTTGGCAGAGCTGAATTTATCGGCTGAAGCAGTGGTTGCTGCTCCGGTGAAGCCACTAGCGGATTTTGTTGCTGAAAAGGTTGAGGTGGGTTGTGTTGCTGTTGGTGAATGTGGACTTGTTCTTGCAGTTGATGTGTTGTTTGTTGGCTTTGTTGCTGGTGCTGATGTTGAAACTGTAGCTGTTGCAGGTGTTGCTCTTGCACAAGCAGCTGATGCAGTAGTGCTTGTTGCTGATGCTGTTGTTGTTGTTGTTGTTGTAACGCCTGTTGTTGCTGTTGTTGTTGTTGTTGCTGTTGCTGCTGTAACGCTTGTTGCTGCTGATGGTATTGGTGATAGGCAAGCATCTGTTGCTGTGGGTTCATATGTGCACCTGAACCAAAAGGGTAAAAAAAAGAAGTGACACTAATGTTAGCTCAGTCTGAAATGCAAAAGAGTTATCTCATATCATCCTTTAGATGAGCCTGAAAACCAAAAACTTGAATCAAATCAACTTACCATTTGGCAACATACCTCCATTTGGGTCTATCTGAGGTAAGATGTACTGCTGATTGGCTTCCATTTTTTAACAAGTTATAACCAGAATAACCCTAGAAGCTATTCACCCTATTTATCGATGAGCTGATAGATAATACACCTCGCTTGTTCTATATTCACAAGGCTCTAAGTTCATTTGTCTGTTATCGAGAATAAAAAAAAAGGAAATTTACACAACTCAAAGGGCCGGGTAACGGAAGTCGGATTTTATTTATTTTGACTTCCTAAAACAGAATATTGATTAGTTTGGTTATTATCAAAAGTTTCAATACTCACCATAGATAGAAGCAGAAGTCTCTTCAATTCGTAGAGATGATTAGTGCAGTGGACATATTCGATGGCATTTATAGATATAGTAATATTGGAAAATAACAAGCAACTCATCAAACCTGTAAAAGAGGTTTTGGAGTCTCGAAACTTGCTTAACAAGAAATCAAAGATCAAGAGTGTTGAGACGAAAATCATAATACCCACCTTGATTGAGTCGACGAATTTTACCTCCATTTCAGACTTGTTTTTGGGAGATGATGTAGACAATGATTACATTGAAGCTATTAGAGCGGACATCGGGTGCTTGGGGTTTCAGGTCTCTTCTACCGAGCCTCCATCTCCATTAAATCATGCCTCGTCATCTATGGTACCATATGCTTCAGATCTCATCAGGCAATTCAAGCCTTCAGTTTCGGATGAACTACTCGCCAAATTGGTTTCAAAAGTTCCCAGGAGATGGTCAGCATATCCCCCAATGATCTTGTTGCCATTCAATACTTTTGATACTGGTGAGTGGACAAATTTCTTATCTTCAATTGACTCCTTACAATTCTTTACTCTGTTGACTGATTTTTTTCCAAACGTATATACACATCTTGCAATCAACAAGCCAATAATTGAGTCGGATATTTTGAGAAGGCCTTTCAATTTGATCCCAATACATGGTGACTTCGGTCCAGAAGTCTCGACCCAAAAGCTTGACTCCCCTACTATGGACGATTTTGAAAACGAGTTCTGGTGCACTTCATTGCAAAATGGAATACACCAAACTTGGGCCCCTAAATACACAATGTTCTCAAGAGGCAATATAAAAGAAAAGCAGAGGATTTTACAAACGTTTGAGAATGTCAACAATAATGTTGTTGTTGATCTTTATGCTGGTATTGGATATTTCACATTATGCTATTTGAAAAAAGGTGCTAAACACTTGTTTTGCTGGGAATTGAATCCATGGAGCATTCAAGGTTTGATAAGAGGTATAGTCAAAAATGGATTTACATATAGATTGATCAAACGAGAGGACTCAGTTGGTGAATTTGACGAAAAAATAAATGCATATATTTTTGAAGAGAGTAATGAGTTCGCAGAGCAAAGATTCGCAGAGCTTAATGGTTTAAAGTTCCCCATATCTCATGTCAATTTGGGTTTGTTACCATCTTCAAAACCGAGTTGGCCAATCACCTTGAGTTTGATCAACGAATATTCTTCTCTGAGCTCCACTCAAATTCATATTCACGAAAATGTAGCAAACACTGATTTAAATGATTTCATGCAACTTACAGCACTTGAATTGAAAAATATAGTCATTTTGAAAGAACATCAAAGTATAACTCAAATCACCTCAGCCCACTTAGAGAAAATCAAAACTTTTGCTCCTGATGTTTGGCATATATGTGCGGACTTCACCATTGATAACAAAAATATATAGTAGTATATGAAACCAACACAATAAACAAAATTGTAATAGTTTTCTGGAGGTTGTTTCTTACCTGTACTGGCACTTCGCACTTCGATACACAAATTGATTTCCAGGTATCCACTTCGCAAATGTTTTGGGTGATAAATTAAGAAAGTAGTGAATTCTTCCATTATCTGAAAGAACATTAAGCCTTGAGAATCCACATACTTGTATAGCTTATTGTCGAACTGATTCTCGTTTCAGATGAAGTGTTTAAATCAAAGACTGGACAAGTTATTTCCATATAGGAAACTGTTGAACATCAAATATCTTCAATTGTTAACCTACTACTGATATAGCTTTGATCAACTACGTTTTTGAACTCTTCGAAACTTAGCTTGCTGTCTAAGTCAACATCGTAATACCCGATTGTTCTATCAACCAATTGTTGAATCTGTGACGGTGTCAAACTTGATTGGCACATTTTCTGCAATGATACGAATAAATCTGAATTCGATATGAATCCGTCTTTATCTACGTCATAGACCTCAAACGCGAACCGCAACTTGGTATCTCGTGAACTCCTCGTACTCAACCTTGATAATCCAACTAGGACCTCTTCGAACTCTATCTTCCCATTGTTATCCTTATCAAATATATTCAAGAGCTGTAAAGCAAGTACGTTTGTGCTCATTCCTGGAATTGATAAATATTCATCCTTTTCAATCATACCAGAGGTGTTTCCATCAAGTCTAGTGAAATGTTGGAAAAGGATTTCTATATCTTCTCGTGTGACTGAATGTAAAATCAAAAGGGTCTCTAGAAGTTAGTGATGTTTGATTAAACTGACGTTCAACAACCTAAGCAAAAAACCAATAATTACATACAAACGGTTCCTTCTTCAAAGATTTGTGATAAGTTGGATGTTGATAGTCCCATTTTTGATTTGTGCTTTTCGATAGAGATGCTATTTTTTACAACATAGATCTGTTAATATGTTGCTTCATTTTACGTGATATGGGGTATATATCAGTGCGTAAATTCCATCAGAAAAAACATACAGTAAAACTTGAGTATGGCAAGTTTCAATTTTACATTAGTTTGATCTGCTTGGTTTCAACAAGCCACATCAGAAACAGGCTTTGAATTGTGTATTGTCTGCTTTTTCAAATAAATACAAGCCCAGCATTGTCTTTTGGTTCACCTCGAAGAAAGACTTTCGAGATTGGCATACAAAAAAACTGTCACACACAAAATACTTCTATATTCAACCCAAAGTTTCTTAATAGCTTCTATGACATAAAAATTTAACATCTTGATATCACTTTGTGTTTGTCCCTGTTTGTCACCTCGATAAAAACTCTCAAATAGTCTGTAATGTCAATATACTCGAAATATTTGCACCCGAAACGGCATGTTTGAACTCTTCGAAATCCAACTTCCCATCCCCATCTTTATCGTTGTACATGATTGTCCTATCCACTAGCTCTTGTAACTGGACGTCGCTCAAATTATCACCCACCATCATCTTCAAAACCAAATAAAATTCACCATTTGAAATGAACCCATCTCTATCGATATCGTAAATCTTAAAAGCAAACTTTAACTTCTCTTCTTCTCCACCTTTTGTACTAAATACTGACAATCCAGTTATAAATTCTTCAAAATCAACACTTCCACCTCCATCTTCATCGAATACCTCTATTAATCTTGATGATAAGGGATTCCCTGGTATACCGGGTATTGATAAAAACTCGTCCTTTTCAATCGTTCCAGAGTTATCTGTGTCAAGCTTCATGAACCTTTTTCTCAACCTGTCCATTTCCTCTGTGTTGACTTGATCGGTAAAGCATATGGTAAGAACCTCAGTTAGTAGTTGTGCCAATTCTCTCACATAGCAGTTGAAAACTTACAGTTTGTGCCCTCTGAAAGGTCATCCAAAATTGATGTTGACAATCCCATTTCAACCAATTCTTTTTCACAAATATTTGTACTGGTTAGTACTAGAACTATCGAGTCTTAATACTCTTCTGTTAAATAGCCAGAGTCAAATGATCTATCTATATTGAAACTTAGACTTGCTCCGTTTACAATTTTCATTTTTTTACTTTTTAGCTGTTGCGTGTGAGATTTAAGTATTTCCGTCTAATTAATTAACTCTATCGAGGCTCATCTAATTTATATTATGAATTTCTTTGTCAAAAGCATAGCCTCTGGCAACACCACCCATACCTTCTTCGACAATAGCACCCTCTTCATCAAACTCTTCATCGTCTTTGAAGTCACTTCCAAGCCCGGTCCAAATTCTATTCTGCAACGCAGTGGCAGCTGTCGAAACAGTTCCCTTTATGGCGACAGTTGTTGAAAATCTCTTGACCAACAGAGTTTCGTCACTCTGAAGATCTTCCTGTTCTTCTTCTTCCTTTGCATTTTCTATATCTAAGTGCTGAACAACTCTTCTGAGAGGTTTTGAAGAACTGACATACTTTCCAGTTACAGCATCAAAGATAGGTGCATCTTCATCGTCACTATAGTTCTCAGAACCATTCTCCAGGCTCAGCTTAATCTCTTGTCCAACCTCTTCATCTTCAAGTTCAGCCAAGGCCATGACATCTTTGAAATCGACGACCCATTTACCTGTCCATGTCACCTCTGGACTAAGGGCCATTTGTAACTCATATGGAGTTAAAATTGGTTTATAATAGTCACCAACGGTATCAACAATAATACCAGATTGACCACACCCTAGTACACACCATACGTCAATGCTTTCGAAGTTTGCAAGCTTTGCAACATTTGGTTTGCCGACAACGAACATGTAATGCTTTTTTCCGGCATCTTTAATCCACGAAGACACTGTGTTGATCATTTTTTTGGTATTCAGCAATGATAAGGTGTTCACCAAAATACCGATTGTTCCAGCACTTCTTGCCATATGCATATATCTATATCTTCTCATCAATAATGGATACGGACCTTGTGATATCTCTTGTGAGTTCGTATGATAGATTGTAATTGTGGAGAATTTGGTTGATAATTCCAACAATCGAGGACTCTCTGGAAGGTTGAGATGAAATAGCTCGTACTGTAGGGTCAAAGAATCATAATCTTCTGGTTCTAAATAACTAACATCCGACTCGTCTAAACCTTTTATCATTCTGTTTGACACTTTTATTGATTTTGATTCACTTTCAATCTTCTTTTTATAATTTTTATCAATGATCACAGATTTTTCTAATTTTGATAACTCGATATCAGCAAACGCTAAGTTCGGGTACGTTTCCTTTAACATGTTGTATAAGCGTGAAAGATGGAATGTATAAGGGGCATCGGCCATCAAACAAACTCTAATTTTCTTATCTGGGTATGTTTCATTAAATTTGGAGATAAACAGATCAGTGTCCAAGTATGGTTTGCCAAACACATAAGCAGCAGGCAATTTTTCAATTGGATTTAAACATGCATCACCAAAATGAATCACAATATCACTCTCCACATGCTCGGCAGCAACCTCATCGATACAGCATGGTGAGTATGATGTGTCTGCCAATATCCAGACCTTGACCTGATCGTTTGGTTTCTTTGCCTTATCACATCCACCACAACACTCTCCGTCTTTTTTACCCTTTCCTGTACATTTGTGTATGGCTTCGATATCTGGATCTGCTGATGCTGAAAGAGATGTCAAGTCCATTTCCAAATTCTCCTCTCCATGGCTATGGAAATGCAGACCTGATGGTGGCTTTAGACTAGCGTTCGCAATAGCTAATCCTTCCTGCAAAAGTTGTAAAACAATAGCAGAGTCTGGAATCAAATCGTCAGGAAATTGTAAAGTGATGGCTTTGAACCTAGGGCTTGAATCCTCCTTGGACTTGGCTTTTGTCAAATACTTCACAAGGTCATCAATACTGTAGTACTCATTGAGTTTGTTCCTGAGAATTACTGGGTCTATTATTGTTTCTGGATCGACATATTCTGGTCCAAGATAGGGTCTTGATCGAGTGGCTGAGGCCACCCTATCAAACTTGAAGCTGGTTTCATCTTGTGCAGTGGATAACACTGGCGCCTTTACGGTACTCTCGGTCATATCTGAGTCTTTGTCGGTTTACTTCAGCCTAACTGAATCACTAATCATCTACTCAACTGATGATATACTTCAAAAATTTCTTCTTCACCTTGTAAGTATATATAAATTTTTTTTGCGCACAAACTCAAAATGTGGTCTCATTCTATTTTTTCTGTTCCTATTGGTTTCAGCTAATTGTGTTATCAACTTGATTGGAGCGATTATCATTCTCAAGGCGTTCAGTTGGCCTTTGCTGTAGCTTACTGATCTGTTGAGAACATTGAGGCCTAAATATCTTGAGTTGATACAGAATGGTATTGGTTTATGCGGGCACTGGCTTCTGGGCCTCCTTAAGTTTCTCCATGTAATGTTGACTAGTAAGAGTGGATATAAACGAGGATGGGAGTAGCCAACAGGGAAGAAGAAGTGAGGAAGAGTAAGAAAGAGGAAATCTGCTACTTGAACAAACCCTTGTCTAAGAAGTTCTGTCGATGCAAGGGCTCAGTGGTTACTTGATTTTGCCTTGTAACGCGGTATCCCCAATCACTAGGCAAGCTTCGGGTGATTTGTGGGAAATCATGTATCAAGTATGTATTATTAAAGCACCTAAGCGGAAGTGGAGATGAAAATGGGACATCAGGATGTTGCAACTAATCATGGTGAAGGCAGTTTAAAAAAATTGTCTTTCATTTTGATATAACTTGAAAGTGAGTGGTATAGATATATAAAACTTTATACTGGATGATTAAACGGCTTGAAAACGTCTAAAATTGCAGAAGTAACACTATAATAGAAAAAATAATTAAGGAAAATAAAAAAATAGATGAATGAGTGAATATTACTGAGAATGTTTTGAGCTTAAGCCTTAGCTGTAATGTGCTCGTCACCTGGCTTTGAAGCAAAGATGTTTGTCGAAGGTTCGTGTCTTTCCTTTCTTGGACCATGGAACCATTTCTTAAAGTTCAATATAGACTTCAAGCTCCAAACCTTAACTCTCATGATGTAGTAACAGGATAACATGGCAAAAAAGTTGAAGACGATGTAACCACACAAGATACCAACGTTTCTCCACCTGTAGTGCCATTTGACATTGTACTGCAGAACAACTTCTGTTTGCCACTGATATGGACAGTATTCACATTTGGATGTAGCATTTGGATTATTGATGTAACCAGTGTTAGCATCAGCGTAATCGGTCAAGTATTCCTTACATGTTTGACCATCAGGTGGGTCCATGATGTTGAATTCATCTTGGGTACACTTGACAGTTCTGTTATGAACCAAAGGTGCAACTAAAGCTTGAACAACATAGGTGAAAGCAGCAACGTTGTACATGAATCTTCTCCAGAAACCTGGCATAAACTTTCTTGGTTGCAAGATACCACAGAACAACAACATAGATGCAAAAAGATTTGAGTTGATCATGGAAGCTGATGGAACATCTGGTGAAAGATACAATATCCACAACCCGTACGAACAGAAGTACAGTGGGAAAATGCAAACGTAAACAAAGAAGAAATAACCGGCATGGTGGGCAGTACCTGAAAATTGAGCTGGGAAATAGTAACAGACATAACAAATGAACTCACAAATCGTTGACCAGTAAATTTCCAAAAGCGTATGCGATAATAATAAAGCACTCCAGTGGAAAGTATTGGACAGTTTTTCACGAACTTCAAACAATTCTCTTGTATCGTAAGCGAATACATGCAACTGGTTAATCATAGCCAATGAAATCAACAAAATCATGAAAATTGAAGAGAAAGCTTCACTGGCACCAGAAACTGAGTGATTGACACCAACAAAAGAGAAACCAACGAACAAAGCACACAAGACACACTCCAAAAACTTAGCCCTGATATAAACTGGTGATCTCCAAAATTGAGTGTAAGTCCTCTTCAAAACACTCCAGAACTGTTGATCAAATGATGTGGCAAAGACTGAATCCATACTATCAGAAGTTTCAATAACAGGTCTTTTAGGTAATTCCCTGTGTAACTCTTCAATTTCAGCTGTAATTGAAGCAAACTCTGGTGAGCTTGCCCATAATTCATGCCAATCAGCGTCTGCACTAGCAGTTGCACCAGCACCGATACAATTCAAAATATACTCAGCAGGATTTTCGCTGATTCCACACTTTATACCACTCTGTCTTTCAAAGTAGTTCAACATTGTGTGAGAGTTTTCACCAATATCACCGAAATAGACAGTCTTACCTCCCTTTTTCAACAACAATAAACGATCGTAAACTTCAAATAAAGTTGCTGAAGGTTGATGAATTGTACATAAAATAGCTTGACCGGAATCAGCCAATGCCCTTAAAAATTGAACAATTGACCAAGCAGACTGAGAATCCAAACCAGAAGTTGGTTCATCCAAAAATAACAACAAGGATGGTCTAGCTACCAACTCGACACCGATGGATAATTTCTTTCTCTGTTCGACGTTCAAACCTCTACCAATTTTACCAATGATTGCTTCAGCATAGTTTTGCATTCCCAATAATGTGATAATTTTTTCAACATATTCGTATTTCTCAGCTTTTGGTACAGACTTTGGTTGACGTAAATCAGCGGCAAATCTCAAAGATTCTCTAACGGAGTATTCAGCTAAATGTAAATCTTGCTGTTGGACATAACCCGTTCTTCTTTTGAAAGATGCATCTATTGGTCTACCATTAACTAACATGTCACCAGTGATTGTACCAAAATCAATACGTTGAGCTAAAACATTCAACAAAGTCGTCTTACCTGCTCCTGATTCACCCATCAAAGCGGTCATTGTACCAGGCTTAACATAACCTTGAATGTTGTCCAAAAGTTGACGAGTGGCACCATCGTATGGAATGATATAATCCAAATTCTGCCAAGAAAAGACATCTCTTTCTGCAATAACTTTTTCCAAATCTACACCTGGACCATTCAAAGCAAGCATCATTTCTTCTCTTGAAGCAACACGAGCATCAAGAGAGTCAGAACCGATCTCAGGTAAATGACCTCTCTTGAAAAGTAACATATCACCACCCCCTTCAACATTCTTAATGTATTCGGATAAGAAGACGTTTAGTGCTATAAAACAAGCAGTCCAAGCAATATTGATACCGAAATTTCTCCATGCATGTGAGAAATGGAAGTGGAATTTGGCAGTTCTAAAAGTAAAAAAGGTTGAACGAAAAGTGTTAGTAAATTTGAATCATTTGCTTCTCTCTGTAATAATAAAAGGGGTAACTTACATGTACTTGTCACCTGACACGATAGATTCACCTGAGACGGCACCAGCGATATCACAAACTTTGTGAGCAATCGAAATTGCATCGTATTTACCACCATTTGGAACCAAAGCATCAGAAGCACACTCCATTAGTCTTCCGTGGAATTCCATTCCCATTAAACTCTCGTAACAGTAACGCATTGGATCCAACCAATTGATCCATTTGATCCAATGATGCATTTTTGGTAACGGTAAAATGAAACCAGTGTAGACACACAACATCAAAACCCATAAGCCAGCAACAGCGTGAGCAGTACCACCATCTCTAGTAAGTGTGGCAACCAACTTGAAGATGAAGGACATACACTGTTGAATAACTAATAAGAATACAAAAAAACTGAAAAAAGCTCCAGCTTCATGTTTCAAAATAGGCATCCAGTAAGCAGTAAGTGAAAGAATGATAACAGCAACGATTTTTACCGGTAACTCTGTGATGATTTCCTGCAAAGCTTCTCCTGATAAATGGTACATGGAGTAAGATTTTTGTTTAACAACAATTTGCCTGTTAGCAAATGAGTGTGAAATTTCAGCCAAAGAAGTCAAAGCACAGAAAAGCAAACAATAGAACAAAATACCACCACGAGAATAAGCTCCAGAAGTGTCTTCTGGAATTTTGTAAAACATAGAACCGACAATTAAACCTTTGATCAAGAAAGACGACAAGTAAATTGTTGTATAAGTCAAATCACCTTTGGTTCTTTGGAAACCTCTTTGAACCAAGTAAGTTAATTGAGCGAAATAGTTGACAACAAACTGTGATTTCTTTCTTTGAAGCACTTGCTTTCTTTGTGAGATAGCCATCTCCAATCTTTCTCTTGTTTCAGCTTCTGGGTGAGCAGCAATATAACGACGATAATCAGCAAGACATTCTTGGTATTCTGGTGAGTTCAACCAATGTTCTTCGAACTCTTCAGCAGTCTCAGGAACCTTGTCTTCCCAGCCTTCTCTTGGAATACGACCATTTGGATCAGTGACAGATGTCAAAAATTCTGGTGTGGTCATACGGTTTGGCTTGAACCAACCCATTCTCTCAAAGTAATCCCTTGCATCCTGAGCTCTACCGAAATAAACTTGTCTACCAAGGTAAACAATTGTTACCTTGTCAAATAACTCGTATATGTTTTCACCAGCTTGGTAAATAGCAACCAAAGCGGAATTGTTCAACATATTCGTAGCTGTACGGATGGCTTGAGCAAACTCTAAAGCTGTCGAGGCGTCTAAACCTCTTGTAGCGTTATCCCACGAGTAAATGGCAGCATTACAACAAAGTGCTTCGACCAATGATACTCTTTTTCTTTCACCCCCTGAAACACCACGAACAAAATCGTTACCAACGTTTGTGGCATATGTGTGTCTCAAACCAAATACTGTACACCACAAATCTCTCATAGTGTCAACGTATTTTGATCTTGACATACCATCTATACGAACACGTGGAGTCTTCGTCTTCAAAGCAAAATCAATCGTTTGCTTAACGGTAATCAATGGAAAGTGAAAGTCCAACTCAGGATTGTAAATAACACTACCCTTGAACTTCTCCATCATTTCGTGCTGGGCTAAACCATCATACGAAAAGTCACCTTCTACTCCAATCATTTCACTTGTTTCACCCGAGACACATTTCAAAAGGGTTGAACAACCAGCACCAGGTCTACCAATGACAAAACACATTTCACCTGCTTCAACAACACCGGTGAAGTTTTGGATAATTTTTCTTAAAGGAGTTGTGTCTTTCTTGAACAACTTGAATGGAAATTTAACCCAACCTCTAATCATTTCCTCTACTGATGGACCGTATGCCGCTGAAGCATCAACACCAATAGCTGTTAAGCCGTTGAATGCTACACCAGATTCGGCAGCGTAGATTCCTTGGTCCAGCGATTTATCGTGAAGATAGTTAAGTAAAATCTCAAGATCGAAGTTGTCCTGGTTAATTTCAAAGTTGTCCATATCTGCCTTGGTCTTTCTAGACAAGACCCTGGCTAAGGTTTCGATTCTCTCGATACCATCGGGAGAGCTCAAGATGTTGGAGATGTGGTTCGAAAGAGCATCCAGGTCCTGGCCCTCGATATCACCACGGTATGATGATTTGGTCGACCGTTTCCCTAATTTTTCCGACTGTGAAATAGCATTTGGATCATAGGCTTGCACATGTTCGTTGCCCGAATCCAAACTTTCAAGATCACTCGAATCTTTGTTTGACATTATAACTCAAGTTGGAATACCAAAAAATTAAATCAAAGCTGTTGACCAATTTTCTCTTCTCCAATTTCTAAGAATAACGCAAATTGGGACTGAGCTGATCTGAGAAACACCATCCAAAAATCTCTCGAGGATACCTCTGCCTACTTATATAAACGCACACCGCCATAAGTCTGACCTACCCATCACACTTTCAACCATCAACATGGCTGTTCCGAGTTGATTAAACATAAATTGTAGTCTGCAAAACCAACATTTCCTGTTTAAGTCAAGCTTTTCGCGGAGAAAGGGGATGTTTTTGTTAGCGCCCACCAAAAATTGGGTCTGCTGCCTTCTGTTCCGCGCAACATAATAGGGGATACGTGTATGTGAGGATGCCGGGTAATTTGAGTAATATCATTGGTCGAAAGACTATCTATGAGGTGATTTGGAACCCGCTCAGGATCCTTATCGTGGTGGTAAGCACATGCTGGGATAGGAGTAAACTACTACCGTTGAGCCATATGAGAGATTGTGAGCGTTAGACCGGCTAGTGAAAAGAAAGAGCGCTAGTGCCTCTCTTGAATTTCCACCAGAAAAACCAAAAGGTCGTTCAAATCTACACAAAGTGTTTTGTGGTACTCTGCTCTTTGTAAGCCTCACTACTGTCACTTGTGAAGTGGTTGTGGCTGTAAGAGTTGAGTATATGTGGTTTTAGGGTGTGGTTGCGGTTGAGACCCCATTCGGTCGGGCTCTTCTGTTCTAACCGAGGCTTGGAAAGATTCACGGGTGTGTCGTGAGAGTTGGGTTAGGGTTTGAGTTTGAGTTTGAAGGAACAGAAGTTCTAGAAAGTTGGTATCGATAAACAGACAGGGAGACCTTATCGTTCAGTTTTAAGTCCCGCGTGAAGAAGTATAGCTTGATCAAGATCGATGCTTTATATAATCGTTATCCTGTGAGCAGCGCCTGACTTGAATCCGATGCTTGCTTGTTTCGTCCATCGTATATGGAACTTTACCGAGCCTGAATTAGGTGCACAAGCTCTGCTGTTTTGGCAGCTGTACATTATGCAGCAATAGGCTTCCAATAATAACAGAGGCCATGAGGTAAGAACAAAGGCTGCAGGTTGGTGGCTTCTATAGGGCCCAAAAGCCCACCAACCCGCCCGGCGGATATAAACGCTCTGGATTACCTGGGCCCATCAAATGAATTGATCTGGGCCAGGTTTTCACTTCATCAAACAGAAGCTCAAACACAAATTGTTTAAGTGTGCTTGAAGCTTAACCTTTATCATGCTCGCGGTGCAACTCGACATGAAATCTGTTTTAGTCAACAGTTTTGGCACAGATTAGCTCGCTCACTACAGGAGAAACCCGAGTGACATCGGAAACTAGGTTATACCAGTATTTGTTGAATACAAGAAAATGCATATATACCATAAAGATGTATCCGACAAAATCTCAACAAGTGCCTTGCTTCAGCTTCTATCTTTCCATAATTCTTATTGTTGATTTCATGTTTGTTCTAGTAAGTGGAGGAGTGCTTTGCTTCAACTTTTATCTTCTTGTCAGCACAATTCCTATTGTTGGCTTCATGTTTGTGACATAATCGTAGCTCTACAAGTTTGTGAATATGCTTCGACCTTATCTAATTGGGGGGGGGGTGGAACAGTGTCCAGTATACCACGTATTCCGCGCAAGAGATCAATAAAGTTTACCAGCTATTGTTCAGACCTGCTAAATAAAATTCAATACTCAAACCACAAAAGCAAAATCAAAAACTTAATTTAATTAATGATTTTTCTTTGAATCTAGATTTCATGAACTAAAAAAAGTCAAATACATAGACGAAAAAAAATAACCAAGTAAGACCCCTATTCCATGTTGAGGTGGAACGTTCGATGCACCGATTAAAGTCAAACAGTCCGTACTGATCTATAAGGTATGCTGATGAGAGTGGTGCATACCAGTTATATCTGATCGTATCAGATTCTCTGATCGTATTAGAGCATCTTCTTGCACTTTGGTATGTAGTTCATAAACTTGTTGCGTTTAAAGGCGCACTTTTAGTGAATTTCAAACAAAACTGGATTGTGGTGAGCAACTTTCAATAAGGTTCGTAGCATGTCATCCAAAAATACCGTATACGAAGCTAGAAGTCTAAACGTATCTCCAAATCAGTAGGCCCTCTTATGTCAAATTTTGAATAGGTAGATTAAGTCACTTAAAGCAACAGATTTTTTCACAGAGATATGATAGAGCTTAGTATTTTCTTTTTTTTTTATTTTTTTTTTTTGCATATAAAGCTTTAAAAGTTCTTCCTTCTATTCATCTTGCACTGGTTTTCGAGCAAATCATCACCAAGTCAGTCATAATTCGAATCTGTAGCATGACTCGCAATACCAGCTTTTATAGCCAGGACGAAGAAGTAGCAACAATATTAAGCAAGTTTTCATTTCCTTCAAAACAATCAATCCCACCCAAGATACACCACAATACCAAGTCCTGTAACTCAGATGCACATAATTTTTTGAGGTCATCCTCATCCGCTTCGCAACTTCCCACCAATGATGGCCACAGAAGACATCAGCATCACCGATCAGGTGCAGTTTCTGTATCTTCACTGGAAAGTGCATTTGAATCATCTGGACTCAGTGATAATCCAGGATCCCCAGATACGGATGTCTCTTCTTTGAAATCCGGCGTTTTTTTCAACTTCAAAGAACATCAAACTCAACAGGAAAGAAACCACGAACTAAACCACGAAGTCATTGACTTGAACGAGATCACAAGGTTGATGAGACCTTCAACTCTCATACACAACAAAGTTCTCACAGACGTATATTTGGAAGGGGGTGGAGTAGTTGTTCAACGATCAGGATCTTTTGCCAAGTTAATGGTTGATGTTAGAGAAGAAGCTGAGGAAATAAATGAAACTGAAAACAATTTTCTCGTTGAGGCTGACCCATATGATGAGCTTACTCACATCATTGATTTTTTAGCAGAACCAGTTGAACGAATGATGATGATGAAGGATAAGGAGGAATCACAAGTTCGGGACACTAAGCAGATTGTCAATGACGAAGAAGTCAGGTCTACATCATCAATTTCATCTATTGAATGCCAAAGTTTGGTCTTTGATGGAAGAAGTGACGTAGATAACAAAAGCTGGAAGGTTGAACATCGCAAGAAAGCGTCATCGCTCAGTAAATTGTTTCCGTTCCTCAGAAGAGAAAAAGATCAGTGAGTTGTTGATGTTATTTGGCTCCCCTTTTAATTTTGATTTCCCCTCTATAATTTCTTTAACTTTAAACCTTTACTTTCACTAACTCTTATAAATCCACTTTTACTTTTAAACTCGCAACTCAAAAGATTATCTTTTCTTACCCCCAATTCTAATCTGAGCTTTCAAAATTTAAACTCACACTACCTTTTGATTTCCAGGCTTGAACATTTTCAATAATGCTTAAATATAGCTTCACGATTTTTCATGTCGGCTTCTTTTCAATCTATATAAAGTTATCGATGCTACAGTATAGAAGTCCAACCTCATATAGGTTGAGTCTTCATAAGAAATGGGCTACAGTACTGACCAGGTCCATTTCATCCTCGTTTCCTCAAAAAGTACAAGAAGACTCCAGTGTGGAAAAATCACTAAAACATAAATATTCGGCGACTTTGAATTTACCATCGACGAATTTCCCAAACAGATCATCACCCGAGTTAATCAAGAGTAAGTTGTTGCCACAAACAACATCAGACCTCTATGAGTGGAATCTCAGATCAAACAAGGCCTCAAAATTGGATGAGTTATTCATTTTACATGATGGACCACCTTATGCAAATGGTGGTTTACATCTTGGCCATTCTTTGAACAAAGTTTTGAAGGACATCATCACAAGACGAGAGTTGCTCAAGGGAAAGCAAGTCTTCTACAAACCAGGCTGGGATTGTCATGGATTACCAATTGAGTTGAAAGCTTTAGAAAGCTTGAAAGTGAGCCGAGAAAATGAAGCTAAAAAAGCACGAAAGAAGAATAAGCTGAACAGAGATGACAAAGTCAATGGCACTGACTCTCAACAAGAATCTCTTGATAACGTTAATACAATTTCCTTGAAAAGTGGCCCGTCAACTCCCTTGGAGATTCGTGAGGCATCAATGAAACATGCATTGAAAACAATTCAGCTACAAAAAGCTGACTTTCAAAGGTTTGGTGTGATGGGAGATTTTGACCATCCTTACATCACCATGGATAAGTCTTTTGTGGTTAGACAACTCAAAATTTTCAAACAAATGTTTGATAACGGTTTGGTTCAAAGACAAGAGAAACCAGTCTTTTGGGGTTGTGAGAATAAAACAGCTTTAGCTGAAGGAGAACTAGAGTATAACGATAAACATGTATCAAAAGCTGCTTACTTGAAATTTCAAATGTCTGAGTTCACTCTACTTTTCAAAGATTTTTTGATTCTGAACGGTTTATCAGGTAAAACCATAAATGCTTTGATATGGACTTCAACTCCATGGACAATTGCATCTAACAGAGCTATTTCGATAAACGAGAAATTTATTTATTCACTTATCAAAGATGAAAACAACGGTGAGTATTTTATTGTTGCTGAGGACTTATTACCAAACGTTTTGAAGTTGAGCGAACTGTTCACAGATACTAGTTACAGATTCAATGGTGAGATTTTGGTTGGATCGAAATACAATCATCCATTAATTCCATTTCAGAGATTTCCCATTTTAACAGGTGATCATGTTACCAATGCTGCTGGTACAGGTCTAGTTCACACAGCTCCAGGTCATGGACAAGATGACTATTTGGTTTGCATGAAAAACGGCATCAGCCCATATTCCCCTGTCAATGCTGAAGGTTGTTTCACTACAGATGTACCAGAATCATGTCAAGATTTGATTTCCAAGCATGTGTTGTCAGAAGGTAATGACTTGATGATCGAAAAACTTGATCAATTGCAGATGATTGTGTTCTTGGATAAAAATTATATTCATTCCTATCCGTATGATTGGAGGTCTAAAAAGCCCATTATCATCAGATCAACTCCACAATGGTTCATTAATGTCGAAAAAATCAAGGAAGAAACGACAAAAGCTTTGGAAGAAAATGTTCAATTCTACCCAGAACGTGGTTCTAAAAGATTGATCTCATTTATCAAAACAAGAAATGAGTGGTGCATTTCAAGACAAAGAAGTTGGGGTGTACCAATTCCTGTTGTCTATAATTGTGAAACTGGTGAACCATTATTAACAGACGAATTGATTGATAAAATCATTTTCAACATCAATACTTTGGGAGAGGATTCATGGTTCGAAGCTGAACATAATATAGATAGCTGGTTACCCGATTCTATGCAAGGACAAGGTAACCTTTACAAAAAGGGTTCAGACACGATGGATGTTTGGTTTGATAGTGGGTCTTCGTGGGGTGTTATCGAAGAATACTTGAACGAAAGAGGATTTTTAGATCAAGCTAAGAAGCGTGGATATCTTTCAGATGTTTATTTGGAAGGTAGTGATCAACACAGAGGTTGGTTTCAGAGCTCCATATTAACCAAGATGTCAATCAGATCACCAGGAGAGAAGGTTGTCACTCCCTATCAAAAGATTATAACTCACGGATTCACGCTTGATGAAAAAGGTAGTAAAATGTCCAAGTCGTTGGGTAATATAATAGCACCAGCATCTGTAATTGATGGTGACAGAAAGCTAAAAATACCACTGCTTGGGATAGATGGATTGAGGTTATGGGTTGCCCAAGCCGATTATTCCACTGAAATGGCGGTTGGACCAACAATTTTACAAAGAGTAGCTGATAATTTGAAAAAGATCAGATTCACTCTTAAATTTTTGTTAGGTAACTTGGATGGGTTTAAAAACCCTGTGGAATATGACCAGCTATCGTATTTGGATAAGTACACTTTGTCCAAATTGTACAAGTTGCAAAAGAGTGCTGATGCTGGATTTGAGAATTACTCATTTGCCAAAGTTATCAGAGAGACCAATAATCATATGAATGTCCAGTTATCGGCTTTATATTTTGACATTTCAAAGGACACATTATACACTGAAAGAATTGACTCGGTGCCAAGAAGGTCAATTCAAACTGTTTTATCGGAGATTCTCAAAACTTATCTATCGATCTTATCACCAATATTGCCAATCATTACACAAGAAGCTTGGAATCATTCTCCAAAATCCATAACAGGTGATGATATAGCATCACCATTTGTCACTGGCTATTACTCTTTGCCAAAAAAGTATGAAGACGATTTACTCGAATTTGAGTTTGAGACGATCTGGTCAATCAAAGATAGGATAAGCTCATTGTTGGACCAAGGCTCGAGAGTCGATAAGGTTATAAAAAACTCTTTGGAAACATCGATTTATCTCAATTTGGAGGATGGGAAGAACTCCAAACTTGGCAAACTTTTACACAAGCATGGAAATGATCTATCTGACTATTTCTTAACCTCACAATTGTTTATAAACGAAGAAGTGCCATCTGAAATCACCCATGACTTATCGATTGGTCAGTATAAGTATTCTTTTGAAATAGATGTTGAAGGTGAGAAGTTATCCATATGTATTGTGAAAAGTGATTTGAATAAATGTCCAAGATGTTGGAAGTATGAGTCGACTGTCCAAGATGAGCTTTGCGGAAGATGTGATGATGTTATGAACGTATAAAAGCAGATTGTATATAGCCTGTAATCTTGTAAATAGAAATAGATTTCATTTCCAAGACGCAAGATAAAAGAAAAAACATTCAAGCTGTTCAAAAACCAATGTTTTAATCCTTCATCTGAAGATAAACTGCACCAGAGTAATAGAGGATATCATCTAATGTTATTGACTGGTAGCTTCCACCTCAAAACTGTGTTATTGAGGAGCTCAATCACAAGATGCTTTCATGCTCAAAACAACAAATCATTGATTCAAAGTTCAAAGTTATTGAGTTTAAAGTTCCAGTCCAAGATCAAGACAGAACCAAATGAAATGACGACTGAGAACATCTCTAAGAACAAAGATCAAACGCTGATGAAACAGTTCTTATCATCAAGGTATAAGATATACAACAAATTGCCATTCTTCTTGAAACCATATTTTGAAAGCTTTCTGCTTAGACCCTATGGATTTGGAGTTTCGTTTTTATTATTGCATGAAATCACTGCAATTGTACCATTCTTAGGATTATGGTGGTGCTTTGATCACTACAGCTGGGTTCCCTTAGACTTGCCAGCTGATTTTATACTGAAGGGCACAGAAGTTATCAGTAAATATGTAAGTAATTGAAGCATGATATGATGCAGCGAAATGAGTAACAAAACAAAACAAAATTAACCAAATACTAACATTCGAGTACTCAAAAGGTGACCAATTCTGACTCGCTGATAATATCAGGAATGGAAGATAAGACAAAGTTTATTGTTGCTGGTGCAAACTCGTATGCAGTCACCAAGTTGATCGCCCCATTGAGACTACCACTATCATTACTGATGGCTCCATGGTTCCAAAGATGGTGTATTACACCTATAACCAGATTGGTCAAGAAGGAACTGCCTAGTGATAAGGATGCTGAATTCAATCCGGTGTTGAAGAAAGTTGCAAATAAAAGTTTAGATCAAAAAAAGCTATAGGCGTAGTATAAGTGTTTTAACTCACCCTCCCCCATTTAGCCTGTTTACATCCACAAATCTCCATCAAAGATATAGGAAGTTTATTTATTCGAGATTATATATATATATACGTATATAACAATCAATTTATTTATTGTAATTTATATCAAGCTGTCTGTGTTTGACAAAAACTTTTGAAATCCAAAAGGACCCGGAAAAGGCTCCAGAAAACACAATCAAGAAATTCTGCAACGCTAAACACCTTAGCTGATCGAATGAACTATATGAAAGATATTGGTTAAAAAGATATAAATTTGAAGAATAAAGTGAGCCTAGCACAACTCAGTTTTCTACGATCAATTAACATAGGGAAGAAAGTTATTCACTGATTCGATTATCAAGAGGCTATCGACAAAGTTCAAAATAAGTAGACTTCAATACTTCCTGGGGAATGCCAAATTACCAGAAGCAAGCCCAAATGCAACAGTTGCAGCTTCAGCAACAGCAGCTTCAGCAACAACAACAACAGCTTCAGCAGCAACAACACAGAGCTACTACTAACATTAGTCTGCCTTATAGATCGCAACCAACTTTGATGGCATCACCAAACTTTTTCACCTTGGGACCCTTCAGGAAGAGAAAAGATTCAACTAGAGTATCGGTATTGAGTAAATATGATATAATGGGATATATTGCAGCCGGTACATATGGTAAAGTGTATAAAGCCAAAACAAAAAATAAACCACTGACAAATCAAACACTATTCGCGATCAAAAAGTTCAAATCTGATTCAAAGGATAATGAAGTGCTATACTACACAGGAATATCACAAAGTGCAGCTCGAGAAATGTCGCTCTGCAGTGAATTGCATCATTCAAATATAACAAGATTAGAAGAAATCATATTGGAGAGAAAATGCATATATATGGTTTTTGAATTTGCCGAACATGATTTGCTACAAATTATTCATTTCCACTCACATCCAACGGTGAAACCTATCCCTGAGCAAACTTTAAAATCAATTATGTTTCAAATCATCAATGGTGTTAACTATTTACATCAAAATTGGATTTTACATCGTGATTTGAAACCTGCTAACATTATGCTAACATCTGATGGAACCGTCAAGATTGGTGATTTGGGACTCGCTAGGAAATTCAATAATCTATTACAAAGTCTTTACTCTGGTGATAAAGTTGTTGTTACTATCTGGTATCGTGCACCTGAACTATTGCTAGGTTCAAGGCACTATACTCCAGCGATCGATCTTTGGGCGTTGGGATGCATATTACTGGAGTTGTTATCATTAAGGCCGATGTTCAAAGGTGAAGAACTGAAAATTGATAGCAAGAAGCAAGTTCCATTCCAGGAAAATCAAATGTTGAAAATTTTGGAGATACTAGGAACTCCTACATCAAAACAATGGTCAACCTTGGCATCCTATCCAGAATTTAGCAACTTGACAAGATACTCAAAATTTCCATCAAACCTTACGGCTTGGTACCATTCAATTGGAGGTTCCAACAAGAACTGTTTGAAACTATTACAGCAATTACTAGAATATGATCCATCCATAAGAATAAATGCATATGATTCAATGGATCATCAATGGTTTCAAGAACTGCCTAGGCTACTTCAAAACGTTTTTGAAAACTCAAAGTTCAGCTATCCAGTCAGAAAAATCCAAAAAGATGATAACGATATTTTAAGCGGTTCAACTTCACAACAATCGTCTATACAACAGCCTCGGCAATCACTGCAGGTCGGGAACATCAACAACAAGAGATCATTCAATGGCCTGAATGGGGGCCTCAATGATCAAAGGAAGAAACAACTGAGATGAGTGTACACTGCGGTGATCTTTTTCTATAGGAAATATTATATGCGAGCATTTGATTCTTTTACGCCTGATTGGAAACATGTTACCTTCAATTTGGAGTCTTCTAGGTATTCATTTATCGAGAAGTGTTGATATGTGTCCGACTTATTAGCTTCGGCATCACAGACCTGAATAAGCTGATTTTCCTAAATATCAGGTTGTTTTGTTACACTTAGAAGTTAGGCGTTCATGTCAGCTTACTAAGGGGACAATATATATATATCTGTGCCTGATTCAAAGCACTTTATATCTCGTACTTAGTAACCAACTGGCCTTTGAAAAAGGTTGTGTTCAGAGTACAGACAAATTTTTGGAAGGGAATTCTAGTGTAAAAAAGTTGAATCAAACAATCACATACTGCAAATTGAAACTGGTGTACTTATGATAAAATGTCTGAGCGATGAATGACTTGAAAATTTGAAAAGTGGACTCGAAAGGAGCTGAATTCTGCACTTTTCGAATCTTATGATTACTATGACTTAATATTGAATTAAATAAATATAGGATTCAGGGAAGTTGATTATAAAAGATTAAACTTCCAGTTGGGGGAAGGGTATGAAGTATCACTTTAATGATAGAAAATGGCTAAGTAGAAATATCTTTTTTTTCATTTTAAGAACAATGCAACATTAATCAACTTTTAACACTTTTGAATAACCAAAGCAGATGCACCACCACCACCATTACAAATACCACAACAACCAATTTTACCACCTTCTTGTTCCAAGACACTAGCCAAAGTAACAACAATTCTGGCACCTGAACAGCCTAATGGATGGCCAATTGCGACAGCACCACCATAAACGTTCAACTTTTCATTAGGGATTGACAAAATTTTCAGATTTGCCAAACCAACTACTGAAAATGCCTCATTCAATTCGAAGAAATCAATATCGTCAATTGACAAATTTGCCATCTTCAAAGCTTTTGGAATGGCCAATGATGGGGCAGTTGTGAAGTTTACCGGTTCATGAGCCAGTTCACCCCATGATAAGATTTTGGCAATTGGCTTCAAACCTAACTCGTTCATTTTCTTGGCACTCATCAACACAACAGCAGCACCACCATCGTTGATGGTTGAGGCATTTGGTGCTGTTACAGTACCGTTTTCCTTTTGAAAGACTGTTCTTGCACTTCTCAATCTCTTTTCATCCAAGTTCTTTGGTTCTTCATCGATATCGATTGTGACATCGGCCTTACCACGTGCACCAGGAATGACAACTGGTGAAATTTCTGACTTGAATTTACCGTTTTCATGGGCCAGTTGAGCCTTCTTGTATGAATCGATGGCAAAGTTATCTTGGTCATCTCTTGAGAAAGAGTGATCACTTGCACACTTTTCAGCAGCAACACCCATCAGCTTACCATCGTAAGCATCCAACAAACCATCCTTTTGTAAACCATCGATGACTGAATGATCGCCATATCTCATTCCTGATCTTGCCGTTGGCAAATAATATGGAGCGTTGGACATCGATTCTGCACCACCGGCAACGATGATGTCCGCCTGACCCAACATGATGGTCTGAGAACCCAAAATGATCGCTTTCAAACCAGAAGCACAGACCTTGTTGACAGTGGTTGCAACAGTATCGTAACCCAAACCTGATTTGATGGCAACCTGTCTGGCTGGCGCTTGACCAACGTTGGCCTGTAAAACGTTACCAAAGTAGATTTCTTCAACATCTGATGCCTTGACTTCTGGGATCTTGGCCAATGCTGCCTTGACTGCATGGGCTCCCAAGTCGGAGTATGATAAAGATGATAAACCTCCCTGGAATGAACCAATTGGGGTTCTTGCTGTGCTAACAATATAAACGGAGTTGTCTGACATTGAAATTAAATGAAGTAGGGGTCTTTAGGAACTTTTATAATAGAATATAAAGAGAGAAATATTCAATTTGAATGAAGTGCTGCTTCAAAAGATCTTAAAAACTTGGTTAAAGGATACTCTTGTCTCAAGTAAATTTTTGTTTGATCTTTTACTTACTCACTTGACGAGGGGCGCGTGTCGTTTACAAAAAAAAAATAATGTTGAGCTCCAAAAAGGTAGTGTTCGAGACCCCAATTTCGTGTAGCGGTTTTTTGAAAAGTTGACTTTTCACTTTTTACAACCATTGAACAACAAAAGTGAAAGATGGTTAAATTGATGGATATTATAATATGGGGCCCTAGGAAACTATCAGTTACAGTGATTTTATGGGGAATTTTTCTTTTTTGTTTTCTTATTTTGATGTAGTAGCGGATGATTGATGTTCATTCGTGAAAAAGGCTCCAATATCACCTTTAGCAAAAACGGTTTGGTCATTAGATCGAGATTGTCCAAAGGTGTAGAGAAGTCGTAGTCATTTAACGTTTTACTTAGAGGTGTGAACAAGAAAATGAGATAAAGGACAAAACTTCTTTGAAGAGATTTGAAATACGACTATTTATAAGATGCCTAAAATAATAAAAAGAAAATGAATCTAGAGAACTTCAGTTAGATTTGACAAGAAAAATCACTCCCCAACAACAACAAGAACAAGAAGAAGAACAAGTAAAGGTCGAAAAAAAGATATCATGCAAGTAATAAAACACAAAAGAGAAAACAAAAAAAAAAAAAAAAACATCCATTAAATAAATCATACATTGCCAGTAATCCCAGCGTTTTTGATTTCGTTGATTTTATCATAATTGATTTCGTCCAAGATCTTCTTTGCCCCATTCTCGATCAAAGCTTGGGCCAACTTCTCACCGAATTTCTGAGAATCCTCATCGTTTGTGACTACCTCTGTTTGGTCCAGATAAACTGACTCGGTACCATCGACGCTGACAACTACTGCCTTCATCGACAACTGGTTTGTTCTTTGGTCATAATTGGACACGCATCCAATTGGCACTGAACACCCACCTTCTAAATATCTCAACAAAGAACGTTCAGCAAGACAACAATAAGTGGAAACGTCGTCTCTCAACATTTTGCATATTTTTTTCATTGCTGTATCATTTTTACGAATCTCGATTCCTAATGCTCCTTGGCCGATTGCATGGTACATGACATCTTCGTTCAAGTTCATGGTGATTCTATGTCCCAAATCCGACCTGATCAATCCAGCACTCGCCAACAACAAACATGAATAGTCAGAGCCTTCTGCGTCCAATTTTTTCAATCTCGTTTGAACATTACCTCTTACCGATTTGAAATTCAAGTGTGGGAAATTTTTGAGCAACTGTGCAGATCTCCTGACTGATGAAGTACCAACTATTGAGCCCAGAGGCAACTCAGCCAAAGATTTATATGGTGAATTCAATTTCATCACCAACGCATCTCTTGGGTCTTCTCTTTTTAAAATACAGCCCAACTCAAATTCATCGGGTAACTGCGTTGGCATATCTTTCAAGCTATGGACGATCATGTCGATCTTGTCGAACTCCCCGATGCTTTCCAACAATAAGATTTCTAATTCCTTTGTCCATAGCGACTTACCGCCAAATGAATATAATGGTTTGTTTTGTACCTGGTCTCCCAAAGTTGACAAAGCGGTTATCTTAGTTTTCAAGTTTGGAAAGTGTGACAATATTTCCAGTGAGACGATCTCACTCTGTATAACCAGCAAACTTGATTTTCTCGAACCTATGTTGACCAAGTGGCTTGCTGCTTTCACTGGCGTCTCCACGTTGGAGGTGTTTGAATGTTGCTGTTTCATCTGCTGATCGCTCGTCATTCCTCTGCTGCTGCTGTTGCTATATGTGGATGGCGAGGACGCTGACGTGAAATGAGATGTGGACACACCTGAAGAGAACTGAGAACTGAAGTTATTATTTAATGGGTGTGAGATTGGTGTTGAAAGCATTATTCACGATGTCTTACTATTGGGTTGAATGTCGATTTCTTTTTTTCCTCGAACCTTGAATCAGCTAACGGTGGCTTATATATACATATACCGGTCAATTCAGTTCAACTACCTAGATATTCAGATCCAACTCAAGCCTTGAATATTTACCTCTTTATAATAAGATTCCACTTCGAACCGTTTGTAAATGGTTTTTCTTTTTCTAACTTTTTGTCAAATTGAAAAACTTTTTTATTTTTTTTCGCTGTAGTGAATTTTACCCTCGAAATATGATTTCAGTCAACAAGAATTTTTTGTTTACTAATGTAAAGAAGACAACCTTGACCGACTTTCAAACAACCTGGGGAATTGGCAACAATCACTTCGAGATTCCTCAGCGTTTTATACAAGGCGTGGTGTCGTAACTTTGCCTGTTTGAACTTCGTGTGCAACAAAGGTGCCTCCAACCTTGTTGATTACACTTTGATTACCATAAACAAGAATCTTATTTGCTGGAAATATTGGGGAAGTTTTGCCCTGAACGGGTTACCGAGGGCTCGAGATCACCCTCGGACTCCAGTGACGGCCAGCTCCCAAATCGATCAAAATTGGTCGTGCGATCAGTGCTAAATGGGTCATTTTTTCAGTTTTTTTCACTTGATCTCATTGGCTTAGAGTGTGGTGAGGTTACAGAAGGTGATGTTGGGATCAATCAAGGGAGGTAAGTGGGTTCAAAAAGATCCCTTTTCTTATGAGGCGGGGACTGTGTGGGTATCCGATGGGGAAGCATTTAAGCTTTTCTGTTTGACGGCTTTGACATGACGTATGTAGATCAGACTCAAGGGAACCGTGTGCAAAACCAGTTTAACACTTAAACCCGATATGTTCGTGGACCGGTCGAGGATAACCCCCATACACCATCTACTAGGCGGCGGGCGGCAGCTGGGCGGCAGCGGTGGTACGGGGTCCTGTGAAAAGTTTGGAACGACGGACGGTATGTAGCTGGCGTGTGAACAAAGTCATACACAGACAACAAGCGAGTTTGGCGGAAGGTAAACGGATCACAGCAAAGAGACAGGCATGGCACAAGAACAGCGGAAAAACAGCTACGTAGTGGTAGTTGGAGGGCCAGCAGGCTGCGGTAAGACAACCGTGGGACTACAAGTCTCGAAACTATTCAATTCGAAGTACATAGAGGGAGACTCTTTGCATTCGGCAGAAAATGTGGAGAAAATGGCAAATGGCATTGCCTTGACCGATGAAGATAGGGCTCCATGGTTGGGACAGGTTTCGCAGGTTGCAATCGAGGAAGCGTTGCACTCAGATGCTCACCTCTCCGTCATCTCGTGCTCCTGCTTGAAAAAGAAATACAGAGATTTGATATCTAGGAGCTGCGAGGAGAGCAAGGTGATTGCAATCTTTGTGTTTTTGTACACTTCGTACGAAGAGTTGTTGAAGAGGGTTTCCCAGAGGCTGAATCACTATATGAAAAGTGATATGGTAAAGTCACAGTTTGACATTATGCAAGTGCCAAGCGATGATGAGTTGAACCTGATCAAAGTTTATGTAGAGGGTAAGGATCAAGCGACAGTTTTTGAGCTTGTTGAAGCTTTGGTTGCATCGAAGATTGATTATTTTGAAGGTGGAAAGAAGTGAAAAGAGTAAACCAAATTTCGACATTTTCATTTTTTTCTAGATTGTATCGTTTCCTCCTCAATGATTACTACAAATATTGATTACAATTATCCAACAACTCCTGTGATTGTTGAAACAATGCTAAAATTAACGTAAAAAACACAACACCATAACTCATCCCATAATAGTACATCAAAAATCTCCCAATAAAAACAAAAGTAAGCTTTCAAGTCCTTTCTCTTAATCGGATTCATACTCAAAATCATCTTCATCAAAGTACGGATCCGTGGCTTTCATATCCTCTTCGGATACATTCAGATTCGCCAGGTCTAAAGAATCAACAGACTCAACATCACTTCCGCCCAAACCATCGTCTACATTATCATCATCGATTGTGATGACGGGATGGGCTGGTGTTGAAATATCCATCTGTTGTGGTGTGCCAACCAATGAACTCAACCTATAATCATTCGAAACACTGGATTCATTTTCGATGACAAATCCACCAGCCTCCTCATCGCTCTCATCATGATTAATCTCTTCGACATCTTCGTTTTTTGTCTTAAGCTCTCTATTCTTAGAATCGACAGAACCTTCATCAACATTCTCTGGAGATAGAACAAACCCACCACCATTGTCATCTGCAACAAACCCAACACTGCTTCTATCATTTGAAACATTGGCCTTATCCTCTATAACAAATCCTTCAGCATGCTCATCGCTGGCATTGTGAAGAATCTTTTTGGGGTCTTCATTACTCTCGAGAAACTCTTCATTTTCAGAGTCGACAAAACCTCCATCAACACTTCCTTGAGGCAAAACAAATTGACCATCCACGTCATTCTCAACAAACTCAGTTATACCCATTGCATCATTTTCGGTATCTTGCTCAGCCAGCACAACTCCTCTATCCTCTTGATCGTTGTTTTGGGACATGATAAATCCACCACCATAATCACCATCATCACTGTCGACATCTTTTATAACATATTTAGACGCTTCTTCACTGTTGATGGCTTTAGCAGGAAAAGACAAGACTGCCGGTTGATCAAAATCATCAGTTACATCTCTGAAATAGACCTTATCGACAGGAACATATTCATCCTCTTCTTCATTTTGGAACTTTGAAGGATCATAAACGAAATCTTCTTCTTCCTCAACTATTGGAGGCTCACCGTTCAAATCAAACCTAGCATCACTTTCGACAATATCATCTTCACTATCTGGTAATCTATCAGTTGCCAAAAATCCACCTTGTAAATCTTCAACTTCTTCGTCATCTGAAATTTCGGCCGAATCCGTACTATCGTAGTACTTCCCTTTCTCCTCTGCCTCCTCCTCCTCCTCCTCTTCATCATCATAAACTTTGAAATCTTCGTGGTGAGATTTTCTGAACTCTGATTCTGCTTTGATGAACCTTTCGTCATTTTTCAGGTCTCCCATTTGCTCTGTTGATTGCTCATCGTCAATGTTACCATATTTGGAATTCAAATTATCAGTAATTTTTAACTTTGTCAAAAATAATTTCCAACCTCTCAAAGCATTAACCTCAATCTTCAACTCCAGCTTTTCCCTTTCTTCATCTTCTAAATACTCTTCGACTACCAGCATTGCCTCGTTGAACTCATTGCACACAACAACACCACTCTTTTTTGGAGTTGTACCATTTCTAGAGAATTCGAAGCCAACAACCAGCTCAACATAATTAATCCTTAACATTTGTGCAGCTTTTAAAGAGTGCTTGGAAAATCTATGAGTTGCACCAATTGGTATCATTGATTCTTTGTATATGTCAATATTACCATATCCATTTTCAGGAATTTCACCGTTGATTATTGGCGGTGGGACATACAATTCAGTTTGCGATTCTGAATACAATCTAATATCATTATCCTCATCGTCATTTTCATCATCTCCGAACAAATCATCTTCGTACCTGGCTTTGGATTTATCCTTTTTGGATTCTCTAATAACCAAAGGTCTTTCTCCCGACTTCAAGATCCTTCCTTGTAAATACCATGCTTTAGGGGATCTAACAAGCTGAATGTTTTCGCGCTTATAAACAGGAATCGTTGTTTTTGAATTCTTCTTTCTCGTCCTACCACACGGTATCTTTGGGTTCAAAATCTCGTTTGATTTCAAATTCTCCTCTAGAACATAAATCGGATGATTTCTGAAGTCTTGCATACTATTTGGCATACCCTCTTGTAATGATCTCTTGTTGAAATATTCCTTTTCTATGATGTCAATTTTTGATTCAATGTGTCTTTTCATTGAGCATAGATTTGATATTACTTTTGCATACCATAGCTCACCGTTGGCATCCCTTGTTATTCTCTTCTTTCTTGTCTTGGCATTATAGTATTTGGAGTATCGTCTTGTCACATCTCTGACTCCAAGCTCATCGTCATAAGCCAACACGTAAAAGCAATTGTTTCTTTCGTCCGTTGATGGTGGTTCAAACTTGGAGTTGATTCTTACAACCTCTATATACTTGAAAACAATTGGATCTATACTTATCCAATTATTACTATATTGATCCCAAACTTCAACCCAAAAGATTGGGAATTCTGATTCATTACCGCTGCTCTGAGAACTAAGCCCAACTTCCAACTCATTGACAATTTTTGAGTTCCTGAACTGTGCAAGTATTCTTTCGCCTGGCCTTAGATTTTTCTTGATTGCTGTTACTTTTCTTGGAACTGGTTTCGGTTTTGGTTTCTCTACAGTTTCAATTTTTTCAACTTTTACATTGTTTGTGAAATCCGGTGACTGTATTGAAAATATCAACCTTGCATAGAAGCCCAATGATCTCAAAAGGCATAGGAATCCTTGAGCACCTAAATCTCTTGAACCTTTTCTCTTCAAAACATTCATTTTGAATTTCCTCAATGACATTCTTTTCTTGTTTTTCCTTTTCACAGAACCATTTTGTAACTCGTTCCACTTCAATTTGTACAAGCCTTGAATCAGTGATGAGACATTGAAATCCCGATTCCAATACTCCATAATTTCTTTCAAGCAGTCCAATAACTTTCTAGATTTCACTTGCCTCTCCACATCCGAAGGCTTCAATTTAATTGGTTTCAACAACAGTTCACAAGTTTTCCTGATATCGATTGGAGTTGTCTCATTAAGATACCCCAATATCGATTTTTCTGAACACCACTTATTGATAATCATACCATGGCATGCCATTGATGCTAGTACCAACATATGAACATGCTTTCTGTATAACTTCTCCTCTTTATCCACAAGATTAACATTCCTTTTTGATTGCTTTTTCAGTGGCTCCAGCTTCTTCATTGAAATTGTTATAGCATCGCCCTTTGGAAGCTCTTCAGTAAGATGCAAATTCAACGCCTCTGGCTCAATTTCAAC
This sequence comes from Peterozyma toletana, assembly GCA_003706045.2. Classification (NCBI taxonomy): domain Eukaryota; kingdom Fungi; phylum Ascomycota; class Pichiomycetes; order Alaninales; family Pachysolenaceae; genus Peterozyma; species Peterozyma toletana. The sequence goes on along the minus strand of PPKG02000010.1, from coordinate 44,847 downwards.
ATCCTCAAAATCGTCTGAATTGAAGTCATCTTCACTTGAATTGTTACCGGCAGGTGGATCAGATACCAAATCGATCGTCGTTAAAGAATCCGCATCAACTGAAGGCGATTTGACCGGTACAAGCCTCATATCGATCTCGTTTGAATCATCCTTCATGTACAATGTTGGCTTGAGTTCAACAACATCATTGTCTTCTTCCGTTTTTATCTGGTTGTGCTCAGTTGGTTGTGACGATCGGCCTTTTTTTCTCTTTTTAATTGGTCTTGAGTTTGCGGAGTTTGGAGATTCAGATCTCTTAACTTCTTTAAGCATGTCTCTGAAAAGGGACAAGTCCGACATTTTCCATAATATATTGAAATTGTAGTGATGATGTTCCTATACCTTCTTCTAGCCTCGAAAGTTTATCAGTTTAGCTCAACCCATTGACAGTTTTTAGAGGTCAGTAAGTGGTTTAATCTACAAAATACCCTTTTTTCAAACCTCTTTATTTTTTTTTTTTGTAGATTTACAGTTTGCCACACTATTGACTACATTGAATTTTTATAATACACAGCAATAACGTCTTTTATTTACAAAGTGAGCTTCACTTTTTGTGAGTCTATATCGTTACCAAGCGATCAATACCAGAATAACGGAAAATCCCGGTTTGGATCTATAGGTCATAGGGTTTCATCCAGGATATCTTTACTGCAGAGAACTCAATTTTGGTTCAACCTAAATTGTAAGTGAGTAAAATTACCAATTGTTCGAGCCTTAAGACATTAAAACAGATAAAAGAGCTGAAATGGGGATAATGATAGAGAGAAAGAGAGGGAAAGTGTGTGAGTAAAACGCCTATAGATAAACAAAAATAAAGCTCCTAACAAAAACTCGAAAATAACAAAAAGTGATGATTTATATAGAGAAAACAGTGCAATCTATCTCTTTATGGAATCTAAAAGTTTCCTCTATAGTTGCCCATTTTCGACAAGTCGTTCATCTGAACTGGTTTTGAATTGTAGTAGTTTGCACTTGAGTGCTCGTTTTCATAGTCAAACACAACGTTTTCCTTGACTGGCTGATAACCAGCATTTGTCTGCTTCTCGTATGGGCTTTCGAACAGGTGTTGCTGTAGAGGCTGCTCGACATCTCCCCTATAGTAATATGGCTGTTGCTGTTGTGGTGGTGGCGGTGGACGCCTGTTGTTGCAACAACAGCAGAAAAGTGAGCCCAAACACTGAGCACCACAGCAAAGGCATCTCACAACCGTTGATACAATCCATAGTACCAACAACGCAGCCAACGCAATACCAACTATCGCAACAATCTTACATGTCTTGTTGTCCATGCATGTGTCCCAACTTTTGAATGACTCGGCGGTTGATGATAGAGATCTTTTGTACAACTCTGTTGGGCATAACGATGAATCTAATGAGGGTATAATCATTTTTTGCACTCGGATTTCTGTCTTTTTTCTTCTTGTTTTTTAAACAACAACTGGTAAATTTGTAATATGCTGCAAAATCTTCCGCTAGCTTTCAAATTGGGATATCCATATCATTATATATATCATAAATAATATAAAATGATTTGCAACAAGGCTTGGTTGTCACGTCCAGGTCTTAGATTTTCCATTTTTTTTTTTTTTTGGCCGCAGGGGAACTCTCAACTCCCCTGGGCGCAGTTCTTTAGTTATTGTGGGCGAATGACGAGATTAAAAATAGATTTGATTGTCGACAAAGTCTCATCCATGTGAGTAGCAGTCGGCCTGCTGGCATGGATCTCTATGTAATAATGCCAAATGCAAGAGATCTTCCCTAGTGGGTTCAATCTCGAGTCACCTGAGGTAAGAGAAAGCCAGACAGTCGTCTCGAACCCACCAATCAGTTGGGAACATTATGAATTCGTTTGAAGGAGATATAATATAAACCACTGGAGCTCTGTAGTCTGACAACTTTTTTTTTTCAAAGGATTCTATGGTAAAAGAGTTTGACATCTGGATCTCTTCCCTGCATTTGCAGGAGATGGAAAAAAAAAAAAAAAATGGAAATGCGTTTAGTCGATGCCATCATCCACGATGTACCAGAGTAAGATCGTTCGCAACACATCTGTTGAGAATGAGCCGGTCAGTGTGTTAAGATCAGTCAGCTTGTGAGACTGTTTGACAGTTCATGGAGCGGGCGATCACTGTTGAACAACAATAGTATAATGAACAGACCCATCGCTCATTTTGAACTCACCATCGACACTAACGCCTGTATAACAACTCTGCTCCAAAACACCTTTGATCACGCCACAGTCAAACTTGGTATATAGATTAGCAACCCTAGTTTTCAACTTCGCAGTAGTATCGTTTTCACTGTTGTTGTTGATGTACATCTTAGATATCAACCTATGGCTCTTGTCAACCAAAACAAACGTCCCCTTGTGATTTGTTCTCAAATTATCGATTGGCCTCAGGTAGATCGATCTCCAAACATCTCTAGCTATTATTTTCATCATGTCCAACACTTCATCCGTTTGTTTCATATCCAATCTTCTATAGGCGATATGTTCTAGTAGTGCCATTCCAACCTTCTCGCCTATGGACTCCAACCTTTGATTGCTATTTTCATTCACTGTTAATGAATGGCTTGAGAATATGCCAATACCTCCAGGGCGACATAACGTTGCTTCGTCATTTTCAAGTGATGTGTGTAACACTGACTCTGAGTCATCGGCGTTGAGATCTGAACTGGAGACCGATAGCGAAGATGTAGAAGCTTGTAATGCAAGTTTATTCAACTGGTTAGTCATACGAAGAGAAGATGGTACCATTTCCATGATCAAGTAATCTAGGCACGATATATTGACTTCTTTTTGAACATCTTCATCTTCTTCTTCTTGATGTGCCTTGATTGAAGATTTCACACTTTGTGCTTCTTTGATTGAGCTTTGAGGCTTGCTTGAAGTGAAATTCTTAGGTGGTACTACAGGGGGGAGAGCCATTGTATATTACTGTGTGAATAAACTTGATCTAGGTTAGCTCATTCAAGGTAACCTAATAATGCTACGTTTGGGTTTTTTTGTTTTTGTTTTCATTTTGAAAAGTTTTGAAGAAATTCTTGCCCGCAAACCAATTTTGTCTAGCAAAAGGGAAGAAGGTTATATTCATCAATTGAACAGATCTAAGTTTGAACTTATTATATACAAGGAATCAGCGTCAGCAAAAGCCATAAGCTCGAGAAAGAACGAAGCAAAAAAAAAAAAACTGTAAAAATGACATTGGAATAGGCTTTTCAAGCACTTGTAGAGAGATGTTCATTCTCTCCGTCTTCATCAGCAGAGTTCAGATCTTCGTCAAACAAACCCAAGGTAGAATAGTTTAACATAGTATTAGTTATCAATCCAGATCCACCACTAATCAAAATCGAGTTAGGGTTGCCATTGGTGTGGCTTTTCAAGCTTTCCGTCTCATGGCACTCGTCATCACTATAGCTATATAAGGATGCACTATGAACTTTGTCACGGGACAACAACAATGTCTTGTTGAACCATGTTGGAGAAGTTGAAACTATTGGAGTTACATGAACACTCTTTCTTCTTGCGGTTAGTGGTTCACTTTCCGAAGGTAATGCAGTATGTGGTGACAAAAAAGGAGTTGATCTTGTTTTTTTGATTATTCTATTGAAGTTCTCTTCTGGATGGGGGTGCTCAGATATTATTGCTGAGGCTAAACCATCTTGGTCTTCAGTGTCAAAAATACCCTGTTTGCCAGAAATAAAGAAAACACCAACAAAAGTGAGACAAAAGCCTGCTATGAAGATGGATATTTGACTGATACTCTTGTTCGAGAAATCTTTGAATACAGCAATCGAACTTCCAATGACACTCAAATTGAAGAATGTAAAATGTAAAGGTACCACGATTGTACTCGATTTACAAATTTTCAATGCAATGTTCAAATGCCTAATTTGAACCGCCGATGTTACAACAATTAACAGTAACAAGGTATACGAAGTAAAAGAAGTGAAAACTTCCCCAAGACTGCCTGAAAACTCCATGATGGTTGATAACAACTTTGTTGCAATGGCAGTGTATGAACCGTATAGTCCAACAATGATCAAATTCCTCAAAGCATCATTATTGTAAAACATACAAATACTTGAAAATATGAACGTGATGATGAAAAATGAAGCAAAATTTGTGGAAACCAAGATCTGATCAACATACTCGAATGGATCGTCTCCAAATTTTATTCCACTCTGAGCTCCAGTACCACAAATAATAATCAATACCACACCTATTCCAGCAAAAACGGTTCCTATAACGTCTCTAACTCTCAAATTTTGATCGAAGAATATTGGGGCAATGATCGCATTTGTTATCAAAGTGGTTACACCCATTGAACTGACCATCGCCACCGGAATGAACCCATAAGCAAAAAAGTTTCCCAACTCACCTATCGTCATTATGGTGAACCCACTCCACCATTTATAGTCCTTCAAATATGTTAATGCCGTTACCGAAGTCGCTACTGCTGCTGTTGTGGTCGATGATGATCGGTTATGATGTGCTGAGTTTTGAATGTTTATTGCAATTGAAATGAGAATGTTACCGATCAATGATGAAAGTATTCCAAGTATGAAATAATTCAACATTGCGCTCTCTATATGATTGTAAAGGTTAAACACTATATTGTAAATCCTATCCTTTATATCATTGGTGAGAGTTTTAGAAGAATCTTTACAATTTGGCCAATTTGGATTCGAGAATGTTCATGAATGTGATATTCCATTCTTCTTGATAATAGGTTAAGTAGTCCGTCCTGTTCCTCAAAATCATAAAAAAAAATACAATTGCACCAAAAACGGCTTTTATCAAGATGAAGCAACGATTCAATCTTTTGAAGCAAAACACTCTATTTATATAGATGCTCGGTATTTTACGAATCAATCATACTAATCAACAGGTTAATGTCTAGTCAAGAACAATCGAAGAAGGCGGATTCAGCCACAGATCCAAAGGAGGTCATTTTAAACATTGGCGGCAAACACGTCCCATTGCACACGATTAACAGACCACATCACGTAATTCCAAGGGCCAATCCAAATTCGAAAAAAGATGATATCAATGTACAAAGTCCATTATTACTCAACGGGAACCATAGGCCTACTACAGAGAGGAAATAAGAATTGAGAGGAAGTTCGAGCTTTGGATTTTAGCTTCAAATATGGGGCGATAATGTGTTGATAATATTCTGTCTCGGAGTCATATATAAAATTGGGGGTATGGATTATGGTTATCATATAAAAAATAATGCAGCATTAATAACAGAACAGAACATCACTAAAACGTAAAACTAACTGTCTTTTTTTATTTCTTTGACATGATTAAAGTGTTCAAAAACTCATCGAGCAATAACTCGTTTGCGGTTGGTCTCAACTTGTAATCCAATTCGAACGTCCTTGCCAAAAACAATTTCAGCTGATCCGTTGCCCATTTGGGTACTTCAGGTGTCGTCAAAGTTCCAATCTTGAAAATCAGTTGCATTTGACTGAAGTCTGGAAACGGATGCTTACCTGTGAACATTTCCACAATCACACAGCCCACAGACCAGATATCAGCCTTTGAGGTATACGCAGTCTGTTTGACCACTTCTGGAGCCATCCAAAACACTGAACCTTGTAGTGATGCCCTTCTATTTTCTGGGGATGAAGAGGTTATTTTCCTACTTATACCAAAATCTGAAATCTTGACTACCCCTGAAGTATCAACCAATATGTTTGCTCCTTTGATATCCCTATGTATGATATTCTCACCATGCAAATAGTTCAAACCAATTAAAATTTGTCTGACAAAGTTTCTGATTAATGGTTCTTCAAAGGGTCCATAACTGTTTAGCATAGTACTTACAGATCCACCAGGAACGTATTCCAAATAGATATTCAAAAACTGTGAATCACTATTAGAGCCAAGGTAACTGACAATATTTTCATGCTGTAGCTCTTTCAATAGCAACATCTCTTGTTTCAAAGCATCCAACATTGCCCATTTGTGATTGTTATCTCTTTTGTCATCCTCTTTTGGCAATTCAACTTGTTTGACAGCCATAAACGCACCAGTCAATGAGTTCAACCCGAGATATACTATACCAAAACTACCAGCACCAATTCTAGCACCCTTGATCCAATTCTCAGGCCCCGATTCCTCTTCAATTGTCAATTCAAGTAAAAGGTTATTGATTTCTTGTGCATCTTGAAAATCTTCGTCTTCCATTTCGTCACTGTCGTCGTCTGAAAATAATTCAATATGTGAAGTCACATGGGTTGCCGATGAAATGATTGACAATCTATTATTTATCTTCTTAGACTTGGAAGTCCCATTACTCAAGTTTGTCTTTTTCGAAAAACTAGAATGCCCACTGACATTAGTGGCCCATGGCTTCAACGTTTCCAACTCTTCTTCATGAGTTTCTTCTTCGTTGTTAACAGCAGCATCAACTGCGTGGTTGTTATTTAACCAGATATCACCAACTGTCCTCTTGATCAATCCTGATGGCGATCCATTATTCAACAACCTTGATGAAATTATCGAATCAGGCCTGCTTCTAACAGTGAAACTACTCAACATTGACAGTCTCTTGTTTGGATTCTGCATTATTTTAGACATCCTTACACTATATCTGACACTATTTCTTACAGTTTGCTCCAACTTATTTGATTCTGCACCAGGGAAATACTCAGCCAAATTTGTAGAAATCAACTCACTTGGAGGTCTCTGCCCAAAGAAATTTCTTAGTTCTGCATCAACTGTGTCTTCATCTTTTTCAACATTTGACAGAGTTGATTTGCTTATCGTTTCCTTCAAAGGTTTATGTTTTGTTAAAATTGAATCAGATGTCTCAATCGCCTGTTTTGTTGGTCTCTCAACTTTGGGACAAATCATAATTCTAAATTTCTCCAATCTATCTGCTGAGTGACAAATGGTAACCAACTCAACATCATACATCAAGTGCAATTGATTGTTCTTATCCATCATATACGTTGACCATAGCAGTGGCTGAGGTTTATGGCCCATTTTCTTCAAAATCTTCCTTTTGATTGATTCTGCATTAAAGCATCCCGATACATTGACTTTCCTTGTGGAACCGTCCTGTAATATGAAGGAGACAGTTGGTTTTGGTGCTGAGCTATCTTCTAGAAGTAGCGAGTTTGAACTCGGTTTTTGCGTCAGATGTTGATCGAAAGTACGTTCTGTTATCTTTAAAATATCGTTCACTTTAATGGACCCTGTTAACTTCTCTAGCCTTATATTTTGTATTGCAACTTCGAGCTTTGTTCGATCACCAACTTTCTTAACACCTATTTCGTTCAATGATGATCTGTCTAGCGAAGTGACAAGATCAAAAGTAATGTTTTGTTGGACAAATAAAGGGTATAGTTCATCGAGGTCTAGGTTCTCCAACCATAGATATAAATCAGATATCGTATCTAAATCTTGAGACCCGTCCATTGCTAGTTATATATATATATATATATATATATTATATGCGTATCTTAATGATGCTTATACTTTAGTGTTTTATGTTTATGGTGACACATTTTCAAGATTTTTCAATATCAACTTTCGAGGCGAAATAATTCTATTTTTCAATTTACATTTTTCATTTTGGATCTCACATAAGTTGAGTATGAGATTAGGCAAAATTCTACGTAGCTAATCTATAATATAACTAACACTTTCCATAGCACCTCTACCAATAAAGTCGCTAATCACTTTGAATCTGTTGTCGCCCGATCCGTTTAATGCTGAAATGAACAAATCATTCCTTTCCCCAATCTCCTCATGTTGCTGTCTAACAGCTTCCAATTCATCCAATTCATTGATACACTTGGGACACTTGAAAGTCTCATTTGAAGTTAATGTCGAAGAATCGTCAAACATTTCGTTATTGATACATTTACAATGGTAGCTATGCTGACACTTGAAATGAACAATTGGCAATTCTAATTTCAACCCACAACTATGGCACCTGTTTCTTTGTAGGACTATAGGATCTTTTGTGATTCTATTCAATTCCCTTGAATACTCCTCATTTTCAACTTCGTAAGATTTGATCAATTTGTCATTGTTTTGTAACTCTTGCCTTGTGATGTTGATATATTCGATGAGAAATTTCTTGTAAACTCCAATTTTCGCACAGCTGTTTAAAGACATGATTTCGATGACTTCTAGGGGGGTTAGAATTTTGAACTTTTTAATGTTTTCGAACAAATAGTCAAATTCATTGGTTGGGACTTTTTCGTATATATCCATGGATGAACAATAGAACTTTAATGCCAACTTGAATAAATCGTGTTCTTTTGCACCATATTTGTGCAAAATTTTGAAACTCTTATCCCACTCTTCACTCATGATGCATGATCTGTATAAGTCAAATATACCAGTAGTACCCATGAACAACTCTTCATCTCCATCATTTTCAAAATCGAAATCATTCAAATTACAAAGTAATAATAGTTGATTTTTATCTATCAAGTTCTCGTCGCTATGTTCTTTGAGTAACAGTCTCAGTTTATCCGACCACTCTTTATCCTTAGTAGTGTTGAATAAATTCAAATAAATCTCGAATAGAGTAATAATCAAATCCTTCTTATCATTCACATCACCATTGAATTTAGCATATGATACTAAACATGCCTCCAAAAAAATGACAAATTCAGTTTGGTTATCAATAAATGAGGGAAAAATCAATCTTGGTCTTGGTGGTAAATACGTGGGATCTTCTTTGATACTTAGGGAAGATTCTGAATCAATTTTCATATTCAAGTAAGATAGAAATGTTTTGTAACTGTTGATAAATTTGATATCAAGATTGTCATTTGCCGCGCTTGAGTTTGATGACGATGATAAAGGTTCAGATTCAATGAAGAATGTTTTCAAATCTTCGATTTTTTCACTTTGAAAACTACCTGTGAATGTATCTATTAACAACTTCGTTGTTTCGATTGGTAACTTTTTCATTAGTATTTTGACTAAGTTGAAATCGGTTGATAGCAACACGCTTAATAAATCGTTTATCGGTAATGATTTCAAGTATCTCAAAATAGAATCGTACTTGGATAGATCGTTCAACTGTATGTCAATTACTAGCTGAAACTGATTGTAGTATATGGCTAGATCAGTAGCAACTTTGAAGAGAGATGAATCTCTGCATAGCTCAACAATAGTATTCAAGTCAAACAGCTCATCATCATCCTTGTTCAACCTGTAAATCAATGTTTCAAACTCTTCGATTTTTTTCAATTTGATATAGCAACACATCAATAATGTCAAATGATCGTTTGTCGTCAATCTCAATTCAAACATCCTGTAAAGATACTTGATCAAGTTGTTCAAGTTTGATGTATCTTTGAATCTGGTTATGACCTCACTAGTCTCTGAATTGTCGTTCAAGCATAATAAGTACTGAGTCATTGATTCATCAAATTCGGACCTGTTGTAAAGATATGTTGCATATTTGAAGTGTATGTCATCCAATGTCTTCTCATCCAAAGAGTATTGTTTTGCTAGTTTCAATGAAATTGGATATAGGTCTCTTTGATTTATTATATCCAATTGTTGAGTGATTGGTTTTTCTGTCAACTTGTACAACATACCATCATTAGATAGTACACAGATATCTTCATTCCAAAAGCATATTTCTCTTATTGTTGAGTTTACACTTGTATTGAAGACGATCTGCTTGTTTTCATAATCGAGTATTATCAATCTTGTAGTACTTGTTGTCACTGGTGACACAATCATCACATAATTTTTCGAATCCGAAACCATTGCAATCCTCCTCTTTGGCAAGCTTAGTTGAATAGTCGACAATCTTTGTAAGGTGTTATAAAACACCAACCCACTCTCTGTACCAACAACTAAATTGTTCGTTGAGTGACTGAAATCACAGCAGCCCAATTCAACGCCTTGTGAATTTTCCAAAAACTTGTCAGGTTGAGTCTTACCATTTGTCGGAATCGTTAGAATTTTATTGATGGTAGTTATGAAAAGGATGCTATCATTTTGGAAAAACACTCCGGTGATTGGATCGTTATTGTTCTCATAAACTAGTCTTTGTCTGGATCCCTTGTCATGGACGATATCTCCTCTGATCAATATAACGTTACCATTACTAAAACCAATTGCCAAAAGGTTGAAGTCGGGACTCGCATCAAAACATGTAATCGGATGGTTGTTCAAATCATTCGAAATCAAAACTTGTGAGTGGAATGAGTGCTCATTAACATCTTTGCTGGTTGCAAGAATTTTGGTCAAATCCCATGTCTTCAAACAGCTTGGAAATCCCAACTTTTCAGCAATGGTCACTATCAAGTTGGTTCTTTCGATATGCACAATCTTGATAATGTTATAGCTCAAATCATATGCTTTGAACTGCTTCACAATCTCGAAGCTTTTTGAGATTATCTTGATTGTGGTGTTTGAGTTGATGATCAAGTAGTCAGGCGTGGAACTGATATCAGATAGAAAATGATTACTGTATAATAATGCAGATTCATCGGTTGATCCATAATATGGATCCCTGATGGGTATTATATCAAAGAATTGAAATTGCCTATATGATGATAGAGACATATTACACTCCTTACACTCCACGATCAATCTGATGATTTTGCCATTCTTGTTAGCACATCATTGGTATATATATATATACACTGGAGCCCGTCTCACCTTTTGGTATCATGTTCTCCTGTTTGACGAACGGAAACAGGTCTCCGTTAGTGAAACACACACTACCTTGTCTTAAGGTTGTTTCAAAAGCGCCAACTTTTCAACCCCAGGTTTCAAGTTTGTTATAAGTTCAAGATGATTGAGATATATGATATATATATAGTAGATTATCCAATAGGCGGTCTAAAAGGTTGAAGATGTTCAGCTTCAAATCAAATTTTTTGCATTGAACAGATCAAGAAGGATGTCAGCGTTGATTGGTTCACCTACTTTCCCATCATCATCATCATCATATTACGGATCAGAAAGGCTATTAGAATCACCACTAGATTTGAAAACTACTTCCCTTAGCTCAAGAATTTGCAAAAATATAGAACTTAACCCATTTGATGACTTTTCGGATTTGAACGATGAAGACCAAGAGAATAAAACACCTTTGGAGGACGAATACTGTCCGTCGTGGTTGCAGCAACGTAAAATCAAACCACTGAAAAAAAGAAGTCATTTGAAACCGCTTATACTTGAAGGCAAGTTTACAGATGTGTCAAGAAGTGAGCAGAGTTTGGTATCAACACCAAAAGGAAATCCCTATGCCACTTCGTTATGGGTAACCACCTGTGGGAATATTGGGGATGAAATTATCAGTGAAATCAATGATAACGCCACAAGGTTGAAGAGAAGCAGAAAAAGGTTTGTGCTGTTGAACTTGAAAAACAAAAAACTGGACTCACCTTTGAAGAACTCCTTTTTGAATCAAAATGTTAGTGGAGATTTCAAAAAGACGATTTTGCTCTTGATCACGAATGAGCTGAAATTCTGTAAGCGGTTGTCGAGTATTGATTTGATTTATAAACCTATGTTGATAGAAAAGTACAATGGTTTGGTCTCCGAGCATGACTTAAAGGTCATTTTCAACAATTTGAGTAATATCAAAACCTCAAGTGAGATGTTTTTGAACTTGATGATTCACTCATTGATTGAAAATTCGTCACTACCAGCACACTCGTCAAAGAGAATAGTTCCGAAATCGGGCTTCAAATATGATGTCGACTCCCTAAATTTTGAAAGACTTATAGAGAATTGTGACTTCAGGAAATTTGAATTAGGGGAAATCATGCAAAGCTATTTCACAAAAACATCCGTTTTTTACAAATCATATTCCGAGACAAGTGTATTGCAGATGCAAACAGTTAACAGGTTACTACATGTTTATGATTTCAAAAAATGGCTAGTTGAGTGCTTCAAGGTTTCAGAAACAGAATTTATTGACATTTTGAGATCGCCATTAGCAAACATTTCAAGTTATTTCGAGATCGTAAAGTTATTGATTAAGCTTGGCTCAAACGATATTTTACCGTCACAATTGCAAAGCTTGAAGAAATGTCAAGAGTTTTTGGAGGATGAGTTGAGTTTTGATAGAGAGACTTCAATTCCATCAAAATCAACCTTTCTGACCAAAAATATGGCCCATTCAAGACAGCATTCAACCACAACAACAATCTTAACAAACTCATCAATATCATCATCTAGAAACATCTTAAACACTCAGTTCGAAACCTTTAAGACTCATCATTTGATCATCAAAGAGACGCTCAAGAATTATCAGCCGTTGAAAATCTCAAAGTTGTTTTCAACTTTTCAGATACTAAAGTTGAAAAATATTGAGAGTTTCAAAAGAGTTATAGAATGTATTTCAATTAATGATGATTGCGATAAGCCGTTGACTCCAGTTTCCAAGAGATTCGCAAGCTTGATGAATAGATCTATCTATGATTCGTACATTGAAAAGCTAACCACTGATAACATTCATTTGAAAGAGATTATAAATTTACAAATAGTGGAGTCTTTGATTCCGAAATTGCAGCAAGCGGATATTTTCTGCTGTAGATTCAATAAAAGAATCATCGATTACAGAAAAGATTTCAAGAAACTGCATGGGAAATTGATTGAGTTTCAAAATTTAGAGTTGAAATTGATCAGTGAGTTACCGGTATTTAATGCTTTGTTGAAAGATTTGATATCAAACTTCGAAGAAATAACGTTACAAGTTTGGCTTCAGATATTAAAGTGCTTATCAGGCCTGCGAAACAAAGAAGATCTGGAAACTGAGGAGTCATTTGATGATTTGAAAAACGAGTACGTTTTTAAATTTGAAAAGCTCAAGGAGATGATCATCAATGGGTCTATCAACAAGTTGAAAATATTGAAATACTACTTCAATGGTGACACTTCCATAGTTCCCATGAACCCAGATAAAAGTTTTGTCATTCGAAGATTGTTCGAATAATTTTGATTTGATGGTTCTGAATTTTTGTTTTTCACCTCCTTCTTCTTTATCATCTCCACAATGTCTGAATAAGCTCAAACTATGCCCTAGAAGCATATGAAATAGTAAGAGATCACTCAAATGAAAATAGTATATATGAAGACGATATTACATTCATAAATAATAGAAGGAAAAATGCATAATAATCTGAAACCAAAAAAAAAAAAAAAGTTATATAGTATAAAACTCCCTTAACCGAATTATGTATACACAGAAACAGATCAAAACTAATCTTGACCAGTTCAAGTATATGAAATCAATTTTTCAACAAAAAAACATAAAAAGAATCTCCTTCGTGTTGAGTCTCCCCACCTCTTTTGTGCTTACGACTCATTTCATTGATTCAATCAATTTCAGAGAGAACATCTAAGGACTTACAAAGCAAGCTTTTGGTCCTTGATCTCTTGTTCTAAAGCGTTGATATCAACTTCTTGAACTTCACTTGGAATCGAAGTTTTTGGTACAGAAGGTAAATCAATACCACTGGTTGTACCAACAGACTCAACTGGAGCTGAAGCGGCTTCAACCTTCTTGTCACCGACGGTTGTTGAAGCAGTTCTATTGGCTGGCAACTTTGATTTGATGAAAGTGCCGAGTGGACCAGCTTTTTCCAACAATGGACCAGCCTTTTCCTTGGCCAAAGATTGATACTCTAAAGCCTTTGACTTGGCGATCTTTGAATATTTGGCAACAGCAGCATCAATTTCAACTTGGTAGGTTTCATAGACGTATGGGACTGTGAACAAGACCAAGGTTGAAAGCAAGGCCAATGTGAAGAGAGAGAACCACGATGTGATCTTGAAAAGGATGTACGAGGCGATACCAGCTTTGAAAGTCTTTTCAATGTCAGCAGCGTAGAACAATTGCTGGACCGACTTTTCAAAAGCAGCCAAGTATTGGGCAATGTGGCCACTGATGGCACCCGAGTTCTTCTCAAAAGCTGAGCAGTAGGCAGGTCTGAACCTGGTGACGAACCCGGTTCCGGTGACCAACTTACCACCGTACTCAGCGGCAGCAGCGGCCAAGAGCGACAAGAATGACAATCTAAACACCAAGTTGACCAAGTTGACAAACTTCAACAACAACAACGAAACAACAATGGATCCAAAGATTTTACCGGTTTGGATTGGATCTTTCCACGATAACAAATCGTTTGATTTCTTGGAGATACAAGCACCACCACAACAAGCTGACATATTTGAACTCTTTTTTTCTTTTCCGTGAAACTGCTTTGAACGAAACAAATTCCTATAGATTACCACAAGCAATTACCAATTGATTATATACCAATTGAATGATGATGATGATGATGTGTTGTTGTGCAACTGTGTCAATCATGAAAAGGAGGCAAAAAATGAATTTTCCTTGGAAAAGGGAAATCGGTAAATTTTTCCAATATTCATCCTAATCAAGCAAGCCGGGTAACAAGCAAGCAAGCTTAGGAACAGGAGATGGTTGGATTTTGGATTGTGATTCGAGTATATTTGGAGGCAGGTGTGGTGGAAGTTGCTGCCAGGAATGTGTTTGCATGCTCCCAGAGAGGTGTGTTGATGGTGGACGTTTTGCAGAATCAATCTCTGGCGGTGGATGATTGGGGGTCTACGTTCACGCGACAATAGTATTTTCACGGAATGAAAAAACCAAAAAGCTCGATAGCCAGTGCCAGCATTGTATTGAGACGGATTTGACACGTAGACAAGTGCTATGTCATCATTATCGAATAGCAGATTGAGCGGTTTGGACAAGTTTTACTTCTTGTATTAGTAAGTGTGGAGCGTTCGCCTGGGTGCTGATGAGTGCATACTAACATCAAACAGCTTGATCCACATTCCAATTACGTTGTTGGTCGACTCGTCTTTGGTGATTCCCAAACCGTACCAGGCCAGTCTTCAAAGGTCTTTACTCGAGTTTCACATCTCAAGCAACAAGGACTTTTTGTTGGTGGAATTGCCCATCTGGTTGAGGTTTTTTGGGTACATCGAAGTATTTTTCCAACTACCGTTTTTCGTGTTGAGCTGCTTCAACTATGTGGGTTCGAACTCCAACAAGAACGCTGTATATAACCTAGTGTATGGCTTGAACGCCTCGTTGACGACGTTTGTGTGTTTAATTTACATCTATGCTCAAGGCTCGGACCACGGTTTGAGCTCTATCGAGGTCTGGAACTTAATTGGTGTTTACTTGCCAACATTGATCATTCCGGTTGTGATACTGTTCGACTCTGCCAGAAGAATCAACTCGGTCATCGACAGCTACAACAGTCTCAGGACGATCAAAAAGGCCAGTTAGCCAGTTTAGCTGAAATGTGGGTGTTTTTATTTTTTTTCTTTTCCCTCTTCTCATTTCTTTTACTTGCCCTTTTCGAAGAGCCGTTGTAACAATATATGAAACATATTAGATTGACTTTGAATCGTCGCTGATGGATAGACACAAGACCAAAAGCAAGCAGGATCAAAACGAAATTTAAAAGAAAAGAGAATCAAACCCTACAAGCACTGAAGGCATTGTGGGAAGTCTAGCATGCTGTATTCGACGAGCTGTCCGAGCCCTAGAATCTGCCTCCTCGAACATCAGTTGTACTTCAGAATCAACTCGTTGACAAACTCGATGTATTGAGTTTCCGCATCCAGCTGAGAAGTACCCTTGTAACCGTCCCATGACTCCCACTTGTACTTGCCCTTGAAGTCAAAAACACCTGGTTTTTCGGTGTCGTTGTCACCAACAGTGGCCTGCTTGTACAAGCCGTACAACTTCAACAACTCTGAGTCGGTTGGTTTCTTGGTTAATGATTGTGCAGCGTTTGCCTGGCAGATGAAAAGTTGATTTTGTTAGTGGCGCTTCCAGAAACTGGCTGTGCTGGCGGTACTTACTTTGTCGGTGAATTCTTGAGAGACCATTGTGTTTTATTGATTGATTGATTTTTGTTTAACGATCAAGAAGAAGGACAAGAGGAAGAAGAAGACCACAATACACGATCATGATTCGATTTTGAATCGTCTTGTCTCCACATCATCGCCATAAACCACCATCAGTTACTTTTGGCAAAAAGGACGAAATTGGGTCATATTGGTAGAGCTCGCACGACCATCATGAAACCACTCCAAAATGCTCTTGAATGGTTACCAACCAACCAACCAACCAACTACCGTAGCGGTCAGTTGCTTCAAAACTGTTGACAAGCAATCCATCTGTTGAACGATCGAGGGTCTACTGAATACAAGTGTCACCATCGAATATCTGGGAAGAGTTGATTGACAAAATAATGAGATATACAAGGTTTCTTAAACAGGCTCAAGAGGTGCTCATCAAATCGAGCAGCGGTAATCCGACCGGTTTGACTGGGTTGTTGCAACATCCGAACCCCAGACCAGCCTTGATTACCATCTACAAGTCAACTTTGAAGTTAATGGACACCTTTCCAAACGAGTCGGTGTACAAAAAAGCGGTACAGAACTTGACCGCGGAGAGATTGAAGATTGTTGAGGAAAATGAAATTGTTGAAGAGATTGAGAAGAAGATTGGGAACGGATTGATTGAAGAGTTGATCGTCCAGGCCAACGACGAATACGAGTTGGGCGAGAAAGTGTTTGAGTGGAAGTCGTGGGATGAATTGGAGGAGAAACCGTTGGACGACCAGTGGGTTTATTTTGGTAAGAAGGTTTGATCAGAGACAAGTCTTGTATTTACCTCAACCACTTTATCTATCTCCTTTCCCTTATTTATACTATTTATTTATTTTGTTCTATTTATTCGTCCATTAACTGGGTTATTTATTTATTCATTGATTTATTTTATTTATCTATTTATCTATTTATTCATCTTATCATAATCAAGATACTGAAACACATCGGAAACTCATTTTTTTGTAGATAGCAAAACACTCTATTGTGCCTCAAACAGACGGTTGAATGTACGTATATATATATATATATATATATATTAGCATAAAAAATCGTCTCGCTGGGATATAGACTCATTAAAATTACAGTCAGATATCATACATCTACCATTTACATTTCTAGATCATCTGTTAGAAGTTTCATAACTATTGTCCCAGCTCACAAACAACAATGACCGAATCTCTTGATAAATTAGCAACTTTGATCAAGAGCTCATTATCATCTTCTTCAACTCCACTCAAAGTAGTATTTATGGTTGGTGCTGGTATATCAACGAATGCAGGAATTCCAGATTTCAGATCGCCAGATACAGGCCTTTACCACAACTTGTCAAAGTTGAAACTACCATATGCTGAACTGGTTTTTGATATTGAATACTTCAGAGATCACCCAAAAGCCTTTTACACATTAGCGAATGAATTGTACCCTGGCAAGTTCTTACCAACAAAGTTTCATTATTTGATCAAACTATTCGATGACAAAAAGTTATTGAAAAGATGTTATACTCAAAATATTGACACATTGGAACGAATTGCCGGAGTGTCACCAGATCTCGTTGTTGAAGCTCATGGTTCTTTTGCCAAAAATCATTGTATTGACTGTCATCAAGAAATGTCAATAAAGGTTCTCAAAGAATTTATGGCAAAAAATGAAATTCCAACTTGTGAGAAGTGTTCAAGTTATGTGAAACCTGATATTGTATTTTTCGGTGAACAGCTCCCTGATATATTTTGGTCATCATGGGATAAAGATTCAAAAGATGTTGAATTGGCCATAGTTGCTGGTACTTCATTGACAGTTCATCCTTTTGCCTCGCTACCTGAGGATGTTCCCAAGAAGGGTAAAAGGGTTTTGATCAATAGAGAAGTATGTGGCGATTTTGAGACAAACCCAAGAACCACAGACTCAACATATTTGGGAAACATAGATGCTATTGTTGATCAATTGGTTGACTTGTTAGGCTGGACAGACGAATTGGAGGAGTTGATCGAAACAGGTAAACTGTTACATGACTTGAACAACTTGAAAATAAATGAGACTGACTCGGCAAAACTCGTTGAGACAACAGAAGAAAGGTCAGATAAGTTATCAAAACAAATTGCTGCAGTTGAAAAAGAAGAAGAAGATGATGATGATGACGACGACGAGTTTCATAGTGTTTATGATGATGAAAAAGATGGAGACGATAGTGAATCCTACATTAGTGCAAAGTTAGAGATAAACAAGAACGATAATGCTATCGAGGTTGCTGAACTTTTGGACCAAGTTGAGAATTTGACTATTCATCCCGTTGATATTATAAAGAACCAACAATGATCAAAAGAGGTTCATTTGTTTTATACATAAAATTCTCATGATTTGAAAACCTGATAAGTATGGATAATAAAAAACTCTAATAATTTTAAAACTCAAACGAAAATAAAAAAGCACAACATTTGAACAAAGACTTACTCTTTATCTTCAACTTCGATTTCGGACTCCTTTTTACTCTTCTTCTTTCTACCGAACAAACCTTTCTTCTCCTTCTTCTTCTTCTTATCCTTGCTATCAATAGCAACAGATGGGGTGTAACCCAATGGCTTGGCTTCAACAATATCTGCGCTTTTCAAAACTATCAGTGGCTGAGGTACAGAGTCAACGCCTCCTCCATTCAATTTCTGTTGGATCTCTTCTTGGCTCAAACCAATGTTCGATTCATTTGATGATGATTGTGGTGGTGTTGGTTGATGCACCGTAGTGCTTGTTGATATGTCAGCTTGTGAAATTGATATGTCACCCTGAGATATGGAATGTTGAGGTTGTGGTTGGTGAAGTCTTTGCTGCAATGATGGGTTTCCGTTCATTGGGAAACCTGCTCCTTGTTGCTGTGGTCTTCTCTGTTGTGGCACACCGCCATTCATCATTGGAGCACCATTGAATCCACCGTTCATGGTTCCGTAGCTTGATTGATGCTTTAATCTTTGTCCACCATTACCCATTGGCCTATTTGCACCAGGCATACCACCAACGCCACCAAAATCAATGCCAAATCCAGGATTCGAGTTTGCGTTATTCATGACAGGGTATGCAGATTTTCTGTTGTTCTTCCTACTTGTTGGTCTGAATTTTGAATCAAACTGGTTGTTCAGTAATATATCCTGTGATAATGAGTTCATAGAAGTCATTCTTCTTTGGTTATTGTTATTGCTCTTAAATGCGTTCAAGTTGTTTGGTATAATTTGTTGGGTTTGGGGTAATCCTTGTGGTGGTAATCCATGTGGTAATTGTTGTTGAGGTAATTTTGGTGATATCGAGCCAAATTGCTGCTGCTGTTGTGGTGGTGGTTGTGAGTATTGTCTCTGATATGCCTGTTGAGCATAAATGTTGTTTGGAACACCATTGCCAGCTTGGATTGGAACGCTTCCGTCATTTTGGAATTGTTGTTGATTCTGTTGTTGAGGGGTAATTGACTCGCCGTTCAAACGAGCACCGTACACAGCGATATCTGTAAGATCGTTGAAATCGTCGTTCAACTGTGGAGTTCTGTATGGATCGTTCAAGTCAGGAGAATTTGCAATTACAGGTTCACTGATTTCTGGTTTTTGCGGTTGTGTTGCTGGAACTGGAACGATAACTGCTGCTGGATTTGAAGTGAATCCCTTGTTCAGATTACCGTAGGAAGGATTGTTGTTGATCGAAACATTTGCCAATCTGGTTTCAACGTCCTTCAATTCTTTCAACTTTGACTCATTTTTCAACAGCAATTCATCATGTTCCGATTTCATGAGCTTTATAGTTTTATCATCTTTTCTCAACCAAATCTTGGAAGTTGGATTCTCAATGGTTGTGAAATTTGAGTTATTCATCCTTGTCAAAATTGCGTACAAGAATTCCAAATATGGAGTCTTGATTTGATAATCATCAGCCAAGAAGATTGGCTGTAACAATAACAAATCAACACAAATATCGTTCTGATTTATAAAATTGTAGTACAACTTTGGTGCTTCGATGCTATTAGCAGAAAGTTCAATTTTAGGATTCAACTGAACGCACCTTTCCAATAAAGCAACTTCATTATCGTATCCTTTGAACAATTTGCAACCCATTGTCTTGATGACGCTGATGATTTCCAAAATCAACCCACTGATCAATGGTTTTGTTAATAAATAGTCTTGTAAATCTTGGGGAAATGGATATTCAAATATGATGGATAATGGTCCCAATACGATTTGGGGTAAGGCAAACTTCCATTGGTACGATAAGAATTCCAATGGAGTTGGAAGTTTGTACACCTCAAAACTTGCTGATTCCAAAAAGTTGCTCAAACCATTGATTATCAGAATGTCACTGTTTGAGTATTGTGAGCTTGTGGAGCTTTTACCGATATAAACCAATTCACTCTCCTTCTTACTTGGCATGATCTTGAAAGTATTGGTACCAACCAATCTGACATCGAAATCGCACATTATTGATAACACATCAAGGCCAGGAACAGAAATATACTTCTCGACTGAAGGCTCCAAGTTTATATAGTCTGTAGTTTCAATAATGACAATCGGTTTCTTCCCAGTCTTTATGGATGAGATGATGATCGGAGTCAATTCCTGGCATAATGTGGCGATATCTTGTAATGAAACAACGGATATGAAAATATAATCAAAAAGATATGCTTTCACTTGGCTCTTGAACCCCTTCAAGTTGGAGAACGTCTTGGAAACTGAGTATCTCGAGTTTCCAAAGTTCTCGGAATAGAACTGAAACTGATTGGATGAGTGTGATGGGTTTCCGGTGATCGTTGTGAGGTCACAGTTTTTTGATTCGAACAATCTCCAATTGTACAAAGCTAAATTTGGATTGTTACCAACTGGTGGCCAAAACAAGATAGACAAATGCCAATGTTAGTAAACTTGATCCATTCATGCCACTCCGGCCGGTAAAATTCAAGACAAAAAAAACTTGAATTACAGCTACATACTGGAAAGAACGCTTAACCTTGATGACTGCATTTTCCTTCAACCTGTTTAAAATTATCACTCGACTTGAAGCGCTTTATTCACAATATACACCTTTATCCTTCGGATTAAACGAGCGTTGATTTGAATATGTATAAGAATGATTATCAAAATTTTCCATCCATCGATTTTTAAGGAACCGAGCGGTTCAAGGAGAAAAAAAAGTGTTGCGAAAAAAAAAAATTGAGATCCGACCAGGCACCAAAGTATCACAAGAAACACCACAAACACACCACCAGGATACCTTTGACATGTAAAAACTTCCGTCAACAATAATATTAATGCCAGTTTCTCAGTGGTGCAATAATCAAAATCAAAGTTGTAGTACAACGCTAACAAATGAAAACTTTACACATTCATGGTTTCTCTGAAGTACAATTACGGGCAAACATCGAGGTACCGAGGGTGAGTGGCTACCCTGAACCTGAAATACAGCCCACTTCGCAACTACAACAACCACATACAAGGATTGAACACAGAAGTAAACAAACGGTTCATGAGATTACTATGAGTAGTGCTGCACTTTTTGGCAGTGAGCCTAAGGCATGAGCCACGCGGCCAGCTGTATTTAGGGGTTGCTGTTGTTGCATGTGCGAGTTTTTTAATCATCTACTAGGAGAAATGTGTAAAGCATTGATCATTCGTTAAAAAATTTGACGTGCTTTGTCGGAATTGAAGCTTACATAAAACGTCTCTAAGGGTGTTTTTTTTTCATTATCAAAGGACAAACAAGAGTCTCCTCGAAGCTTACCTGAACTTCAGTTCGTAGGACTTGAAGATGCTCGGGAAGGGATCGTCCTTTTTAAATTTGACAACTCTGGATGAAACGAAAATATTACCCTTTATCAAACCCTGATCGATCAAGTTGATCACAACGTTCTCTACGACCAAGTCGTCGACGTCGCCAGCACCACTGAACACCTGGAACGATAGCATCGAGGAACTTGAACAGTCTGGGCTGTTCCTCGTTGCTGCGAACTGAATGCCAGCTTTGATCATATCGAACGATAGAGTGTATTTGTTGAAATCACCAAACGTTCGGTATATCTTTTGTACGAGGTTTCTCAAAACCAAGACCCTCAACCTTTGAACAAACCCAAGCAATAGTCCATTTTTTCGGCAGCTTGTCTCGTTATTCAAAACAAGATTGTGAAACTCGTACAAATCACCATTTTTTAAGTGTACAATCATTTTTCTGTATAGCTCGATGGTTTGATAGTGTTTCAAATCAACGTTTTTGAACCCGTTTGCCTGCTCGCATCTTCTGATTATATGGTTGAATCCATTTACGTTTGGTAGTTTCCCAATGATTAGTCCACTGGGTATCAAATATTTGAGTATCACCAACAAGTTTTTCATTGGACAGTTCCCCAAGTCCAAATGATCGAAACACCATTTGAACTCGTTGAATGATTCAATGAAGTTTGACTGTATAAATTGCAACTTACCCACAAGAAAGTGGTAATTCAACTGAGTCTGTTTGCTAACTTTGTCGAATTTCAATCCCAAATTTTTAACACTTCTTATGATGTTGCTACCCAATTTCGATTTGTCTATCAAAAAGTAGATCTTCAACAACTTTATCACTAGAAACGAAATCAACCTCTCACTTCTCAAAGTTTGTGACATGATGATCTTGTTAAAAATTGATAACAACAATTCCGTGAAATACTCCAACCTTGCAAATTTTTTGTACGACTTGTTGATCAAAGCTAGTTTTGTATCAACCTTGATAACAAGCGGTATTATAAAGTTCGTTGAATCGATCAAAGTCTGAGATAGCATATTTGACAAGTCCTTATTTCCAAAGCATCTCGACAACTCTCGGTAATAATTCAACATCAAATCAATGGATTGTAGTATTGACCATGGATTGAAGTCCCTCACAAATATGAAATAACTAGCCAAATACCTTTCAAAGCTCACTCCATAGTCATAATTCTGGGAACCGATTAGTCTTTCAATATCATCGTCACTGTAGCTCTGTAAAACTTTTTGCAAGTTCGAAGTAATGGGATTTTGGATACTTGATACTGAAAATGTCCTGCATATATTCAATTGGCATTCTTTTGGTGGAAGTTTAAAGAAACTTTTAAGTCTTGTTGATAAAATGAAATCTAGTTCAGACATCCACTATAATCATATATCATATGGTTGAATTGTTGTTCGTCAACAACAAGAGATCAATATACCTAGCTGCTTAACCTGTATCTCAGTTATTAGGTCTTGCTAGCTTGGACTTTGAAAAAAAAAAATAACACACACAGACCTGCGCGCTTTCAGCGCTGCGCAATACAATTACCCATCGCATTTTATACTGCGTACCGCAGCTTCAAAATCACACAGATTTAAAAGATGAGAAAAAAACAGAAGTTCATTTTTCAGTTATCTCAAGCCAACTTCAAATTAAGGTTGATATTTTGGAAAGGACTTGAGAACCAACCATCTAGTATGAGTGCTGCTTTACAAAGGATTCCAAAAGGCAAAAAGCCTGTGTTGATGAAAAAGAATCACAGTGGTTCGAAGGAAAATACCACCCCGACATCAACAGTTGATGATTCCAAGACTCAACAGCCGCTTAAAAGGTCCAGAAGAGGTTCAAATGGTAAACATAGTAATAACAACAACAACACCACTCAGGATGCTCAATTGAAAATAACTGTGAGATTGTTGCCACCCGATTTATCAGAAGAAGAGTTTTATAACGATCCAAAAATCAAGTCAATGGTGAATGATGAAACAATCGACGATACATATTATGTCAAAGGTGGGTATTCGTCAAAGCCATTTGAATTACCGACATATTCAAGATCATACATATTGTTCAAAAAGGAGAAGTTTTTGGCAAATTTCATGAACGAATCACAAAATCTAACATTTAAAAATTCGCTAATCAAAGGTGACACTATAGATCTAAAGAACCTTGAGGAGAATGAAGAGTTCAAACCTATAATTGAACAATCGTTTTATCAAAAGATGAATTTCCCCAAAAAGGAACCAAGAGTTTCGACGAAAAAGGAAAGTGGATCGATAATGGACAATCCAATCTTTGCTTTGTTCAAGGAATGGTCGAGCATCGAGAATGCGATGGAGAGGTTCAACGCCGAACCAAAATCGTTCCTAAAGAGACCCAAGGAAATCAAGGAGGAGAAAAGATTGAAACTGCTCAACGAAAAGAAGTTGCTCAAAAAGGGATTGAAGGCGAAACTCAAAGATGACACAAAGAAGCTTGATGACAAAAGTGATAAAAACATAAGAAAAAGATCCAAGAAGAAGAAGAACTTGAAAGAGGATGAAGGTGTGTCAGCTTCAAAAGAGAAGAGAAAGGAGAAAAAGAGGAAAGCAAAGAATGCTCATTCTGGTGAAACAACTAAAACGCAGAAAGAAATATTCGAAACTCCCTCCATAGGGTCCATATCGGAACAAAAGTCAACTGTTCCAAAAAAACAACGAAACCAATCGAAACAACTCCCTAAAGTACAAGACCAGTCATCGGATCAAGCTGCAAAGCCTCCATCGTCGAAGTCGAGACTAAAGAAAAGGAGAGAAAAAAAAAATGAGGAAAAACCCTCACCTTCATCTTCAACGCTGGACCCAAAAGTGAAATCAAAAAAGAAAGCACCTACAGAAACAACTCTGGATTCTAATTCTACACCCACACAAGTTAAGAAAAAAACGATCAAACCGAAAATTATGAAAAGACCACAACAGGAACAACAACAAGTACAATAATATTCGAAGAGGAAACTTTGCTTCAATCGCTTGCTTGTTTGCTTTATTATGTATAGACCTTTTACTTTGCCTTCTTCATTTCTGCTCTTTCAGTCGGATGAAAGAATTTGAGTGAAAAATCTGAAAAATGGATTCATCTCAAAATGAAATCAATTGTAGGCCTTCCTCAGAATCTGTTTTGCTATAAGGAGTTGAATCTCCAGATTATTTGACAAAGTCTGACCGATAATTTTCTGTCTCTTTCTCCAATCCCACCCCTCCTCATTCACCTGGCTTTTTTCCTCCTTTCCAGAGTGGCATGTTTCCCATTCCAAGAAGCTCCAAAAATCACCTACTGATCCCTGTCATTTGAAACGCATCAGTTAGTTATCGGTGATCTGAATTTAGCATTTTTTTAGATATTCTTATTCATCTTTTTGCCTGAATCCTGCTTGAAGTCGCCCAGAACCAGCTTTATGAACCTCGTCACTACCCTCAAGCAGACAAATAATATATATATATATATATATATGATAAAAGCTGATTACTTGTGTTAGCTACCCTTTCTCCTGAACAGAAATGCTAAACCAGATTACGTAATATAATATGTTGTGACTCTCTAGAATGTCAGACACACAAGGTTGTTTGGGCTTTTATATTCCCTTCACACATTTTAACTTTTTTCCTCTTGTATTTCATGCCGTTTCATCTCCTCCCAAGTTGATACAACCGTTTTTGCACAATAAGATAAGGCTTCTCTGCCTGTTGTACTATCTCCTTTTCAAAATTGCACAATGTACATTTATCCGTTGCTTGGTAGTCAGTCGTAGGCTCAAAATCAATAAATTTGGTCTGCATAAAAGGTAGCGCATAGACAAATCATATGATAATATAAGGGAAAAAGGCCCGGTATCGCACACACGACCCATTCATCGCCTAGCCCATGTCTGTTGGGTCGATTGAGCAAGCTAGCAACAACAAGCCCATGGGTGTGAGTCTGAGACATAAGCATGTCACCTCTAGCCTTTGTTCCAGCACCACGCTCAACACAATACCCTGCGTGTAGTGCAAAAAAGGTCTGTCTCAACCCATTTTTCTCTGATGTTGTCTTGCCTCTATAATCCCACTCGCCATATTTCCCACTTGTGGAAAAACGCCTTTCAACACCTCGCCATCACTCTATCGATCAAAGTGTGCTGTGTGTCGCTACAAAGAAGAGTCCATTTACGTAATGCACTTTACATTCCATCTCCCTCGGGGAATATTTTCCGCTGCACATATGTAACATACATACACTATAAAGCACACGACACACATACACAAACAACAAGGTTGAGCCACGAAGCTGGCTCGCTTTCTGCAAACTCCTTCAAGCTCCAGGCCTTGATGGCTCTTGATGAGGTCTCATCCAGAGCTCTTTCTTCTCTTGCTCTTGTTATGTACGATCCAATCCAACATATATCATAGGAAGTCATCACATGCTCCTAAAGTTGACTTTTTTTTGATTTTACCGAGAGTTCTTTATGTAATATCTGCCTGCGATTGTTTGCATGTTTTTTTGGTTTTTTTTAAGGTGGTGCATTTGTGCCCCTTGTCTCAGTAAATTTTTCAATATTTTTTCTTTTGCAAATTGTGTGTTTGTGATTTGTCCTCTACCCAGACGGAGGTTTCAGCCACTTGGAACTCAAGATTGTATCTAGTTAAAACCCACCAGCACAGCGAGCAAGATGGATAGGTACACTCGCCAGTGGGGGGTAGGACACCTGCTCGGCGCGTGGCTCGAAGTGTGGCTAGGTTGCTCGCTTGCTCGCTTGCTTGGTGTGCGGGTTTGGGCGTGAGACAAGTGTACCTGCTCTGAGCACTGAGTGTACCAAACATTCCACTCAAAGACAAAAGTGAAACAAGGAAAAACGAATCCAGCCAAAATGCTCACCACCTACCACATTGCCACTGGATCGACCTGTGGTACTAAACATACGTACGTACATCCCGAGGCGATATTTTTTTGTCTTTTCTTATGTAATTTCATGGTAGTACCTACACTTCAATTCTGCTTTCACCGTATGGGGCCTCCTCGGCGTTCCTTTATCTTGGTGGCTCGACTCCCCAGTAGCTGTGAACTCAGTCCAGCTGTTATTTCATGTACAGTTTTATTAGCGGATCGTAAGGAGCTGGATGGACCCAGCCAGCCGCCTACTTCCCGTACGCTCACTCGCTCATGGATCAGCAAAATGTGCTTCTTGATGGTACGTTTGCAAGGGCCCTTGGTGGGAGAGTTTCAAAGCCTCTGCCCGTGCTCCCTTTCCAACCTGTTCAGCCCAGCGGTAGTTTAGACCGAACAGCCAACGGCTTGGAACTAATCTTCAAGAGAATTTGTTAGTGCCTGCCCTTTCCCCCTAGTTTGAAGCACTCTTCGCCAATAACTCCCCATTAAAAAGCTGATTGGGCTACAAAACGATCCTATAGAGAAAGGGGAAAGGGGAGGCCAGACAGCTCACCAAGGGAGAAAAACGTACGCCAAAAAAAACACAGATTTCACACATCCATCCAGCCCGCTAGCCAGTCCTACGCACACCACACCAGTGGCCAACTCTACCCATCAACCTATGTATCCGTCTACTTCTGTATAACTGGGATAGCCATGTTGTAGCCATCTATCCATCTGGCTTTTGCTCCCCACCTGTTGATAGATGCATACCAACGGATCACACACGAGTCACTCAATATACTTCACCTCAAGTGAAATTATTATTCCATCCTCGCCCATACTTCCATCCTGGTGTTGAAAATCAGATGTTTGGTGGCTCTCCTCAATCCACCCCCTTGGAAAAAATTCCCTTGTGTGCTCAAATTTCGGCTTATGCACGCCTTGATATCGAACAAATAGCAGAGCTCCAAGTTGTTGTGACAACGCGGCAGACAAGAGACTCCAGTCTGAAATATTTTACACCTCTTCCCAGGGAAATGCTGATGCTATCACACACACTCGCAATCCAGTGGCTGCCGGTGCTCATCCTGTGTAGCTTTGACACCGGCTCACATTCACCTTTTGACTCAATCGTTGTCATTTTATATGTCATGCTCGATCTAAAACGGAAACTGCTTTCTCCAACTACAACAGTCAAAGTTCGGTCGATAACTGTCAAGGCAAAGAAGACACAAGTTCAAAGCGTCTAAATTTATGTCTGTTGGACTTTATTCACCGATCTCTTGTCTTGTTGCAACTGCGCTTTTTCCCTCTAGGAAGAATGGCGGTAAGTGAGTGACGTGCTACATCAATCGTTTTGAACTGCTTCGGCTTAATTTGTTTTCAAAGTTTATTATTTCGAGATTTGGGATTTGCATGCGCCCGTCCCATCCTCCTGCCACACTCTGCTGTTGTAGGCGCTGTCAGGCAATCAGGCAGGAAGGCAGGCAGGCAGTCTCGCTCGCTCGCTCGCTCGCTCGACCTGCCCGCCTAGTTCAAACTACACCCAACCAAGATATTTCGAATCCCACCACCTGGCACGGACACTCACTAGGCACACGTACGCTGTTCAGTGTCTTCATCTCTTTTCTCTCGCTGCTCACCACCCAGCCGTGAGCCCACTCATGCCACGACCGGATAAAATAATTCCTCGTTTGAGTCAGTATACGGTATGATGATGCACACACACATTTTTATTTTTTGTCTAAATTTTTTCTTCATTTTTAGATTTTTTTGACTTAAATGTTTTCCCTGTCATTGTTACTTTGTGGTATTTTGACTCCATCAATCGCAAGAACAATACAACAACCGGTTGGGCCCACCCGCCACCACCTATTCTCCGAGGAATCACACAAGCACCACCCACCACCACCACATACAAAGGTTGCAACCGTTTTCAAGCTCTCCTAATGCCTCCGTTAATGCCTCCGTTCCTCGCTTCGCACACATCCAGCTAGCCGGCTTCCCAACCTCTTGCGCGCGCTCTCTCTCTCAAACTCTCGAGCTTACTTACTCACATACATCAATCCCCGAGCTTACATGGTTGATTAATTTTCCCAATTATTTATAGGCAAAAGAAGCTTGTCGCTCCCAGAGATCTTGAGGTGACATAATAGCAAATCCTCTTTGTGGTTCTTCCTGCTGCTGCAGGCCAATAATTAATTTTTTTTTTTTGAAATTTTCCGATTTTTTTTTTTTTTTTTTAATCTGCCCTTTGCCCTCTCCTTTCAAAAACTTGACCCTTTTGCAGTACTATAAATATGTTCCAAAATCCTTTTTTGGGGTGGGTACAGTACCGTAAGAAAGAGAATTGAATCGAGTTGAAGTGATCAGTTGTAAGGTATTCAGCATACCCTAGTACACGAGAAGATAAAGCAGATTCCCTCTTAGACAGGCTATTGTTGTAAAGTGTGCTCAGACGGACAAATTTTCCCTGATACCCCACACAAGTGTCTTGATAACAGTAGGAGAAAAAGACAAAAAATTATTGGCAATCCAGTCTTGAAGCAAGAGAGATAGACAGGTAGACCGACAGGCAGACCGACAGGCAGACAGTTAGACCGGTAGGTAGATATTTAGATAGATAGGTAGATAGAGACAGTTACTTACTTGGGAGCTAGCCGATTTGATGAACACATCTCCTTAGTTCTATTAGCACAACCTGTACCAGCTCGAACATGTCGGATAGACATTATTCAAATACCAACAGTCAGTTTTCACCGGATGAGGAAGAGAGAAAGAGATTGGAAGAACACTTGTACCGACAGCGACCGGGGGTGCAACCACAGCAACAGGTGATGCCCAATCACAGCTACCATCCACCAGCACCGCAGGTGTACGACCCTCACCACCTTCACCATCTCCAGTACCAGCAGCAGCAGCGGTATAACAACAACCCGGTGTACAATCAGCATCTCCTACCAAATCAGCAACACCCGCAGTTTCAACCACAGCATCAAGCTCAGTTCAAGCAGCCCTTCAACGAGCCCTACACCGCCGCCATCCACACTACAAGATCCTCATCTTTTGGCAATTCGTACTTCCAACCCCAGCAGCAGATGGCATCTCAATTCATAAGATCATCCTCATACCCATACGCCACATCAAGTACAGCTACTCCTACACCTCCTCCCCCTCTTCCCCATTTCCCACAAAGCCAGCAGCACCAACAACAATTTCAGCAAGCATCACAGTTCGTGAAAACACCAGCCCAACAGAACTACCCAGCTAATATCAATAACAACAATCTACACTACTACTCAAATCATGTTCAGGCTCCACAACAACTTCAACAATTTCAGAGGTACCCATCAACGTCATCCGCTTCATCATCACAATCATCTCAACACTTTTATCCAAATGAATATAGAGTGCCCTCCCAGGATTATAGATCGGAAATTGATATTAACCATTCATCACATTCATTGCCCTCTGTTCAAAATTTACTACCACAACCTCAACAAAATCAACCTGAAGTTAATCAAAGAACTGAATCAAAGAAATCGGAAGCAAAGAACGTTTCAAAATCATTGATGAAAGAAATGAGAGCAAGCACAGTCAAGTCGACGGATGAACTATTTTTCATCACATGTCAGCTATTGGAAATAGACGTCTTTATTAAAAAAGATGGTAGCGATCCCTATATTTGTGATCCAACTGATGCACTACTCATGGACTCTTTTATCAAGAACGTTTCCTTGTGCCTTGATGTCTACTGTTCACTGCCCATATTCAGCAAGATTTTACCTCATGTTTCATTGATTGAAGACAGTGGATTGATACTACACAGTATTTTGAGTTGTGGTGCTTTATACTTACATAGAGACCAACCAAATCACTATGATCTTTCCTTTCCCATGAAATATTACAATGCATCCTTGAAACAGTTGAGCATGAAAATTGGTGAAAAAGACAGAGTTTTGATGAGATGTTTGGTGAGCTCAATTTTATTGAATCATTATGAACTGTTCCAAAATGATACTCAATTGAACCATATTGCCGGTTCAAAAATCATATTGGAAGAGATCCTTGATAATGAGTCAACTTTCAAGAAACAAGAGTTCAAAAAGAGAACCAAAAAGATTCGAAATTCGAAAAGTTTGTTGAAAGTTGTCAACTTGACCAAACTTTATAGTTTATCATCGAATAAATTTATCGAGTCATTGTTTTGGGTTATCACGATAAATGACTTGAACGAATCTTTAAAATTCAATCAACCAGCGAGATGGACTTTGCAAAATCCCAACACCACAATTCTTTCCATATCACCACCATCGTTGCAATACAACTGCAAAATATCGGAATACTTGAACGAGAAGTTTGATGTTGATTTCAGCAAATCCAACAAGTTAAAAGATGCAACGTGGTGGTTACGTAAATCATGCTTCAATTTACACTTGATCAATGACTTCTTGCACCAGGATTATGTCATGACTTTACAAGACTTCGAAAGTAACAAGATGATTCAAAAATGGATAGAGTTGAAGAAGATGAACGACAAGTTTTCCAAATCGATGCCAATGAATCTAAGAAGGTTGACTTATAGAATCAATGATGAGGAATCCAAAATTCCAGTCATTCAATTCAGTTCGGAAGTTTCTGCATTGATCAACTTGAACTATCACCTATCATGTATCTTTCTATACAAATGTCTAATCCAGAGGACTGATTTTTTGAAAAACTCAGCCAATTTCAAAAATTATTTCAACCCAAAGGATTTATTACATTTATCAAACAGCTCGAATCTCTCAAAGTTATTCAAAATGCATTCAATAACCATTATTGGAATCTTGAAAACATACTATAGAAATTTCTTGATTTGGAGTTTATCATTAGAGCATTTCAAAAATTGTATCCAGTTATTGAAGGAAAACTTTAATATTCACAAAGAGTTGGACCAGTTGATGGTCGATATTCAATCATTCACAAGGGCTAGGTTCACTAGGTTTTAAATTTAAGTATAAAAAAAATTGGTTATTAAAAAGGGATTATGGGTTTTGTACAAATATGAAATGAAAAGTTTCAAAATTATTATGGGAAATATCAGTTAAGCGAGTTTTGTGTCATAATATTTTTTTTTTTTTGGTGAGACATTTGCTTTTTGTCGCTTTGCTGTTATATGTACTTTTAGTTTTAATATAAATAGATAATTATTAATAATACATATATTGGGAATTTCAATTGACTTAAATTCAATTCGAGAGAATAAAACTGTCTAGTGGGTTCGAAAGAATGTGAAAACTTAAATAGCAGCTCGAAATACTTGAAACAAAACTCTTGAGTAGAATGTGAAATGAAGATCTCTATTGCAGACAAGGTAATGGACTGAACTCGTTTTAAATAAGCTATTATCGGTGACGTGAACGAGATACTATTATCTTCTTTTGCCTTTATAAGTATCTCACCAATGGTTAGTTCACATCTACGGGATGTAAAACTTCAGAATGTTATCAATAGTGATAGCTGCAAAAGCATCACTTTCATTGACACAAAAAGAATGACTAATGTTATCCAATATTTGGAACTCTAGTTTGGGGATTCCTTCAAACTTTTGTAGAATACTAAGCCTTGTAGAATCATTTACCCAGCCATCAGTCCTCAGAAAAGTCACAATAATCTTCTCAATTTTTGGGTGGTTGAAAAACTTTTCATTTATTTCAAAACTTGAACCAATTTGTGCCATCTCTTCATTTGCCAACAATAGTGATTGGTTCACCAATGATGATGAAGTGATTAGATTTTTCGTCGACTGAATTGAGTTTGAAGAATCGGTAGCTAGTTTGAATCTTATGAATTTTTCTAGCAACAAAGTAGGGATTATCGAAACAAATTTCGTCAGATATGATGCAAGTTTATGAACTGGGATATATGCATCTATTTTATTTAATATTTTACCATTAGAGCTCTCTTTGATGTCGTTTATTGTGGGGGTGATCAAGCCGACATATTTGACTTCAAATTTATCCGATAACCTTTCATCATCAACAATCTTTAATACTGAACGTTGCAAAATCCAAGATCCTACTGAATGACCCATTAATATCAAATCCCTCTTTCCACCATCTTTCAGTTGAAACTTCTCAATTATGCTGACTTTATGATTGATTTGGTCCTCTAATCCATAAAACCTGTCATTTTTCTTGGAAAGTTCATGATCAGAAAATCCTGCATGCGATGGACATATTATTTCAAATTCAGGATAACTTGATTGGATCGCTGTCAAATAGTCAATGTAGTATCCAATCAAACCTGGATTTCCCGGTAAAAACACGAGTAATGGGTTTTTCGAATTCGAGATATCTAAAGGTTTCAAATGAAATATTGATGTGGGAAATTCATGTTGATACTCTCCAACATTTGCATTAAGATTGCACATATCTCCTCGATTGTTACCTAAGACTGATAAAGATCAATGTTGCAGTATTTTATTTGTATAATTTGAGGTTTAGCATTCTTTTTCTCGCCTATTTTTTTTTTACTATGGTGGCCTTTATAGTTTGACGCAAAACTGGTCCTTACGTGAAACCAGAGACCAGAAGGTGATGAAGTTATAGTAAATTAATATCCCAGAAAGCGGACAAGCTGAACCAAACTTTCATCACCACTTCAAACTTATCTAGTAGAATATCAAAATTTACTGATCAAAAAAAAAAAATAGAAAACAAGATACATTCAACCATCGAGGTACTCAAGACATTTCGTCATTTCAACTTTGTTCAAACCAATACTTAATCTCTGGGATGCATAGGCGATATTCCATCTACCCGGTAAACGCTTTTGAATCTTTGATGTTGTTGCACTAGCACTTTCATTCTGATTGAGCATCCTTTTTTCGAATGGAGAAGAGTAAACATATTGAGAATATTTATCATTATCTTCATTGACCAATGCAAAAACAAAGCTGTTTTCGTTTATCAACCCAAAAGATTCAATCAATTTTAAATTGATCAAGTTCTTTTGACTATCGTTATCAAAGAGCAATAACAAATCAATACTGTCGTCAACATGAGATCTCAAGTTGTAAACCAACTCACTAAAATTTTCCTGATTTTCAGTTTTTTGAGAAGGGTATAATGAAGAAAGGTTTGTAGTTGAATATATGCCCAATATACCTTTCAAACCTATCAATTCAACAAATCTCTCTATTAACTTCATCAATGTCGTGTCATCGTTTCCCTTGGAATGGCTGAAATTATTCAAGTTCAACAAAACTTTGTAACTAAACTCTTGTAGCCAATGAGAATTCGATTCAACGTGGATATGATCATTATTTTTCTTACCAGTTGAATCGTCTCTTTCTATAGGATTGTAATGATTCATCATCTCCAATGTTAGTAAGACTGAGGTGAATATCTGTTCCACAATGTTTTTATTATCATGATCACAAAGTTGAATGACTGATTGCAACTCTCGGTCATCATCCCCATTATACGCCTTGAATATCTGATCCAAAATTTGTGTCTCCTTTTTCGAATCAAAAATCAAAAGGTCCTCATCAACTACACCGTAGGCTTTGCCAAAGTCAGCTAGAATCTTGACTATGTCATTGGGACAAGCATTCAATACAATGTTGTTTGCTTCTATAAACTTTATCAAGTCCTCCAAAATATTGATGGTTAACTCGCTTGATTCTAAAACAACAGATGGCATTTCTTTCCTC
This sequence comes from Peterozyma toletana, assembly GCA_003706045.2. Classification (NCBI taxonomy): domain Eukaryota; kingdom Fungi; phylum Ascomycota; class Pichiomycetes; order Alaninales; family Pachysolenaceae; genus Peterozyma; species Peterozyma toletana. Next base: position 10,598 of record PPKG02000010.1, on the reverse strand, counting down.
TTTCTTCTTGTCTAATACACTTTATATCAGATGAATGGTCTTGATTGATTGAGTGTAAGTTTGAATGGAATATCTATTCCAATAGGTCTCGTTTATATCAATGGTAGAGAAATTGTCATGCGACTTTCTCAGCTTAATTCGAAGGATGTTTCCGGGGTAAGGCATCCATACACCATATAGTTGAATTATAAGGTGGGCAGCTGAACATAAAGGTGGCCTCTCTCGACTCTGAATCAAACAGCTATCCTGATTATAAGCTTGATCAACTGAACTAAGTTGTCTTGGTTCCAGCAATGTGGAATTTTCCCCAAAAAGATATCCAGTATTGATTGAAATCTTGATAAGACATGAAAAAAGTATAGTTTTTTATGTATATTTTCCCAGTTCAATCCTTTTGGTGTATGTATCCTATCAACTCCTCTAAGGTACCTGGCTCGCCTCTTTTTGTTCTATCATGATTGGTCTCAAACCAGTAATTACTATTAAAGAAGAAAGGTTGGTTGGTTGGTTGATTGGTTGGTCTCTTGAGTTGGAACTACCCAGTAAAAATTCATGGCGTGTAATTCCTCATTTGGTTTCTTGCCTATAGATTAAAGTTAACCAAAATATCTTGATATTCTTCATCCAAGATATAATTCACTCATATCAAATAAGCAAACCTTTCAGTCTTGGAAACTCCGCTTCCATAAGAGTCAATGAGACGGGGATGGTTGTACTGAACATTCAATTTACCAGCTTAAACTTTGTAATTGATTATTAACGATTCCAATCGCATATTATGATTTAAGTCAAGTCTTAGCTATCACACAAACATATTTTTGCGATTATATATTTAGCTTTGACGATTTATATAGTCGCTTCATTGAACATAACCCTACAAGTTAACGATAGTATATTAGTTTATACAATGATTTTTTGCATTCATTTTCACCGCAAAAAGATTGCGTTATTCCAAAGTAAAAGTTACATATATATCGCTATCGATGCACAACAGGATACGAATAATGAGCGAATCAAGTGAAAGGAGGGTATATCAGAATAATGAAATTAAAAATCTACATAGAAAATCTGATGTAGAAAGAAAAGACAAAAAAAGTAAGTATATGTTTATATATGGCTATATATATGAGAGAAGAAAGCGAGCCATCAACGAAAAAAAGTTAAAGCGTTCGACCTAAAACCAAAAAGTGTTCCATCAGCTAAGCAATATCAACATATTCGACATTGTCCTTTGCTTTCTTGATGGCATCAACAGCATCATTACCTGTGAGTCCATGTTTGACTTTGATATGCCTCGATAAAGCATCACCACGGCTGAATGTTTTATTTAACGATCTCAGATTATGAGTTTTCAAATACTCCTCTTCACACAAGGTACATCTATATATTTTCTTTCTTTGAGCATGAATAGTCTCTTGATGCCTGATTAAATCATACGGTCTAGAAAACTTTTTCATACATGGTTCCCTTGTAGCGGGATTTATCAATTCACAAACGTGTAGCCCGTCGACCATTTTGGGCGTGCTTGACGAAGAGGATCTCTTGTGGCCCTTAGGCACGGGCGTATTATTGTGTGATGGAGATGATGATGGTGACGATGATGGTGATGACGATGATGAGAAATGTTCATCTTGGGTATTTGAATCTGGCGAAGTGGCAGAGAAATCTGCATAGACATTTGAATCAATCAAAGGTATGCTTCTATCTATATCCTCCTCCTTGATGTCGTAAATCGCGTGCTCCTTCTTGACCTTTGAGCCGGTGAGAGGCGGAGGGGAAGCGAAACCATCATACATCGGTTCATCATCCTCATCGTCTTCGTCGTCCTCATCATCTTCGTCTTCCGATAACTCATCGTTGAAAATCTGAGCCGGCGTCATTGTGTCCTGTTTCTGGTCGGATGGCCAGATGTAAAAGGTTGAGTCATTAGCGTTACCAAAAATAGACGATGGCTGAGCGGTTAAAAGCTCCTCCGTTGGTATTTTCAAATGGGCGTCCTTTGGTGAGAATGTGGACCCTAGCAAGTCACCACCTCTGCCGTTGCCCAACAAGCCGTAGCTTGTGAAAACGTTGGGATCGCCATAGGTTCCGAACGGCTCCAACAAGGTGGTACACCTGCTGTTGTAGTAGGCCTCGAGGCCGTCATCGTCCTCTCCCTCGTAGCCATCTGCACCATCCATGGTCATCTCCTCGTCTCCGTCGTTGCCTAGTATGTCTATGCTCTCGCCCATCGCCAAGTCTTCAGAGTCGGGTATTGTTAAAAACTCCTGCGACATGTTATTTCTGATGTGGTGCGAGCCACTTTTCTTCGTGCTGGGAATATGGTACAACTCGTCCTCCATGATGTCTGTGATGGTTCTCCTGAGCGGTGGGAAGCTGGCCAAAGATGTCATGCTGTTCTGGTCCCTGGTATTCTCGTGATATGGATTGTGTGGTTTGGAACTCGTCAACTCCCTCGTAAACTTGCTCTGCTGGTGGTATCCTTTGTTTTTTCCCACTGAAAAGCTCCTTCTTCCTTGTTTGTTTAGCAATTGTACACTCGACTCTGGATAGCAATACTCCTGTGAATCGTTCTTGCCTATATTTTATATTTCTATAATATCTGCTCTATAGATATCTAGATATATGTATGGTCTTTGGTTTAGCGTAATGGGTTGGTTTGTAGCAGCAACTTGATCACTTGCTCGTATTAATATGAGAGGAATGTGATTTGTAATACGTTTAGTTTCTGATTTTCGGGCTGAGCTGTGTATGAGTTTTGGGTTTTTTTGCTTTGTGCTATGAGATTATTCTAGAACTGAGATGAGCGGGGACAGCGCTGTTCCCGGTATTGCCACACTTTGCTCTGTGGAAAGAGAATGAGAGAGAGAGTGCGGCTCTTTTGTGATTGAGCTGTTTTGGAGGGAGGATATGATTGCCTAATTGGGTAAGTAATTTCATTTCCTCTTTTGGCGGGTTTAGGGTTGGGGGTTATAGCGTGTGTGAGAATGATTCTATGAGTCTACAATAGGAGTTTGTGGTTAGACTATGATCACTACACCGATTGGTGCATGATTCCGCATATGATAAATATACAATCGCCAAAAGGATTGGTATATGATTATTTTGATAATGATTAACTCTATATAGATCAGATAAGTATCACTTTTCGTATGACAAAGAACAGAAAATGAGAAAGAAACGAAAAGAAACGAAAAGAAAAGAGACAAATATATATGTAAAGAAAACTTGTATAGGAAGACACACACACAGAGGATATAACAAAAGAAAAAAAATTAAACAAACAAACAAACAAACAAACAAGTACGATGAATTGAATCTAGTGGAATATGAGTATGAAATAAATATCGGGGGAACGAGACCTCGGGTCTATTCCTCATCGTCGGTGTCGACAGGTTTTGGAGTACCCTTTGGAGTGGTCAACCACTCGATATGTCTCAATCTTCTTCTTTCCTCTTGCAACTTCTTGTCGTTTCTGGTCATCTTTCTCTTTCTGATTCTGACCTTGATGTTGGCTGGGGAGTCGTCGTTGTCGTTGGCCTTCTTGACGTTCTGGGCAGCAATGGCATCTGGGTTACCACCGTCCTCGAATCTGGATTGATCCAAAGCAGTGACACCCTTTTGAACCATGGTTCCGTTTTCAACAATCCATTGTTCTGGGCACAAGGCACCGACAAACTCGTTATTATGCGAAATCATAACAACACCTCCGGTCCAATCTCTGATGGCAACGGCCAAACCTCCCAAAGAGTCTCTATCCAAATAATTGGTTGGTTCATCCAAAACCAACAAATGAGGATTGTTCCACATGGCACCAGCAATGACAACCTTGACCAATTGACCACCGGATAACGAACCCATTGGAGTATGGTCAGCAATATCACCATCCAAACCAACATCTTCGAAATGCTTTCTAATAACTGGTGGAGTCAACTCACGGTAACCCAAACCTTCTCTTGAAGCTTCGTGATCATCAAAGTTTTGGACCAACTTACCGAAACCTTCTTCTGCCAAAGTTTCTCTTGGAATCCAAGAGTTATATCTTGGTAACCAATTCTTCCATTTGATTTCGTATTGGAAAGATTTCTTCAACTTTTGTCTACCGACAATAGCTTCAATAGCTCTAGCTCCTCTACCATCATTGATATCAATTTGTCTCAGCATCATCTCTTCTTCGTCCTTACTGAACTTACGAGATTCTTTTAACAAGACTTCTCTATCATCACCAAACTTATATCTCCATTGTAAATATTGGTTTGCGGTCTTTTCCTTGTGTTGTTCAACGTGTTGCAAAGCATGTTGAGCAATGTAACCAATACGTAAATTTGGATGTTTTTCAACTTTACCTTCTTGTGGAACCAATTCACCGGTCAACAACTTGATTAATGTTGACTTACCAGCACCATTTGGACCTAAAACAGCGACTCTTGATGACAATGACAATGAACATGAAACATGACTTAAAGATGGTTTTAAAGCACCTGGGTAACCGAATGTGACATCAGAAACTTTGGCAACAGCTCTTGTGTTTGACTTGACACCAGTCAAAATACCTGGTGGTGGGAAAGCCATCTTAACGTTTGAATCGGTTAAGGTGTAGTACGACTTACCTTCTGGCTTGGCTTCAACGAATTTGGATAAGTTACCCTTGTAGTAAGCCAATTTCTTGTTTTCGTAATGAATAATATCAGTACAAACAGCATCCAAGAAACCGGAGTCATGTGATACTATCAATGAAGTGATATCAGTATGTTCAACAAGATATTCTTCCAACCATTTGACGTTGGCAACATCCAAATGATTGGTAGGTTCATCCAACAATAAGACATCAGCCTTCATCAACATGGCTCTAGCCAATTCCAATTTCATCTTCCAACCACCTGATAATGAACCAACGAATTGAGCTCTTCTCTCAGCATCGAAACCGACACTTTCCAAAACACCAGCAATATCGTCCTTGGAGACGTGTTGTAATTCAGGGTCTGAACCAATAAAGTCAACCAAGTTCATGTCAGCTTCTGAACCTTGCAATTTATGCTCAACGAAACATGTTCTCAATTCAGTTTTATCTGGGAAACCTTCCAATTGACCATTTGCGATTGCTCTCATCAATGTTGACTTACCAGCACCATTACGACCACATAAACCGTATCTATGACCCTTTACTAATCTCAAGTTGGTCTTGTTCAACAACATTCTACCACCGTAAGCCAATGAGAAATCAGAGTTTACAATAACAATACCATCCTCATTGTTGTCATCAACAGCATCTGGGGTGAACAATTCTCTCATCTTGTGAACTAATGATTCGACAATGTGAGCTCTTTCTGTTTCGTCATCGATAAGGGTGATAAATGCCATTTCCAAGTATTCTTTCAATCTCTTCCAATCGTTAACGTTAGAGTCGGCAGCCAAGATCTTACTCAAGTATTCCAAAATTACTTTATCGGTGATAACAAAAGATTCAGAGATAAATCTTTTTGCCTCTTCAGAGGTGATTCTACCGTGGAACTTACCATCAGCCTTTTCAGCATCAGCATCTTCCAAAACCAGTAAAGCTCTTGAAGCCAACTCTCTGACTTCTGGTAATGAGGCGGTATCTACAACTTTCTTGATACCAGGTAACAAAATTGGAATGAAAGCATCGATTTCTCTCTTGTTGTTGACCAATCTGGTCAAATTCTCTGTAACAATAACTGTTTGTCTTAATTGTTCTTGGGATGATGATGACAATTTTAAAGATTTATCCAAAATTGGGACCAACAAGGATAAAGCTGGTTCTGTAACTTCAGCGACAAATGTAACCGAGGCAAAAGATTTGATACAATCTGGAACCTTCTTTGGGTCGGCCAAAGTTTCAACAATTATATCGTAACGTGGACTCAAATCCAAGTTATCCAAGACTCTGACGTATTCGTTCATAACTTTTGAACCCAACTTGGCTAATTCTGGCTTAAAATCAACAGACATGTCTACCAAGACTGGGATAGCATCAACGAAAGTCATTTCTAATAAATCGTTTGGAGCATCTTCTACCAATTTTTCAACTGTCTTCAAACAACCAACCTTGCTTTGCCATTTGGCTGATGACTTTAAATATGTTAATAATTCTGGCAATAAGATTGATGACAAAGCTTCTACTGGGAAAACTCCATAGATCGAATCGATACAGGTTTGAGCGGCTCTCTTGACGTTGTTTTCCTTATCGGCTAACATATCGTAAGCGTTACAGATCAATGTAACAAAGTAGGCTTCAGATGGGGTTACACCACCAAATCTTCTTGCCAATGTGGACAATAATAACAACGAAGCTTCTCTAACCAATGGTGAATTCTTCTGTTTACCCAAAGACTTCAAGACTTCTTGGATCTTCCAATCGTTGATAGCTGCAATACCGTACTCCTCGATCTGTTGGGCAATCGAGTCACACTCGACTCTGATTTCCGACAACTGCTGGGCCTTGTTGATGTTCTCCAAATTTACTGAGATTGGTGTGAGGTCCAATTTCTTCAAGGCGCTTGTCAAGGATATCATCGAGCTCAATGACGTAGATGATGCATTGGCTGTGAGCGGAGTGCTGACACCACTCGAAGCACCCGATGAGGTGTTGTCCACTGGGGTAGCTGAGCGGTGAGGTGATTGGAATTGTTGCTGTTGCACCTGTTGGGCACCACCTTGTAACTTCAAATACTCTTCATACGACAACTTTTGTTGTGGACCTCTACCTGGAGCAGTAGGCAGAGGGCTATTTTGAAAATTATTTCTAGACATATGTAATTAATCTTTCTCTCTATATATATATCTATTTATGAATAATTGATCTGACTATTATAACATAAAACTAATTTATTATTTGCCTTTCTTTGTACCTTGGTATATCTTTACTTGTTAAAACACAAAAAAAAATTTTCCAGATTTTTAAAAATATTTTTTTTTTTTTTTTTTTTTTCCTTCCGCCTACACGTGATTAATAATCTCAGCCTAAACATCCCTTTTGCAAACCGAAGAATGAGGTTACAACTCATCTTTAGGGTTAGTTGTAGTGATGAACTGGCCAAGGTCAATCCTGTACAAGTCCAGATAGTCAGCGGAGTCGTCGTAGTCCTTTTTACCAATGAACTTGTTCCAATAGATGTTTATCTGGATCAAAAGCAACTTGTAAACGATTCTTGGAAACTCAACGTAGGATCTCCATATCAAATTCAAAGCAGCTCCAACTGCATCCATCTCTTGCCAGAACTCCTCGCGCAATGAGCTGCCAACAGGCAGGGGAGAATCTGAGTCGTCAACGGGTGGGAACTTCCAGTTATCTTTTTTGAGCAGTTTGTTCATGCGGAATGAATCCTTTATATCTTTTTCTTGGACAGGCTCTTCTTCAACAGGGGCGAGAAACTCGTCGCTCGAGTTATCGTGGTCGATGGCTCCGGTGCCGAGTTCCTCGGCCTCGTAGCCTTCAACAAACAACTTCTTGAAGTTTTTAACGCTCTCGATACTCTTGCTCAATCTATCGAACGTGTTTACCAACGCAATCAACTCGACTTTCTGGAGTTCAAAAGAGTCCAGAGTTGAGTCATTCAACTCGAACAAGATTTTCAAGGATGTACCATAGCCTATTGTCTGCAACTTTCCCCACAACCTACACCTGTCACAGTGAACGCAGTCCATAATAGAGGAGACATTTCTGAATCTCATTTTGAACTCATCTTTCAAGATTTCCGAATTGGCGTCTTGAAATAACGAGTTCTCGTTGAAAAGGACGTTTTTGTTGTCTGATAGAGACATGAGCGGCTCAACAAGCTGTTTCAAATCATTTTTCAACTCAGACTCCTTGTTTTGGAAGGATTGGTCACACAAGGTCAAGCTTTCCAAATAGTTTGACTGGTATAACTTGACCAATGCCTTACCAACAATGATATAGTTCAAGTACATGTTTTCCAATCTGTCAGGGAACTCGCCGACCTTGAACATGAACTGCATCAAGTTAGGCTCGTACTCTTTTGTCTTGATGTTCAAATAGTCGTTTGTCAAATGAGTCGAGATTGATGAATGCATACCACTAATCAACCTGTAAAATATTTGCTTTTCCACGCACATTTCTTCCTCCACCTTGGCATCCAAATCATTGGTCTGTGATTGAGGTGATGAAAAACAGTTCTCTTCGTAGATGGCTTTCCAAATCTGGAAAGACTGTTCTCCACCATATCCTGTGAATCTCTCTGGGTTTTCCACCAAATTCACATAAACCTGTTCTTCGTCATCGCCGTCGATGTTGCAATATCCATTCTCAGACATTTTGTCAAAACATTCCTGATCTTTTATGTCTGCGATAATCTTCTGAGAATTCTCTTTGATTTGTTGATCGTTTTCGTTTGTGACCTCATCGCCACCTTGGATCATTCCCAAGTGTTCTGGTTGCCAGATTTCGGGCAAATCAGTCCAATTTGTTATGGTATCAACCGCACATGATCTGTATAAGCAGAACCCTTCCTCTTCCCAGAAAGGGCACGATTTGAAGAGGTTCAATTTGAAAATCTTGAAGAATGGATCGTGCACCAATCCGAGCAAAGTTGGCCTGATCTTCAGATTCACTTCGTTGATTTGATGAAATGATACGTTCAATGATCCTTCGATCACCGAGTTTTCAAAACTATCTACATCCAAGAATGGGGAGTTCTGGAATTCGTGTAGTGCAGGCATGTGTGGTGGGTGACTTGGCTTTGGCAACTCTGCGGAATCAACACATGATAAGATAGCACTTATGAACAGCGGTATTATTAATGTCACCTTCATTATTATATATTATTCTCTACTTGGTGGAACAAGAACAATCAAAGTTAGGTCGTGATAATTCAATTGCCTTAAGTATCTAAGTCTCTCCTGAACTGCTTGGTATGCTCTCGCGACTTGGTTATGATTTATAATCAGAAATCAGAACAAACACATCATCAGATCTTTCTTTTTCCCATCCGTATATGAAAAATTCAAGGGAAAAAATTTAAATCAAGCGCATTTATTCTAAAGGGGGAGTCTACAGTCATAATATGACACGGTGTTCAAAGTTGGATTCTTCTAAGTTACAGAAACAGAAGAAGCCCAGCTATAGCTATTCTAATTTTCTATCTGGTCCCAGAACCAAAGCTTTTGTGTTTTGCTTATAGTCTTCTACAAGTCTATGTCAATCCACAAAAAGGGGAAAATTATCCCTGATCTCTACGCGCCTGTGTACAGTTTAACTGTCTCGACAGTTGATAGTTTTTTCAGTTGAACGATACATGAATATACGTGGTAAAGAAGGTTCTCATATCTTGAAGCTTTATGATGTGCATCCTCGTTTTTTTTTAAAAGAGTCGGATGTTTTCGTTTCGAAAATGTGTGCCCAAAGACATTCAAATGAAGAATCCCAAGGAGCTAGCTATCAGGGTTTTATTCCGAGCCAGTGAAAGAGAAACTGCTCACATGAAGCTCTGCTATGTCAACAGAAAATTGATAGTTATGTATTGTTCTCGTAACAAAACCGTGAAGAACTTTGAAGGCCAATAAAAGAAATGAAGCGTCAATCTATATAAATGCCGTCTGTGAAAGGTTGTTCTTTTTTTTCCTTTTTTCAATGACAGTCAATGAACTAAATACCATTTTATATACTATTTAGATGATAAAAGAGTATTAGCGAAGACTTTCACAAACAACATATCTGTTTTTTTTTTCTTTTTGAAAAGGTAAGAATTATATTGAACAACTATATACCTATTGCCTGTTTCAGAGATAAAAAGATCAAAACCTTTTTCAAAAATTATATTGAATAACTATCTACCTACTATATACCGAGAGTAAGAAAAAGAGTATCAATATTTGATTTTTATCTATGGCCAAAAATTTGTAAAAAAGGATTCACATTCGAGAACATCCTATAGCAAGAAAAAGGGAATAAAAAAATAAATGCAATTTTTTTTTCAAGAGATCTCATATATATTCATATGTATAATCTATCTATACATGCTATATATGTAGTCTCTGATGGATAAAGTATAGGTATGAAAAAAGCTGAATAATGACTCTGCTTGGATCATACTTAAACGAATCAAGTTTCCCCAATCAACTTAAATCTATATAAGCTGTTAGTAGCAGATTAGACCCCCAATATCAATTTTCAACAACTACCCCCGTTAATAATAGGAGAAAGACTGACTCTATAATCCATTTTATAAAGGTTAATGATGATAGCAAATGGTGGTTTCACAAAAAAGTTTGTAACAGAATAATGGGATATTTTGATCAATTTTTTTTTTTTTTTTCAAAAGAGATCTGATATATATTGATATAAAATAATCTATATGTTCTATATATGTTGTCTCTGTTGGATAAAGTATAAAGTCCGGAAAAAAGCTGAATAAAGATTCAATTTTTTTTTTTTTTTCAAAAGAGATCTGATATATATTGATATAAAATAATCTATATGTTCTATATATGTTGTCTCTGTTGGATAAAGTATAAAGTCCGGAAAAAAGCTGAATAAAGATTCTACTTATTATAGTAAAATATATCAAGTATCCCCCAATCAGCTTAAATCTATACAAGCTGTGGATAGCGAGCTATAGATC